>CP139504.1:47131359-47212563 GCA_021014915.2 Artemisia tridentata subsp. tridentata | reverse complement strand
AAAATTTTTCCACCCCCAAATATGTGGGTTTGCCCCAGAAATTGGTAGGAAAAGCATTTATGCTATGATGTGTGTACCGGTAGCACTTAGATTCTAGAACTTGCGTTAGGACCATTCCGAGGCCACAAGTGAGACTACATTCGTGTAGTTAGATTTACTACATGATAAGAGGCATTAGGATTAACCCATTGTTTTACACCTGTGTTTTTGTTATAATTACGTTGGCTACATTGGTCAAGTAATTCTCCCACACCCTTTGCGTTGTACTCATTTTTAGTACACGATACCCCTAGTAACCCCTCAGAGCCTATCTTTTCGTTTCGACCTTTAAACATTTTACTTAAAGGAAGAATTTGTTACACCCCACTAAAATGTACACCCAAATTGCCTTAGCCTACCTTGTATGCACTCATTTTTAGTGCATTATTGTTACAACATTTGTTTAAAACCCAAGTTAATTATCTAGTTGATTACATGGTTGCTAAGTCGAGTCATATCTTGTACATATTGTTTTGGGACGATTGGGACTCATGGGTAAAGTACTAGTGTAATGGAGTAAGGGGGGAAAGAACATCATTTATTACCCCCATATGTACGTTAATATTTTAAAGTACTCCAAATGTTTCGATTATCTTGATTCGAGTCATTAGAATAATTTTATGTGAAGTATGTAAAAGTTCAAGTGTAGGGATGGTACAAAGAATCCCTAGTGATGTATTTTTTTTGGATGGTAGGGCAAAAGTGTATGCAAAAAAAAAAAAATCAAGAAAAATACAAAAAAATGAGAAAAAGAAAAATAGAAAAACCATACGGACTACCATCCCGTTTCATTTTATGTTTATTTTATGTTTTTTTTTATTTTGTTTTTAGCTTAAGAGCGAGTCTAGTCTTGGCTTAGCAACATTGTATAGTACATGTAATTAATCAAGATCTTTAACTCGCCACCAGTAAAATATCCCTTATCCAACAAAACCGTGTTTATCATATCCCTACACCTAACGTTATAACCCATTTAAAAGCCCTCTTTGATAGTTTATCTTAGGTGCTTACGCCTAGTGGAGGAGGTTTTCGATCCTTTCCCAAGCCTATGGTAATCTATTTGCTATGACAGGTAGTGAGAGATATTATCCGTTTTCATTTATGAGATTATTTTGATGACACTTGAGAGATGTGAGTATCTAAACACTACTTGTGAGGTGCTAGTTTGTAATCTCCGTGCTTATTATGATTAAAGTGGAACGAATATTTGTTGTAATTACTTTTATGTTAGCATTAAATGACCCCTAACTTGTATTTTGATTAGAATAAAAGCGCATTTGCTTGAGGACAAGCAAATCTCAAGTGTAAGGGTATTTGATGAAGCGAAAAGTGTACCGCTTTTAAGGGGTCATTTAAGCCCTAAATCGTATTTATTTGATCAAATATTGCCCTAAATCGTTCCTTTTGTCATTTTAGGTACTTTTGAGAAGAAATCTGGAAAAGGAAGCATTTTGGACGTTTTTGGAGCATAAAAGTGAAGAAAACGACAAAGTCTCAAAATCGGCTAAAAAGTACCTTAGACGGCGTCAGATATTGGTCTAGACGGCGTCATGGCTTGGCAAGAAGAAGGTGGATATGAAAATTACTCATGATAAGCCAGAGAAATTTGCATGGGAATTCTGACAGCGTCACCCTTTGGAGTGATCAAGGTCGTCACGGCTTAATTTAAAGAGGGACGGCGTCACGCCTAATTCCGACAGCGTCAAGCCTTGATAAGCCAGAACGGATTTTGGAGAGCTAAAGAGGGACGGCGTCAAGAAGGCCATCCGGGAACCCTAAAAGCGGCGAGGTGACGGCGTCACACTCCATAACTTGACGCCGTCAGATCTGAAAGTCTATATATAATTTTGCAATTTTTTGTCATTGGTGTGGAACTTATTGTGGAACTTTGTGTGTGAAAACCCTAAGACGATTTTAGCAGCTTTTTCAAGGCTTTTTGCCTTGAGATCTTCCATGTTACATTGAAGATAAGTTATCAATTAATCATTCAATATGTCTATGTGTTGTTTGATTCTATCTTGTTCTTGTCTTTTGTTTAACATGCTAGGCTAGGTTTTCTTTGTGTTTGCTTAGATCTAATGAAACCTAGCTATTGATTATTGGTTATTAGTGTGTTATTAGTTGTATTGGATGATTGTTTATCTATGTTAGGCTTAAGAAAACTGGCTAACTTCCTATTCGGTAACTTGCTTGAACGTCTTAAGAAACATGAACCAATGCGTACTAAAGGTTTTTATGGTTGTATTTAATGCACAAGCGAATTCTAGTGATCCCATGTTAGGAGCTTCCTAGCCGGCTCGACATAGGAGTGAAGTAGGAGCTTGTAGAGTTGGGGAAGTATGTACGCCACCCCACGATTGGTATTAAGGAATACACCCGTCATCCACGCAATTAATACACACTAATCAACCGGTAAAAGATAGTTAGGGAGTAAGGAAATCTAAGTAAACACACATTTCTCCACATAAATTTCACCACCTTTTCATTTTCAGTTATTTTATTTTATTTGCATTCGTAGTTATTTGGGTTAGTTGACTAGCAACTAATTCCGCCCACTCTTTCAAACCCGAGATTTTACTTGCTTTCATAAAATTATAAAAACATAAAAAAGAATCTTCTCTCACCCTTAGACCTATTAGAGTAGTTTTTCATACCTAACGAAAACTATTCCCTGTGGAGAACGATCAATCCCCAGTACTTACCACTACACTATACTACATCGGTCAGGTACACTGCCTTGTGGGGTTGTAAGCCTCTTGAGATCCCTTGAGAGGTAAAACCTGTTGTAAGGCTGCCAAACCACGCATCACGGTGTTGTCAAACGGTCAAGTATTTTCAATGAGGTTTATTGTTATATAGGGACACGTTATAAAACACATCATTTTTAACCACTATATTTCTGTAAGAGTCATACTCATGGTACTTTATGCCGTGTAGAAACAATAAGTTTATTATTCGCACATTTGGCCAACTCGCACATTCGCACATCTGAAACTTAAATACATTTTCATTTTACAACAACCACAAATTTATTTACATGGTACCTTTTATTAAATTTCAAACCTTTCACATATTTATTTTAGTACTTTTAATTAAATTTCACGTAACTTTTTTTAAGGTAAAAAATTATAACAGGAGTCTTAATTGAGCAGTGTTGTCAAATGGTCAAGTATTTTCAATGAGGTTTATTGTTATACGGAGACACGTTATAAAACACGTCATTGTTAACCACTATATTTCAATAAGAGTCATACTCATGGTAATTTATGCCATGTAGAAACAATAAGTATATAATTCGCACATTTGTCCAAGTCGCACATTCGCACATCTGAAACTTAAATACTTTTTCAATTTACAACAACCACATATTTTTTGACATGGTACCTTTAATTAAATTTCAAACCCACCACATATTTATTGTGGTACTTTTAATTAAATTTCACTTAACTTTTTTTGTGGTAAAAAATTATAACAGGAGTCTTAATGGAGCGGTGTTGTCAAACGGTCAAGTATTTTCAATGAGGTTTATTGTTATACGGAAACACGTTATAAAACACATAATTTTTAACCACTATATTTCAATAAGAGTCATACTCATGGTACTTTATGCCATGTAGAAACAATATGTATATAATTCGCACATTTGGCCAAGTCGCACATTCGCACATCTGAAACTTAAAAACATTTTCACTTTACAACAACCACATATTAATTGACATGGTACCTTTAATTAATTTCAAACCTTTCACATATTTATTGTAGTACTTTTAATTAAATTTCACTTAACTTTTTTTTGTGGTAAAAAATTATAACAGGAGTCTTAATTGAGCGGTGTTGTCATACGGTTAAGTATTTTCAATGATGTTTATTGTTATACGGGGACACGTTATAAAACACATCATTTTTAACCACTATATTTCTATAAGAGCCATACTCATAGTACTTTATGCCATGTAGAAACAATAAGTATATAATTCGCACATTTGGCCAAGTCGCACATTTCGCACATCTGAAACTTAAATAAATTTTCACTTTACAACAATCACATATTTATTGACATGGTACCTTTAATTAAATTTCAAACTACCACATATTTATTGTGGTACTTTTAATTAATTTCACATAACTTTTTTAGAGGTAAAAAATTATAAAAGGAGTCTTAATTGAGCGGTGTTGTAAAACGGTCAAGTATTTTCAATGAGGTTTATTTTTATACGGGGACACGTTATAAACACATCATTTTTAACCACTATATTTCATAAGAGTCATACTCATGGTACTTTATGCCATGTAAAACAATAAGAATATAATTCGCACATTTGGCCAAGTCGCACATTTGCACATCTGAAACTTAAATACATTCTAACTTTACAACAACCACATATTTATTGACATCGTACCTTTAATTAAATTTCAAATCTTTCACATATTTATGTAGTACTTTTAATTAAATTTCACTTAACTTTTTTATGTTAAAAAATTATAACAGGAGTCTTAATTGAGCGGTGTTGTCATGCGGTCAAGTATTTTCAATCATGTTTATTGTTATACGGGGACACGTTATAAAACACATCATTTAAACCACTATATTTCTATAAGAACCATACTCATGGTACTTTATGCCATTTAGAAACAATAAGTATATAATTCGCACATTTGGCCTAGTCGCACATTCGCACATCTGAAACTTAAATACATTTTCGCTTTACAGCAACCACATATTTATTGACACGGTACCTTTAATTAAATTTCAAACCTACCACATATTTATTGTGGTACTTTTAATTACATTTCACGTAACGTTTTTTGTGGTAAAAAATTATAACATGGGTCTTAATTGTGCAGTGTTGTCAAACGGTCAAGTATTTTCAATGAGGTTTATTGTTATACGGAGACACGTTATAAAACACATCATTTTAACCACTATATTTCAATAAGAGTCATACTCATGGTACTTTATGCCGTGTAGAAACAATAAGTATATAATTCGCACATTTGGCCAAATCGCACATTTGCATGTCTCAAACTTAAATACATTTTCACTTTACAACATCCACATATTTATTGACATGGTACCTTTAATTAAATTTCAAACCTTTCACATATTTATTGTAGTACTTTTAATTAAATTTCACTTAATTTTTTTTGTGGTAAAAAATTATAACAGGATTCTTAATTGAGCGGTGTTGTCATACGGTTAAGTATTTTCAATGATGTTTATTGTTATATGGGGACACGTTATTAAACACATCATTTTAAACCACTATATTTTATAAGAACCATACTCATGGTACTTTATGCCATTTAGAAACAATAAGTATATAATTCGCTAATTTGCCTATGTCGCACATTCGCACATCTGAAACTTAAATACATTTTCACTTTACAACAACCACATATTCATTGACATGGTACCTTTAATTAAATTTCAAACCTACCAGATATTTATTGTGGTACTTTTAATTAAATTTCAGTAACTTTTTTTGTGGTAAAAAATTATAACAAGAGTCTTAATTGAGCGGGGTTGTCAAACGGTCAAGTATTTTCAATGTCGTTTATTGTTATACGGGGACATGTTATAAAACACATCATTTTTAACCACTATATTTCTATAAGAGTCATACTCATGGTACTTTATGCCATGTAGAAACAATAAGTATATAATTCGCACATTTGGCCAAGTCGCACATTCGCACATCTGAAACTTAAATACATTTTCACTTTACAATAACCACGTATTTATTGACATGGTACCTTTAATTAAATTTCAAACCAACCACATATTTATTAAAGTACTTTTAATTCAATTTCACTTAACTTTTTTTGTGGTAAAAATTATAACAGGAGTCTTAATTGAGCGGCGTTGTCATGCGGTCAAGTATTTTCAATCATGTTTATTGTTATACGGGGACACGTTATAAAACACATCATTTTTAACCACTATATTTCAATAAGAGTTATACTCATGGTACTTTATGCCATGTAGAAACAATAATTATATAATTCGCACATTTGGCCTAGTCGCACATTCGCACATCTAAACTTAAATACATTTTCGCTTTACAACAACCACATATTTTTTGACACGGTACCTTTAATTAAATTTCAAACCTACCACATATTTATTGTGGTACTTTTAATTACAATTTCACGTAACGTTTTTTGTGGTAAAAAATTATAACATGGGTCTTAATTGTGCAGTGTTGTCAAACGGTCAAGTATTTTCAATGAGGTTTATTGTTATACGGAGACACATTATAAAACACATCATTTTTAACCACTATATTTCAATAAGAGTCATACTCACGGTACTTTATGCCGTGTAGAAACAATAAGTATATAATTCGCACATTTGGCCAAGTCGCACATTTGCATGTCTGAAACTTAAATACATTTTCACTTTACAACATCCACATATTTATTGACATGGTACCTTTAATTATATTTCAAACCTTTCACATATTTATTGTAGTACTTTTAATTAAATTTCACTTAATTTTTTTTGTGGTAAAAAATTATAACAGGATTCTTAATTGAGCGGTGTTGTCATACGGTTAGGTATTTTCAATGATGTTTATTGTTATATGGGGACACGTTATTAAACACATCATTTTTAACCACTATATTTCTATAAGAACCATACTCATGGTACTTTATGCCATTTAGAAACAATAAGTATATAATTTGCTCATTTGCCTAAGTCGCACATTCGCACATCTGAAACTTAAATACATTTTCACTTTACAACAACCACATATTTATTGACATGGTACCTTTAATTAAATTTCAAACCTACCAGATATTTATTGTGGTACTTTTAATTAAATTTCACGTAACATTTTTTGTGGTAAAAAATTATAACAAGAGTCTTAATTGAGCGGGGTTGTCAAACGGTCAAGTATTTTCAATGTGGTTTATTGTTATACGGGGACATGTTATAAAACACATCATTTTAACCACTATATTTCTATAAGAGCCATACTCATAGAACTTTATGCCATATAGAAACAATACATATATAATTCGCACATTTGGCCAAATCGCACATTAGCACATCTGAAACTTAAATACATTTTCACTTTACAACAACTACATATTTATTGACATGGTGCCTTTAATTAAATATCAAACCTACCACATATTTATTGTGGTACTTTTAATTAAATTTCACGTAACTTTTTTTGTGGTAAAAAATTATAACAAGAGTCTTAATTGAGCGGGGTTGTCAAACGGTCAAGTATTTTCAATGTGGTTTATTGTTATACGGGGACATGTTATAAAAACACATCATTTTAACCACTATATTTCTATAAGAGCATACTCATAGAACTTTATGCCATGTAGAAACAATACATATATAATTCGCACATTTGGCCAAATCGCACATTAGCACATCTGAAACTTAAATACATTTTCACTTTACAACAACTACATATTTACTGACACGGTACCTTTAATTAAATATCAAACCTTTCACATATTTATTGTAGTACTATTAATTAAATTTCACGAACCTTTTTTTGTGGTAAAAAATTATAACAGGAGTCTTAATTGAGCGATGTTGTCATACGGTTAAGTATTTTCAATGTTGTTTATAGTTATACGGGGACACGTTATAAAACACATCATTTTTAACCACTATATTTCTATAAGAGCCATACTCATGGAAATTTATGCCATGTAGAAACAATACATATATAATTCGCACATTTGGCCAAGTCGCACATTCGCACATCTGAAACTTAAATACATTTTCACTTTAAAACAACCACATATTTATTGACATGGTGCCTTTAATTAAATATCAAACCTACCACATATTTATTGTGGTACTTTTAATTAAATTTCACGTAACTTTTTTTGGGTAAAAAATTATAACAGGAGTCTTAATTGAGCGGTGTTGTCAAACGATCAAGTATTTTCAATGAGGTTTATTGTTATATGGGGACACGTTATAAAATACATCATTTTAACCACTATATTTCTATAAGAGCCATACTTATAGAACTTTATGCCATGTAGAAACAATACATATATAATTCGCACATTTGGCCAAATCGCACATTCGCACATCTGAAACTTAAATACATTTTCACTTTACAACAACCACATATTTATTGACACGGTACCTTTAATTAAATATCAAACCTTTCACATATTTGTTGTAGTACTATTAATTAAATTTCACTTAACTTTTTTTGTGGTAAAAAATTATAATAGGAGTCTTAATTGAGCGATGTTATCATACGGTTAAGTATTTTCAATGTTGTTTATAGTTATACGGGGACACGTTATAAAACACATCATTTTTAACCACTATATTTCTATAAGAGCCATACTCATGGAAATTTATGCCATGTAGAAACAATACATATATAATTCGTACATTTGGCCAAGTCGCACATTCGCACATCTGAAACTTAAATACATTTTCACTTTAAAACAACCACATATTTATTGACATGGTGCCTTTAATTAAATATCAAACCTATCACATATTTATTGTGGTACTTTTAATTAAATTTCACTTAACTTTTTTTATGGTAAAAAATTATAACAGGAGTCTTAATTGAGCGGTGTTGTCAAACGGTCAAGTATTTTCAATGAGGTTTATTGTTATACGGGGACACGTTATAAAACACATCATTTATAACCACTACATTTCATTAAGAGTCATACTCATGGTACTTTATGCCATGTAGAAACAATAAGTATATAATTCGCACATTTGTCCAAGTCGCACATTCGCACATCTAAAACTTAAATACTTTTTCAATTTACAACAACCACATATTTATTGACATGGTACCTTTAATTAAAATTCAAACCCACCACATATTTATTGTGGTACTTTTAATTAAATTTCACTTAACTTTTTTTGTGGTAAAAAATTCGAAGTGGAGTCTTAATTGAGCGGTGTTATCATACGGTCAAGTATTTTCAATGAGGTTTATTGTTATATGGGGAAACGTTATAAAACAAATCATTTTTAACCACTATATTTCAGTAAAAGTAATACTCATGGTACTTTATGCCGTGTAGAAACAACAAGTATATAATTCGCACATTTGGCCAAGTCGCACATTCGCACATCTGAAACTTAAATACATTTTCACTTTACAACAACCACATATTTATTGACACGTTACCTTTAATTAAATATCAAACCCTTCACATATTTATTGTAGTACTATTAATTAAATTTCACTTAACTTTTTTTGTGGTAAAAAATTATAACAGGAGTCTTAATTGAGCGATGTTGTCATACGGTTAAGTATTTTCAATGTTGTTTATAGTTATACGGTGACACGTTATAAAACACATCATTTTTAACCACTATATTTCTATAAGAGCCATACTCATGGAAATTTATGCCATGTAGAAACAATACATATATAATTCGCACATTTGGCCAAGTCGCACATTCGCACATCTGAAACTTAAATACATTTTCACTTTAAAACAACCACATATTTATTGACATGGTGCCTTTAATTAAATATCAAACCTATCACATATTTATTGTGGTACTTTTAATTAAATTTCACGTAACTTTTTTTGTGGTAAAAAATTATAATAGGAATCTTAATTGACCGATGTTGTCTTACGGTTAAGTATTTTCAATGTTGTTTATAGTTATACGGGGACACGTTATAAAACACATCAATTTTAACCACTATATTTCTATAAGAGCCATACTCATGGAAATTTATGCCATGTAGAAACAATACATATATAATTCGCACATTTGGCCAAGTCGCACATTCACACATCTGAAACTTAAATACATTTTCACTTTAAAACAACCACATATTTATTGACATGGTGCCTTTAATTAAATATCAAACCTATCACATATTTATTGTGGTACTTTTAATTAAATTTCACTTAACTTTTTTTGTGGTAAAAAATTATAACAGGAGTCTTAATTGAGCGGTGTTGTCATACGGTCAAGTATTTTCAATGAGGTTTATTGTTATACGGAGACACGTTATAAAATACATCATTTATAACCACTACATTTCATTAAGAGTCATACTCATGGTACTTTATGCCATGTAGAAACAATAAGTATATAATTCGCACATTTGTCCAAGTCGCACATTCGCACATCTGAAACTTAAATACTTTTTCAATTTACAACAACCACATATTTATTGACATGGTACCTTTAATTAAAATTCAAATCCACCACATATTTATTGTGGTACTTTTAATTAAATTTCACTTAACTTTTTTTGTGGTAAAAAATTCAAAGTGGAGTCTTAATTGAGCGGTGTTATCATACGGTCAAGTATTTTCAATGAGGTTTATTGTTATACGGGGACACGTTATAAAACACATCATTTTTAACCACTATATTTCAGTAAAAGTCATACTCATGGTACTTTATGCCGTGTAGAAACAACAAGTATATAATTCGCACATTTGGCCAAGTCGCACATTCGCACATCTGAAACTTACATAAATTTTAAATTTACAAGAACCACAAATTTTTTGACACGGTACCATTAATTAAATTTCAAACCTACCACATATTTATTGTGGTACTTTTAATTAAATTTCTCGTAACTTTTTTTTTGGTAAAAAATTATAACATGAGTCTTAATTGAGCGGTGTTGTCATACGGTCAAATATTTTCAATGAGGTTTATTGTTATACGGGGAAACGTTATAAAACACATCATTTTAACCACTATATTTCTATAAGATCCATACTGATGGAAATTTATGCCATGTAGAAACAATACATATATAATTCGCACATTTGGCCAAGTCGCACATTCGCACATCTGAAACTTAAATACATTTTCACTCTACAACAACCACATATTTATTGACATGGTACCTTTAATTAAATTTCAAACTTTTCACATATATATTGTGGTACTTTTAATTAAATTTCACTTAACTTTTCTTGTGGAAAAAAATTATAACAGGAGTCTTAATTGAGCGTTGTTATCATACGGTTAAGTATTTTCAATGATGTTTATTGTTATACGGGGACACGTTATAAAACACATCATTTTTAACCACTATATTTCTATAAGAGCCATACTCATGGTACTTTATGCCATGTAGAAACAATAAGTATATAATTCGCACATTTAGCCAAGTCGCACATTCGCACATCTGAAACTTAAATACTTTTTCAATTTACAATAACCACATATTTATTGACATGGTACCTTTAATTAAATTTCAAACCCACCACTTATTTATTGTGGTACTTTTAATTAAATTTCACATAACTTTTTTTGTGGTAAAAAATTATAAGTGGAGTCTTAATTGAGCGGTGTTTTCATACGGTCAAGTATTTTCAATGAGGTATATTGTTATACGGGGACGCGCTATAAAACACATCATTTTTAACCACTATATTTCTATAAGAGCCACACTCATGGAACTTTATGCCCTGTAGAAATAATACATACATAATTCGCACATTTAGACAAGTCGCACATTCACACATCTGAAACTTAAATAAATTTTAAATTTACAAGAACCACATATTTATTGACACGGTACCATTAATTAAATTTCAAACCTACCACATATTTATTGTGGTACTTTTAATTAAATTTCACGTAACTTTTTTTTGGTAAAAAATTATAACGTGAGTCTTAATTGAGCGGTGTTGTCATACGGTCAAATATTTTCAATGAGGTTTATTTTTATACGGGGACACGTTATAAAACAAATCATTTTAACCACTATATTTCTATAAGATCCATACTCATGGAACTTTATGCCATGTAGAAACAATAAATATATAATTCGCACATTTGGCCAAGTCGCACATTCGCACATCTGAAACTTAAATACATTTTCGCTTTACAACAACCACATATTTATTGACATGGTACCTTTAATTAAATTTCAAACTTTTCACATATATATTGTGGTACTTTTAATTAAATTTCACTTATCTTTTCTTGTGGAAAAAAATTATAACAGGAGTCTTAATTGAGCGTTGTTGTCATACGGTCAAGTATTTTCAATGAGGTTTATTGTTATACAGGGACACGTTATAAAACACATCATTTTTAACCACTATATTTCTATAAGAGCCATACTCATGGAACTTTATGCCATGTAGAAACAATAAGTATATAATTCGCACATTTAGCCAAGTCGCACATTCGCACATCTGAAACTTAAATAAATTTTTACTTTACAACAACCACATATTTATTGACATGGTACCTTTAATTATATTTCAAACCTACCAGATATTTATTGTGGTACTTTTAATTAAATTTCACGTAACTTTTTTTGTGGTAAAAAATTATAACAGGAGTCTTAATTGAGCGGTGTTGTCAAACGGTCAAGTATTTTAAATGAGGTTTATTTTTATATGGGGACACGTTATAAAACACATCATTTTTAACCACTATATTTCAATAAGAGTCATACTCATGGTACATTATGCCATGTAGAAACAATAAGTATATAATTCGCACATTTGCCCAAGTCGCACGTTCGCACATCTGAAACTTAAATACATTTTCACTTTACAACAACCACATATTTATTGACATGGTACCTTTAATTAAATTTCAAACCTTTCACGTATTTATTGTAGTACTTTTAATTAAATTTCACGTAACTTTTTTTGTGGTAAAAAATTATAACAAGAGTCTTAATTGAGCGGGGTTGTCATACGGTCAAATATTTTCAATGAGTTTTATTGTTATACGGGGACACGTTATAATACACATCATTTTAACCACTATATTTCTATAAGAGCCATACTCATGGAACTTTATGCCATGTAGAAACAATACATATATAATTCGCACATTTGGTTAAGTCGCACATTCGCACATCTGAAACTTAAATACATTTTCAATTTACAACAACCGCATATTTATTGACATGGTACCTTTAATTAAATTTCAAACCTTTCACATAATTATTTTTGTACTTTTAATTAAATTTCACTTAACTTTTTTTGTGGTAAAAAATTAAAACAGGAGTCTTAATTGAGCAGTGTTGTCTTCCGGTTAATTATTTTCAATGATGTTTATTGTTATATGGGGACACGTTATAAAACACATCATTTTTAATCACAATATTTCTATAAGAGCCATACTCATGGTACTTTATGCCATGTAGAAACAATAAGTATATAATTCGCACATTAGGCCAAGTCGCACATTCGCACATCTGAAACTTAAATACATTTTCACTTTACAACAACCACATATTTATTGACATGGTACCTTTAATTAAATTTCAAACCTACCAGATATTTATTGTGGTACTTTTAATTAAATTTCACGTAACTTTTTTTTTGGTAAAAAATTATAACAGGAGTCTTAATTGAGCGGTGTTGTCAAACGGTCAAGTTTTTCCAATGAGGTTTATTGTTGTAACACCCCAACCCGGCAAAGGTAGGAGTATCACATTAATAGTTTCACATCAGATCAAAACATAGCATGCATCAATAGTAATACAAAGTTACAAATGAAATACTGAAAATACAAGGTTACAAATGAAAGTTCCAATAACTACTAATTCAAAATACAATAACTTCTAGTCATCTCTACTCCAGAATAGCTATCAAGGTCTTCTAAGTCCAAGGTACTCTCCACTCATACCCAGCTTCCAAACTAAAACCTGCCGCGTGAAAAAAAGAAACGCGGCTGAGCTTAAAAAGCCCAGTGAACAGATATATAGAAACGAAAACGAAAGCAAAAGAAAACGAACAGATATAGTATAATGTATAAGGTATAAGAAAAGATATAAAGAGTAAAGGTTTAGGACAGAAATCCACCACGAGCCCACATATCATATCACATATCACAATCCTGTAGCAATCTAGAGGGGATACCTCTTTAGTAACCAGATAATATGAGGGGTGTCCTCATGTATCATATTGGAGTGATCAGCTCCCACATTTTGTGAAAGACGTGGATTGCACCCATCATCAGTCACCACATATCACATATCACATCACATATCACAAACGAAACTAGGATGCATCCATACGCCCCCCACATATCACATTGGCCATAATAATAATAATAATCGCATGCATATCACAAATCACAATGGAGACGGTGTGGCTAATCACTCAAACCACACACGAGTCATGTCAGTGGTGCATCAAAGACATGGCCATGTTACCTTCATGGCTAGGAAACACATTTGGCTCGGGTATCAAACTGGGGTCACAGGTCAAAGGTTCATATCAAAGCAAAGGTTCACATGGTCATAATCACAGTCCAAATGTCAAGGTTCATATCAAAGGTTCATATGTCAAAGGTTCAAATGCCAAAGGTTCATATCTGAGGTTCAAATATCAAAGGTTCATGTCAAAGTGTAGGGAACATAGCAATGGCTTAGAAAACCCTAATACGAATCAAAATAAGAGAACGAAGGCTCCTTATAAAAAGGGCAGAATATCTGTACCTTAAACCGCCAACGAAACCATAACATATGAATAGGAAGTCACTCCCTCTTCAACGAATCTACACGAATTAATGATCGGCTAATTATTAATAATTCATCTCAAATCAGATTTACTCGTTTTCGTCGACTTTCCAATTTTAGTGACTTTTAGGGTTATTAATGACAATTAAATAACTTTAAAACGTGATATGATAAGGATTATACTTTAGGGTTGCTTTCGATAATCTCCCAAAGATTTGGGTTCAAGATAACATTTTAATAAGTTTAAGGTTAACGGTGTAAATTATCAAAATAAAAATATTAAGAATGTCAAATAAAATTACTTTAAAGTTTATGCTATACTTTATATTAAGATGGTAAATTTTAGACCCGTCGCTCACAATTTATATAACATCTTTTCGGCCTCATCACAAAATACTCACACACGACATAATTTAACGAGGCACACTTTCACCTTATACACTCATATATATGATCACACGCCTTCATAATTTTACACATCTCATTACACCCCATTCAAACATAATTTAGTCAATATTTCACATGCTATTCACCCATAATTCAGTAGCCATTTACGTGAATCAACATGGACCCCCATTTAATTATTTACCTCTATATTAAATGTGACAAGCACACACTCACACACGCATGACTGTATAACTTTTCCTTCTTTGTTTACATTTTTTTCCCAGTCTCGAGTTCATGTAGTAAAAGTACTTGGAGACCATATTAACTGACATTGACCCATGCAAGTTCTACCCTTCCCACGTGATATTAATCCTGCATTATTTAACTCGCATGCTAGTGACCAAATAGAGGTTCAAGGACCAGATTATTAACCCTTCACTTATACTTATTTCGACACACATATAACACCATGACTAGCCCATATGACACACACCCTAACCTACTATTTTAACATACACCAGACCTTTACAACAAATAGACTAGAACCCTATTTTCCCAGCCACATACGACCCACAACTATATCTCTTTTATTTGTACAGCAAGCAAGAATGAATCACCATCAGACCTTATTTCCCCTTCCCTTATTCGACCCATTGCTATACACCCACACACACATATCATGCAGATTTAACGCCACACATGACGCACCATATACACCCTTTTATATCGACCCAACCTCACAATATTACACATTCCAGTTACCAGGTCATAAGCTTGCTTTTATACACATTCTGTTTCGTTATTTTATGTACCATTTTTCAGGTTACCAGCCATGTATTGATTCATTATTTGTGCACAAAAAGATCCATAATTCATGAAACAAATCTGATTTTAAAGTCTTGTTAACATCCTGTATGAACGACCCACACATCCATCAATTTATGTAATCGAATTTTATTATTTCATGCTACGTAAAATTCCCTCATTCGTATTCCCTTTTAAAGTCAATCTTTTGTTAGTTTTTAGTTATTACTTATCAAGTTCTAAGTATGTATGACGAAGGAAAAACAAGATCACAAGGAGGTGATACCTTTGTGTCGACTTGAAAGAGAGAGACGGGAAGAACAAAGGCGTATAATTCGGATCACACCACCAAACCCCTAACGACTTGCAATTCTTGCTAGATCACCAAATTCCTTGCTTCATCTCCTTCATCTTGGCAGCAACCAAAAGGGAATATGTGTGTGGGCATATTGTTTGGTGTAAGAGAGAAAACTACCAGAGGATATTATACATGGTTCATAAAGATGAGGTAAAGCATGTTTAGCAATTGAGGAAAACCGTGTAGGGAGATAAAAAGAACGAGAGTATTTTATTTTAGGTAGATTGAAAATCACCTTTTAATGGGCAAAAGATTTGGCAATTAAAATGGAATGTGATATCATTTTAATTAAAATGTGTAGAGTGGACCCAAAAGTAGGTAAAGTTCTTTAGTAGCATATTTGATAAATTCAATGGTGTCAAACAGATATGATGGTATTTGTATCTTTTAAAAAGGAAGAGGATCGTGTGAAATCAATGGAAAGTATGGGCTGGAATTGCCGAGATTTGTGGAACTATGGAGTCCAAAATTTATTTTAAATAACTATGTATCTAGACCTTATATTAGGCTTATAAGTTATGTACAATTGTTAAATAAATTTGGCTTATTAGATCGTGCGATGATTTCTTAGTGTATTATGAACAAGTATCTATTTAATATACTTGGTTAAAAATTTAAATTAGAGGGTAATTCAGGTATTTCAACTGAATGAAAAATGAGGGTTTTACAATTGTTATACGGGGACACATTAAAAAACACATCATTTTTAACCACTATATTTCAATAAGAGTCATACTCATGCTACTTTATGCCGTGTAGAAACAATAAGTAAATAATTCGCACATTTGGCCAAGTCGCACATTCGCACGTCTAAAACTTAGATACATTTTCACTTTACAACATCCACATATTTATTGACATGGTACCTTTAATTAAATTTCAAACCTTTCACACATTTATTGTAGTACTTTTAATTTAATGTCACTTAACTTTTTTTGTGGTAAAAAATTATAACAGGATTCTTAATTGAGCGGTGTTGTCATACGGTCAAGTATTTTCAATGAGGTTTATTGTTATATGGGGACACGTTATAAAACACATCATTTTTAACTACTATATTTCTATAAGAGCTATACTCATGGTACTTTATGCCATGTAGAAACAATAAGTATATAATTCGCACATTTGGCCAAGTCGCACATTCGCACATCTGAAACTTAAATACATTTTCATTTTACAACAACCACATATTTATTGACATTGTAACTTTAATTAAATTTCAAACCTACTAGATATTTATTGTGGTACTTTTAATTAAATTTCACGTAACTTTTTTTGTGGTAAAAAATTATAACAAGAGTCTTAATTGAGCGGTGTTGTCAAACGGTCAAGTATTTTCAATGAGGTTTATTGTTATGCGGGGACAAGTTATAAAACACATAATTTTTAACCACTATATTTCAGTAAGAGTCATACTCATGGTACTTTATGCCGTGTAGAAACAATAAGTATATAATTCGCACATTTGTCCAAGTCGCACATTCGCACATCTGAAACTTAAATACTTTTTCAATTTACAACAACCACATATTTATTGACATGGTACATTTAATTAAAATTCAAACCCACCACATATTTATTGTGGTACTTTTAATTAAATTTCACTTAACTTTTTTTGTGGTAAAAAATTATAAGTGGAGTCTTAATTGAGCGGTGTTGTCATACGGTCAAGTATTTTCAATGATGTTTATTGTTATACGGGGAAACGTTATAAAGCACATCATTTTTAACCACTATATTTCTATAAGAGCCATACTCTTGGTACCTTTAATTAAATTTCAAACATACCACGTATTTACTTTGGTACTTTTAATTAAATTCACGTAACTTTTTTGGTGGTAAAAACTTATAACAAGAGTCTTAATTGAGCGGTGTTGCCATACAGTCAAGTATTTTCAATGAGGTTTATTGTTATACGGGGACACGTTATAAAACACATCATTTTAACCACTATATTTCTGTAAGAGCCATACTCATAGAACTTTATGTCATGTAGAAACAATACATATATAATTCGCACATTTGGCCAAATCGCACATTCGCACATCCAAAATTAAATACATTTTCACTTTACAACAATCACATATTTATTCACATGGTACCTTTAATTAAGTATCAAACCTAACACATATTTATTGTGGTACTTTTAATTAAATTTCACTTAACTTTTTTTGTGGTAAAAAATTATAACATGAGTCTTAATTGAGCGGTGTTGTCATACGGTCAAGTATTTTCAATGAGGTTTATTGTTATACGGGGACACGTTATAAAACACATCATTTTTAACCACTATATTTCTATAAGAGTCATACTCATGGTACTTTATGCCATGTAGAAACAATAAGTATATAATTCGCACATTTGGCCATGTCGCACATTCGCACATCTGAAATTTAAATACTTTTTCAATTTACAACAACCACATATTTATTGACATGGTACCTTTAATTAAATTTCAAACCCGCCACATATTTATTGTGGTACTTTTAATTAAATTTCACTTAACTTTTTTTGTGGTAAAAAATTATAAGTGGAGTCTTAATTGAGCGGTGTTGTCATACGGTCAAGTATTTTCAATGAGGTTTATTGTTATACGGGGACTCGTTATAAAACATATCATTTTTAACCACTATATTTATATAAGATCCATACTCATGGAACTTTATGCCCTGTAGAAATAATACATACATAATTCGCACATTTGGCCAAGTCGCACATTCACACATCTGAAACTTAAATAAATTTTCACTTTACATGAACCACATATTTATTGACACGGTACCATTAATTAAATTTCAAACCTACCACATATTTATTGTGGTACTTTTAATTAAATTTCACTTAACTTTTTTTGTGGTAAAAAATTATAACATGAGTCTTAATTGAGCGGTGTTGTCATACGGTCAAATATTTTCAATGAGGTTTATTGTTATACGGGGACACGTTATAAAACACATCATTTTAACCACTATATTTCTATAAGATCCATACTCATGGAACTTTATGCCATGTAGAAACAATACATATATAATTCGCACATTTGGCCAAGTCGCACATTCGCCCATCTGAAACTTAAATACATTTTCACTTTACAACAACCACATATTTATTGACATGGTACCTTTAATTAAATTTCAAACTTTTCACATATATATTGTAGTAATTTTAATAAAATTTCACTTACCTTTTTTTGTGGAAAAAAATTATAACAGGAGTCTTAATTGAGCGGTGTTATCATACGGTTAAGTATTTTCAATGATGTTTATTGCTATACGGGGACACGTTATAAAACACATCATTTTTAACCACTATATTTCTATAAGAGCCATACTCATGGTACTTTATACCATGTAGAAACAATAAGTATATAATTCGCACATTTGGCCAAGTCTCACATTTGCACATCTGAAACTTAAATAAATTTTCACTTTACAAAACCACATATTTATTGACATGGTACCTTTAATTAAATTTCAAACCTACCGGATATTTATTGTGGTACTTTTAATTAAATTTCACGTAACTTTTTTTGTGGTAAAAAATTATAACAGGAGTCTTAATTGAGCGGTGTTGTCAAAACGGTCAAGTATTTTAAATGAGGTTTATTTTTATATGGGGACACGTTATAAAACACATCATTTTTAACCACTATATTTCAATAAGAGTCATACTCATGGCACATTATGCCATGTAGAAACAATAAGTATATAATTAGCATATTTGCCCAAGTCGCACATTCGCACATCTGAAACTTAAATACATTTTCACTATACAACAACCACATATTTATTGACATGGTACCTTTAATTAAATTTCAAACCTTTCACGTATTTATTATAGTACTTTTAATTAAATTTCACGTAACTTTTTTTGTGGTAAAAAATTATAACAAGAGTCTTAATTGAGCGGGGTTGTCATACGGTCAAGTATTTTCAATGAGTTTTATTGTTATACGGGGACACGTTGTAATACACATCATTTTAACCACTATATTTCTATAAGAGCCATACTCATGGAACTTTATGCCATGTAGAAACAATACATATATAATTCGCACATTTGGTCAAGTCGCACATTCGCACATCTGAAACTTAAATACATTTTCACTTTACAACAACCGCATATTTATTGACATGGTACCTTTAATTTAATTTCAAACATTTCACATAATTATTTTTGTACTTTTAATTAAATTTCACTTAACTTTTTTTTGGTAAAAAATTAAAACAGGAGTCTTAATTGAGCAGTGTTGTCAACCGGTTAATTATTTTCAATGATGTTTATTGTTATATGGGGACACGTTATAAAACACATCATTTTTAATCACAATATTTCTATAAGAGCCATACTCATGGTACTTTATGCCATGTAGAAACAATAAGTATATAATTCGCACATTAGGCCAAGTCGCACATTCGCACATCTAAAACTTAAATACATTTTCACTTTACAACAACCACATATTTATTGACATGGTACCTTTAATTAAATTTCAAACCTACCAGATATTTAATGTGGTACTTTTAATTAAATTTCACGTAACTTTTTTTGTGTCAAAAAATTATAACAGGAGTCTTAATTGAGCGGTGTTGTCAAACGGTCAAGTTTTTCCACTGAGGTTTATTGTTATACGGGGACACGTTAAAAAACACATCATTTTTAACCACTATATTTCAATAAGATTCATACTCATGGTACTTTATGCCGTGTAGAAACAATAAGTATATAATTCGCACATTTGGCCAAGTCGCACATTCGCACGTCTGAAACTTAAATACATTTTCACTTTACAACATCCACATATTTATTGACATGGTACCTTTAATTAAATTTCAAACCTTTCACATATTTATTGTGGTACTTTTAATTAATTCACCTAACTTTTTTTGTGGTAAAAAATTATAACAAGAGTCTTAATTGAGCGGTGTTGTCAAACGGTCAAGTATTTTCAATGAGGTTTATTGTTATGCGGGGACACGTTATAAAACACATAATTTTTAACCACTATATTCAGTAAGAGTCATATTCATGGTACTTTATGCCGTGTAGAAACAATGAGTATATAATTCGCACATTTGGCCAAGTCGCACATTCGCACATCTGAAACTTAAACACATTTTTTCTTTACAACAACCACATATTTATTGACATGGTACCTTTTATTAAAATTCAAACCTTTCACTTATTTATTGTAGTACTTTTAATTAAATTTCCCTTAACTTTTTTAGTGGTAAAAAATTATAACAGGAGTCTTAATTGAGCGGTGTTGTCATACGGTTAAGTATTTTCAATGAGGTTTATTGTTATACGAGGACACGTTATAAAACACATCATTTTTAACCACTATATTTCAATAAGAGTCATACTCATGGTACTTTATGCCATGTAGAAACAATAAGTATATAATTCGCATATTTGGCCAAGTCGCACATTCGCACATCTGAAACTTAAATACATTTTCACTTTACAACAACCACATATTTATTGACGTGGTACCTTTAATTAATTTTCAAACCTACTACATATTTATTGTGGTACTTTTAATTAAATTTCACGTAACTTTTTTTGTGGTAAAAAATTATAACAAGAGTCTTAATTGAGCGGTGTTATCATACGGTCAAGTATTTTCAATGAGTTTTATTGTTATACGAGGACAAATTATAATACACATCATTTTAAACACTATATTTCTATAAGAGCCATACTCATGGAACTTTATGCCATGTAGAAACAATACATATATAATTCGCACATTTGGCCAAGTCGCACATTCGCACATCTGAAACTTAAATACATTTTCACTTTACAACAACCACATATTTATTGACATGGTACCTTTAATTAAATTTCAAACCTTTCACATATTTATTGTAGTACCTTTAATTAAATTTCACTTAACTTTTTTTGTGGTAAAAAATTAAAAACGGAATCTTAATTGAGCGGTGTTGTCATCCGGTTAAGTATTTTCAATGATGTTTATTGTTATATGGGGAACGTTATAAAACACATCATTTTTAACCACAATATTTCTATAAGAGCCATACTCATGGTACTTTATGCCATGTAGAAACAATAATTATATAATTCGCAAATTTGGCCAAGTCGCACATTCGCACATCTGAAACTTAAGTACATTTTCACTTTACAACAACCACATATTTATTGACATGGTACCTTTAATTAAATTTCAAACCTACCAGATAGTTATTGTGGTACTTTTAATTAAATTTCACGTATCTTTTTTTTTTGGTAAAAAATTATAACAGGAGTCTTAATTGTGCGGTGTTGTCAAACGGTCAAGTATTTTCAATGAGGTTAATTGTTATACGGGGATAAGTTACAAAACACATCATTTTTAACCACTATATTTCAATAAGAGTCATACTCACGGTACTTTTTGCCGTGTATAAACAATAAGTATATAATTCGCACATTTGGCCAAGTCGCACATTCGCACATCTGAAACTTAAATACATTTTCACTTTACAACATCCACATATTTATTGACATGGTACCTTTAATTAAATTTGAAACCTTTCACATATTTATTGTAGTACTTTTAATTAAATTTCACTTAAATTTTTTTTGTGGTAAAAAATTATAACAGGATTTTTAATTGAGCGGTGTTGTCATACAGTTTAATATTTTCAATGATGTTTATTGTTATATGGGGACACGTTATAAAACGCATCATTTTTAACCACTATATTTCTATAAGAGCCATACTCATGGTACTTTATGCCATGTAGAAACAATAAGTATATAATTTGCACATTTGGCCAAGTAGCACATTCGCACATCTGAAACATAAATACATTTTCACTTTACAACAACCACATATTTATTGACATGGTACCTTTAATTAAATTTCAAACCTACCAGATATTTATTGTGGTAATTTTAATTAAATTTAACGTAACTTTTTTTGTGGTAAAAAATTATAACAAGAGTCTTAATTGAGCGGTGTTGTCAAACGGTCAAGTATTTTCAATGAGGTTTTTTGTTATGGGGGACACGTTATAAAACACATAATTTTTAACCACTATATTTCAGTAAGAGTCATACTCATGGTCATTTATGCCGTGTAGAAACAATAAGTATATAATTCGCACATTTGGCCAAGTCGCAAATTCGCACATCTGAAACTTAAATACATTTTTACTTTACAACAATCACATATTTATTGACATGGTACCTTTTATTAAATTTCTAACCTTTCACATATTTATTGTAGTACTTTTAATTAAATTTAAGTTAACTTTTTTTGTGGTAAAAAATTATAACAGGAGTCTTAATTGAGCGGTGTTGTCATACGGTTAAGTATTTTCAATGATGTTTATTGTTATACGGGGAAACGTTATAAAACACATCATTTTTAACCACTATATTTCTATAAGAGCCATACTTTTGGTACTTTATGCCATGTAGAAACATTAAGTATATAATTCGCACATTTGGCCAAGTTGCACATTTGCACATCTGAAACTTAAATACATTTTCACTTTACAACAACCACATATTTTTTGACATGGTACCTTTAATTAAATTTCAAACCTACCATATATTTATTGTGGTACTTTTAATTAAATTATAACAGGAGTCTTAATTGAGTGGTGTTGTAAAACGGTAAAGTATTTTCAATGAATTTTATTGTTATACGAGGACACGTTATAAAACACATCATTTTTAACCACTATATTTCAATAAGAGTCATACTCATGGTACTTAATCCCATGTAGAAACAATAAGTATATTATTCGCATGTGAAACTTAATTACATTTTCACTTTACAATAACCGCATATTTATTGACATGGTCCCTATAATTAAATTTCAAACCTACCACATATTTATTAAAGTACTTTTAATTAAATTTCACTTACCTTTTTTTGTGGTAAAAAATTATAACAGGAGTCTTAATTGAGCGGTGTTGTCATACGGTCAAGTATTTTCACTGAGGTTTATTGTTATACGGGGACACCTTATAAAACTCATCATTTTTAACCACTATATTTCTATAAGAGCCATACTCAAGGTACTTTTTGCAATGTAGAAACAATAAGTATATAATTCGCACGTTTGGTCAAGTTGCACATTCACACATCTTAAACTTAAATACATTTTTCACTTTACAACAACCACATATTTATTAACATGGTACCTTTAATTAAATTTCAGACCTACCACATACTTATTGTGGTACTTTTAATTAAATTTCACTTAACTTTTTTTGTGGTAAAAAATTATAACAGGAGTCTTAATTGAGCGGTGTTGTCATACGGTAAAGTATTTTCAATGATGTTTATTGTTATACGGGGACACGTTATAAAACACATAATTTTTAACCACTATATTTCTATAAGAGCCATACTCATGGTACTTTATGTCATATAGAAACAATAATTATATAATTTGCACATTTGGCCAAGTCGCACATTCGCACATCTGAAATTTAAATACATTTTCACTTTACGACAATCACATATTTATTGACATGGTACCTTTAATTAAATTTCAAACCTACCACATATTTATTGTGGTACTTTTAATTAAATTTAAAGTAACTTTTTTTGTGGTAAAAAATTATAACATGAGTCTTAATTGAGCGGTGTTGTCAAACTGTCAAGTATTTTCAATAAGGTTTATTGTTATACGGGGACACGTTATAAAAAACATCATTTTTAACCACTATATTTCAAAAAGAGTCATACTCATAGTACTTTATGCCGTGTAGAAACAATAAGTATATAATTCGCACATTTGACCAAGTCGCACATTCGCACATCTGAAACTTAAATACATTTTCACTTTACAACAACCACATATTTATTGACACGGTACCTTTAATTAAATTTCAAACCTACCACATATTTATTGTGGTACTTTAAATTAAATTTCACTTAACTTTTTTTGTGGTAAAAAATTATAACATGAGTCTTAATTGAGCGGTGTTGTCATACGGTTAAGTATTTTTAATGATGTTTGTTGTTATACGGGGAAACGTTATAAAAACACATCGTTTTTAACCACTATATTTCTATAAGAGCCATACTCATGGTACTTTATGCCATATAGAAACAATAAGTATATAATTCGCACATTTGGCAAGTCGCACATTCGCACATCTGAAACTTAAATACATTTTCACTTTACAACAACCACATATTTATTGAAATGGTACCTTTAATTAAATTTCAAACCTACCACATATTTAATGTGGTACTTTTAATTAAATTTCAAGTAACTTTTTTTGTGGTAAAAAATTATTACAGGAGTTTTAATTGAGCGGTATTGTCAAACGGTCAAGTATTTTCAATAAGGTTTATTGTTATACGGGGACACGTTATAAAACACATCATTTTTAACCACTATATTTCAATAAGAGTCATTCTCATGGTACTTTATGCCTAGTAGAAACAATAAGTATATAATTCGTACATTTGGCCAAGTCGCACATTCGCATATCTGAAACTTAAATACATTTTCACTTTACAACAGCCACATATTTATTAACATGGTACCTTTAATTAAAGTTCCAACCTACCACATATTTATTGTGGTACTTTTTATTAAATTTCGAGTACCTTTTTTTATCGTAAAAAATTTTAACAGGAGTCTTAATTGAGCGGTGTTTTCAAACGGTCAAGTATTTTCAATAAGGTTTATTGTTATTCATGGACACGTTATAAAACACATCATTTTTAACCACTATATTTCAATAAGATTCATACTCATGGTACTTTATGCCGTGTAGAAACAATAAGTATATAATTAGCACATTTGGCCAAGTCGCACATTCGCACATCTAAAAATTAAATACATTTTCACTTTACAACAGCCACATATTTATTGACACGGTACCTTTAATTAAATTTCAAACCCTGCACATATTTATTGTAGTACTTTTAATTAAATTTCACTTAACTTTTTTTGTGGTAAAAAATTATAACAGGAGTCTTAATTGAGCGGTTTTGCCATACGGTTAAGTATTTTCAATAATGTTTATTGTTATTCGGAGACACGTTATAAAACACATCATTTTTAACCACTATACTTCTATAAGAGCCATACTCATGGTACTTTATGCCATGTAGAAACAATAAGTATATAATTCGCACATTTGACCAAGTCGCACATTCGCACATCTGAAACTTAAATACATTTTCACTTTACTACAACCACATATTTATTGACACGGTACCTTTAATTAAATTTCAAACCGACCACATTTTTATTGTGGTACTTTTAATTAAATTTCAAGTAACTTTTTTTGTGTAAAAAATTATAACATGAGTCTTAATTGAGCGGTGTTGTCAAACGGTCAAGTATTTTCAATAAGGTTTATTGTTATACGGGGACACGTTATAAAACACATCATTTTTAACCACTATATTTCAATAAGAATAATTCTCATGGTACTTTATGCCTAGTAGAAACAATAAGTATATAATTCGCACATTTGGGTTAAGTCGCACATTCGCACATCTGAAACTTAAATACATTTTCACTTTACAACAACCACATATTTATTGACATGGTACCTTTAATTAAATTTCAAACCTACCACATATTTATTGTTACTTTTAATTAAATTTCACGTAACTTTTTTTATGGTAAAAAATTATAACAGGAGTCTTAATTGAGGGGTGTTATCAAACGGTCAAGTATTTTCAATGAGGTTTATTGTTATATGGGGACACGTTATAAAATACATCATTTTTAACCACTATATTTCTATAAGAGCCATACTCATGGTACTTTATGCCATGTAGAAACAATAAGTATATAATTCACACATTTGGCCAAGTCGCACATTCGCACATCTAAAACTTAAATACATTTTTACTTTACAACAACCACATATTTATTGACACGGTACCTTTAATTAAATTTCAAACCTATCACATATTTATTGTGGTACTTTTAATTAAATTTCACTTTACTTTTTTTTGTGGTAAAAAATTATAACAGGAGTCTTAATTGAGCGGTGTTGTCATACGGTTAAGTATTTTCAATGATGTTTATTGTTATATGGGGACACGTTATAAAACACATCATTTTTAACCAGTATATTTCTATAAGAGCCATACTCATGGCACTTTATGCCATGTAGAAACAATAAGTATATAATTCGCACATTTGGCCAAGTCGCACATTCGCACATCTGAAACTTAAATACATTTTTACTTTACAACAACCACATATTTAATGACATGGTACCTTTAATTAAATTTCAAACCTACCACATATTTATTGTAGTACTTTTAATTAAATTTCACTTAACTTTTTTTGTGGTAAAAATTATAACAGGAGTCTTAATTGAGCGATGTTGTCATACGGTCAAGTATTTTCAATGAGGTTTATTGTTATACGGGGACACGTTGTAAAACACATCATTTTTAACCACAATATTTCTATAAGATCCATACTCATGGTACTTTATACCATGTAGAAACAATAAGTATATAATTCGCACATTTGGCCAAGTCGCACATTCGCACATCTGAAACTTAAATACATTTTCACTTTACAACAACCACATATTTATTGACATGGTACCTTTAATTAAATTTCAAACCTACCACATATTTATTTTGGTACTTTTAATTAAATTTCACGTAACTTTTTTTTCTGGTAAAAAATTATAACAGGAGTCTTAATTGAGCGGTGTTGTCAAACGGTCAAGTATTTTCAATGAGGTTTATTGTTATACGGGGACACGTTGTAAAACACATCAGTTTTAACCACTATATTTCTATAAGAGCCATACACATGGTACTTTATGCCATGTAGAAACAATAAGTATATAATTCGCACATTTGGCCAAGTCGCACATTCACACATCTGAAACTTAAATACATTTTCACTTTACAAGAACCACATATTTATTGACATTGTACCTTTAATTAAATTTCAAACCTATCAGATATTTATTTGTGTACTTTTAATTAAATTTCACGTAACTTTTTTGGTGGTAAAAAATTATAACAGGAGTCTTAGTTGAGCGATGTGGTCATACGGTCAAGTATTTTCAATGAGTTTTATTGTTATACGGGGACACGTTGTAAAACACATCATTTTTAACCACTATATTTCTATAAGATCCATACTCATGGTACTTTATACCATGTAGAAACAACAAGTATAAAATTCGCACATTTGGCCAAGTCGCACATTCGCACATCTGAAACTTAAATACATTTTTCTCTTTACAACAACCACATATTTATTAATATGGTACCTTTAATTAAATTTCAAACCTACAACTTATTTATTAAAGTACTTTTAATTAAAATTCAATTAACTTTTTTTGTGGTAAAAAATTATAACAAGAGTCTTAATTGAGCGGTGTTGTCATTCGGTCAAGTATTTTCAATGAGGTTTATTGTTATACAGGGACACGTTATAAAACACATCATTTTTAACCACTATATTTCTATAAGAGCCATACTCATGGTACTTTATGCCATGCAGAAACAATAAGTATATAATTCGCACATTTGGTCAAGTCGCACATTCGCACATCTGAAACTTAAATACATTTTCACTTTACAACAACTACATATTTATTGACATGGTACCTTTAATTAAATTTCAAACCTACCACATATTTATTGTGGTACTTTTAATTAAATTTCACTTAACTTTTTTTATGGTAAAAAATTATAACAGGAGTCTTAATTGAGCGGTGTTGTCACACGGTCAAGTATTTTCAATGATGTTTATTGTTATACGGGGACACGTTATAAAACACATCATTTTTAACCACTATATTTCTATAAGAGCCATACTCATGGTACTTTATGCCATGTTGAAACAATAAGTATATAATTCGCACATTTGGCCAAGTTGCACATTTGCACATCTGAAACTTAAATACATTTTCACTTTACAACAACCACATATTTATTGACATGGTACCCTTAATTAAATTTCAAACCTCCCACATCTTTATTGTGGTACTTTTAATTAAATTTCACTTAACTTTTTTTATGGTTAAAAATTATAACAGGAGTCTTAATTGAGCGGTGTTGTCATACAGTCAAGTATTTTCAATAAGGTTTATTGTTAAACACATCATTTTTAACGACTATATATCTATAAGAGTCATACTCATGGTACTTTATGCAATGTAGAAACAATAAGTATATAATTCGCACGTTTGGTCAAGTCACACATTCACACATCTGAAACTTAAATACATTTTTCACTTTACAACAACCACATATTTATTAACATGGTACCTTTATTTAAATTTCAAACCTACCACATATTTATTGTGGTACTTTTAATTAAATTTCAAGTAACTTTTTTTGTGGTAAAAAATTGTAACAGGAGTCTTAATTGAGCGGTGTTGTCATACGGTCAAGTATTATGTTTATTGTTATACGGGGACACGTTATAAAACACATCATTTTTAACCATTATATTTCTATAAGAGTCATACTCATGGTACTTTATGCCATATAGAAACAATAAGTATATAATTCGTACATTTGGCCAAGTCTCACATTCGCACATCTGAAACATAAATACATTTTCTCTTTACGACAACCACATATTTGTTGACATGCTACCTTTAATTAAATTTCAAACCTACCCCTTATTTATTGTGGTACTTTTAATTAAATATCAAGTAACTTTTTTTGTGGTAAAAAATTATAACAGGAGTCTTAATTGAGCGGTGTTGTCATACGGTCAAGTATTTTCCATGAGGTTTATTGTTATACGGGGACACGTTATAAAACACATCATTTTTAACCACTCTATTTCTATAAGAGCCATACTCATGGTACCTTATGCCATGTAGAAACAATAAGTATATAATTCGCACATTTGGCCAAGTCGCACATTCGCACATCTGAAACTTAAATACATTTTCACTTTACAACAACCACATATTTATTAACATGGTACCTTTAATTAAATTTCAAACCTTTATTGTGGTACTTTTAATTAAATTTCACTTAACTTTTTTTTTTGTTAAAATATTATAACAGGAGTCTTAATTGAGCGGTGTTGTCATACGGTCAAGTATTTTCATTGAGGTTTATTGTTATACGGGGACACGTTATAAAACACATCATTTTTAACCACTATATTTCTATAAGAGCCATACTCATGGTACTTTATGCCATGTAGAAACAATAAGTATATAATTCGCACATTTGGCCAAGTCGCACATTCGCACATTTGAAACTTAAATACATTTTCACTTTACAACAATCACATATTTATTGACATGGTACCTTTAATTAAATTTCAAACCTACCAAATATTTATTGTGGTACTTTTAATTAAATTTCACTTAACTTTTTTGTGCTAAAAAATTATAACAGGAGTCTTAATTGAGCGGTGTTGTCATACGGTCAAGTATTTTTAATGTGGTTTATTGTTATACGGGGACACGTTATAAAACACATTATTTTTAACCACTATATTCGTATAAGAGCCATACTCATGGTACTTTATGCCATGCAGAAACAATAAGTATATAATTCGTACATTTGGCCAAGTCGCACATTCGCACATCTGATCTTTTCAAAACTAGCCTATAAATACCCATTCATATTCAAATACTTCTCACACACAAACACATTCAAAATCGAAATTCAAAATCAAAAACTCAACATTCAAAATTCAATGTCTCGCAAAGATTTCTCCCAATAATTTTCCAGTCCTCGCCAACATTTCTCACAACAATTCTCGTGTCACCACGACTTCTCACTACAATTCCCATGTCCTCCAAATGAACCAGTGAACACTCCACCGGAAGATATCTTTCCGGTTTTCCGACCTCTAAATGAACCGGTAAACACTCCACCTGTTGTCGAACAACAACCCAATCCATCTGGACTCACTGAAGATGAACTCAGACTTCAGGTGCAGGATGAGGAAGTCAGAAGAGAAATAGAACAACGAGAACTACAAGAGGAAGCTTCTCGTATAGAGCAGCAAGCCAGGGATGCAGAGCATCTAAGGAACAACTGGTTTGACATCATGGAAGGAAAGTATTATGCTGGCGAGTTTAGGTCCTCTTCGAGTGAAGACGGTTGGAACTCAGATGATTCCTTTCATTAATTTGTAGTTTCATTTTCACCACCGTTTCACACAATTACCATCATATGTTTAGGCTGTATTAGTAGATTTTCTAAGTTTTTATTAATGAACTATCTGATTAGGCTCTTAATGGTATTCCTTGTATGTGTTAAAAGTAACAATTTCAATTTCATCTAGTTAGATTGACAATGCAATTTTATGTTTAGCTTATCAAGCCAATGTTTACAAACAGACTACATGTGCTGTTATCCAGCCATAAATGTTTACAAAAGATGGAGGTTGGCTACGCAACCTAAACTCCTACCCAAACCTAAACTGTTATGCAACCAAGGTGCACAACCAAATGACATAGTTAATGTATAGACCTACCTGCAGATGCACCCAAGGTGCACAACCAAATGACATAGTTATCCAACCATAATTGTTTACCAACTGACTAATTGTTTTTCACCTGCTAACATAGTTATCCAACTGACATATTGTTTTTCACCAAATGACTAATTGTTTACCAACTGACATAGTTATCCAACCATAATTGATATCCAACCATAAACCTTCACGTCGATTCATTTGAAATTACCTTCTTGTATTTCCAAAAGAAAGATATCAATTGTTCACGGTAGGCTAGAGCAAACTCCACGGGATCATCCACCATCAACGGAAGATTGTGTGTTAAACGGTACAAAAAGATGCATACCCAAACACCGCAATCCCCGTAATAACCCCCTTGTATAGGCACATCTTTTTCATATCGAAAAGTTATTGAATAACTTTTTCGATCAATGTTTTTCTTTGCCAATACCTCACTATCTTCCAAATAAGTTGGAATTACCCGTGCAAAAGTGGCCCTCAAATTATCCCACCATTCACGGCCTTCTGGATCCGGACCCCCTAGGCTGTCGTATATTGTAACTACACCTGATCGAAGGTGCAGCACTCCGAGGGCCCAGTGAATCTTAGGCTCGTTAATTGGGAAGTAAACCTACAATATCAAATGTGTATTAAAAAAAGTAACTACTGGATAAAGAAACACTGGCTGTTAAAAACAATCACAAACTCAACACAGCTATGCATATAGATAATCAAAAGCAGACCCAATTGGTATCTAATCCGTAAGCAGCCGTAATCACATAAAAGGCTATTAGAAACTCAACACAGCTATTAGAACTTAACCGAGACATATATTAGAACTTAACCAAGTTTCGTGATTCAAATGCCTTCAAACACATAAACACTAAGATAATCTACGGCTATAAGGAGGAATCATGTCCCAGTCACTACACATAAGCTATCATATGAGTCAGACCTTAAGAAGTTTGAGTTTAAAAACACCATTGTTACTAAACTCCTAACTACTGGAAACCAAATATATGTATGTATTACTTTGGTCCCAAAAGCACAAATGTAACCACTCCCCACATCCCCCTTTTATATCTATGAAAATCGGAAGCAGTATCAGAAGTACAACAAACACAGTAATTATAACACAATCTATGCAATACAAGACTGAATTCTCAAATGTTCGTGACCGTAGACTTAAGAGTCTAATCATTGCCTTGTGTTTGGATTTTATGATAGTTCACAGTAGATTCAAATTGCATTCATAAGAGTCTAATCATCACCACTTTGTTATATGTAATTTTAGACTATGTCAAGTTTAATGTAAACCAAATATCATGTAAACTAGGCTTCATAAGTACACATAATTTTAGTTATATAGTTATTAGTGGTGCGTGAACTAGAACAGCTAAACAACATAATGAAAATTGGTAGAACTGGACTTCTTACCTTTTCAACATTTTGGGCATACCAAGGCACACCATAAGTAATACCATTTGCATAATAGAATGACAAATCATCTCGAAGAAGATGTTGGATGAAAAATGGGCCGACCATTACCCAATCCGCATCAGTAGGTCTAAAGTGCCACATATACAAAACCCATGCATCGATGTGCTGCGATATCAAAGTATAAAGAAAAAAAATTACATTAGCAAAATGACATATAGAAATTAAACTTTTCTAAATATTAAATAAGTATTTAATTACGTACCGAATCAGACAGCCAACCTCTTCTGTTGCCGTCCTTGCCCACTAAAGCAGCCCAAAACTTGTTATAGAGGTCTCCATCAAACCATGGAAGATTAAATTTCATCTCCTTCCTTGACCGCAATAACATGTTTATCTCTGCATGAGCATTGACTCGGGTGGCTGGGGATCCTTCAGGACGATTCAATTGCTGTGAAACATTTCAATGCGAAAAAAATTGATTATTAAGCTAAACTACTACAATCAGGTCGAATATGTAAGCTAACCATAGAAACGTATATGTACCTCTCTCCACTCTTCAATTTGGATCTCACATCCATCTACTTCAGCCAATGTCCGTATCTTGGATTTATACATCCTAGATTTAGGATGACACTTTTTGGACCTTCTTGGTGAAGTAGGTGGTGGAGCTATGTAAGGAGAAGACACATGTTTGCTCTTCTTTCTCTCTTGTTCAAATGGAACCCTTATTGCTGTAACATCATCATCATTAATCCCTGAATTATCCGAATCTTGTTCCGCGTCAACATGTGTGAGACCAACATCCATCTGCTCATCTAAACCATTGGTATCCTGAAACTGAGATACAAGTAAAACTAAGTAACCACTACATTTCCAACAAAAATCTTTAGACGATGCGATATGAAACTCGCATACCATATTATCTGAAAGAGAGGAAAAATCAAGGAAATCCATTAACTCATTTGCTGAATCCTGAAACAATAAATACAATCATTTGAAGGACCGCACATTTGATGAAAAGATATGATAATTCCACTCAATATCTGATAGTCGGGTCAAACGGGTCACAAGTCAAACCTCTTCACGAAGAAAAGTCAACTCGCGACGGTTTAACGCAACAATCGATTTAATAACCGGATAAGCGAATACCCGGGTCGAGGTCCCAACGAGGCGTGAAATTGAGAATATCGTTTGGGGTTCGTAATTAAAATGCTTGAAAAGACGAGGGTTTCTTGGGTTTTTAAAATCTACTAAAAACGAAAATTAAATAACGTAAAACGGAAACTATGATGCGTAGCGTGTGTCGTTGCGGTTTAGCAGTTTTAATGCCTACTCAAGTTTTAAATTTATATTTAGCCAACTTATCAATAACACACACACTTAACGAGCAGTGTACCCGGTCAGTATGAATATAATGGTAAGTAGAGTGTCGATCACTAAGAGTGGAACGTATTATCTAGTTATTCTAATCAGTATTTTAATATATTAAGTTAGCTATACAACCTATTCTAACGCAAGGGGGTTCAGCCTGAGAGACTGGCACGATTTGGTTGCAATTAAATAATAAACTAAACCAATAGGCACGAATCAGCAAGTAGCACACACGTACACAGATAAATACTGGAGACAATAAGAGGGCTGTCCTGATGATAAGTAGTTTGTCACTTGTTTTATTGCTAGTGTTATATGAAGTGTATAGTTCGATGCAACGCACCGAGATTAAGTCCTTTCTCGTTGGTTCTAATCTTATCGGCGAGTAAACCCTTAATGATTACTTATGACTATCCCGTTTATCTTTCTCCTACTTTTCTACAGACCATAGAATGCATAGGCGATCTAATAAACAGGCGAGGGCAGAGGCATGGCGACCCGATCAACGCTCAGCTAGACACAGAGGTTATCAATGCACTAATAAAAGTCACCAATGACATCAACATATAAACTTTAATTAATGAGAAAGCAGTTTTAAGGGAGTGCAATCTTTCCGTTGTCACATTACACAAGCCACCAATCTTGATGAATTAAAGTTTACTAACACAATAAAACAAAACTACTTAATGAATTAAACACATGCAGCACCTTCTTACAGCTCTTGTATCTTTGATTTGGGTGTGTCTTTTGCTGCTGCCTTGACTGAATTCGTCCTAGGTTTCTGGCCTTCGGTCTTTGGATATAATATATGTGTCACTCGAAATTCGTCTGGTCTTGGGGTATTTATAGTTTCTGTCTGAGGGTAAGATGCGGCGCATCTAGTAAGTAGATGCGGCGCATTTACTTAACTTCGCGTGGGGTCCAAGATTATAATATTCAGGAATATTCGTACACCGCCAGAAGATGCGGCGTAACTCCATTTACAGATGCGGCGCATGTCCTCTTGTATCTTGGATCGTATCTGGTGATATATTGATAGTGATGCGGCGCATGTCATAAGTGAGATGCGGCGCATCTGGAGCAGAATAGTCTTGATCTTGTACATTTCGGTAGACTCTTAACTTCTTGCATGTTTTGCTCCATAATCAGTCCAAAATCGCTAAGTTTCACCAAATGCTTGTTTTTACCTGAGAATTACAAAAGTAAACGATTAAGTATCAATCCTCATACATAATATAGTAAAACAAGTCAAATTAATAGGATAAATGATAGTAATAAAATGTACTTATTTGAGTTCATCAAACTACGAACGAGTAAAAACGTCAAATCTATTAAAAACTAACCCTACGGATGTCAAAATAATTTTCCTAAGTTCTAAATGAGAAAATAAAATTTTTGTCAAAAAAGATTTATATTTTTTTTTTGACTTTTTAATAATTTTTTATAATTTAAAAACGATTTAAAAGAAAATAATTGATTAAAAATACTAAATGGAAAAACAAAATTCTGAAATTTTTTTCTAAAATACTTTAAACTTAAATGAAGCTATAAAAAATATAAAAAGTGTCCCAGCTTATTTCAATAAGTTGGGAATAAGCAAACAAGTTCGGATTAGCTTAAAAGGGAAAAGAAAATAAAATAAAAGGGTCTTAAATTAAAATTTGTAAGTTAAAACTAAGAGAAGTTAAGAGTGCAGTGGTTGGGTTGTTTGATTTGTGAGTGGTCTGACTTGGGTTCGAACCCCAGGAAGGACACTTTTGCTTATTTATTATTTTTTTTTCTTGGTTTTCTTTTTTAAAACTCTATAAGCAATAACTAATAAGAATTTTTGTAACTGAAAATTATTTTTGAAACTCAATAATAAGCTCAAATTAAACTGCTTAACTGATCAGTTTAAAAAAACAAGCTAAAAAAACTGAAAAGCTAATAGTGCTATTCTAAAAAGCTTTTGACATGAAAAATAAGTTATAACCCATTAATATCTAAAATAAGACTTATAATAAGCAAAGAAATCAAGGAAATAGCTCAGATAAGCCAAAAATAAGCCAAAAAAAATAAACTAGAGTCTGCTGTTACAAGAAAATATGCAGGGCAGAATTTGGTCTGTTGGCTGCTGATCTAGGGCCTAAAAGGCTAGTAAGAAAAATTCCAAAAATTCAAAGAAAATTATACTTAGATTCTCAAGCCAGCAAGGAAGATTTGGACAAAAATTTAGCTCATAAGAGCTTAATTTGAAGCTTTAAAAATGTGAGATGAAAGCTGCTCAGACCAAAAGTGACTGTTCAAAGCAATCTGTTGTGACATATTTGGATTTTTGGACAGAGAACCTTCAAAGTTTAATGAAACAAGACCAAACTTGGGGAATTCACTTTAAACACTATGTTAAACTTAAAAATACCAAAAGTAGGACTGATGTGCGTGTCGTTGTGTTCAAGTTTTAAAATTTATAAACACGATTTATCCAATTCTCTAATCACACATACGAGCAAGTATACTCGTCCGTGGTAGTAAAGGTGGGTAAGTCGAGATCGTCCCAAGGGAATTGGGGTTTAGGTTTAGTAAATAAGTTTTAGCAAAAAGGAGTGTCAATCCAATTTGAAGCAAATTCTAAAAACAAGCAAGGTTCAATCAATCAAAAACTAATATACTTGTGTGTAGTTTCCATAACAATTGTTTAGAGTAACCAATCAAGTTGGGTGTGACTTGTAATGATGCACAACTTAAAATGAATGATTCACAATCAATGGTTTTTGTCATGAGAAATCATATCTAAGAATTCAATCTCCTAGTTAACTCCTTTCGGCCATGATTAACTATTACGATAATTCTATTAAGTCCTTTTTGTTGTTTGAAAGCATTTCTTATCTCAAGAATTCCTACGAATCCTTTCGGCCTTTTTCGTGATGAAATCGTTTCCAAATCCATTTTAATGAGTAAAGGTGTTGCTTGTCACACACCACAATCCATACTAATTCGTGCACTAACTTTTTGGAATAAAAACATAAAGAAAACTCCTTTCGGCCTTTGTAAATCTTTGAAGTTGTTTTTACCAACCAATTAAGCAAGATTAGATTTTATCTCAACAAACTCATAAAACAAGATATGTTTTCATGCATCACTATGATAAGATTACTCCAACAATTGTCACATCATCCACACACAAGTATAACTAAATTACTCCATAACAATCATAATCAAACACAAGTAATTAACCAAACTTTCATTCATCATATAGTAAAAGTAAAAGTAGTTCATGATAACTCAACAAGAAATACCTAATCAAGGAATTACAAGAACTAGAATTCTGGAACTATAGCAATCCACACTCCTCCAATCGCCTATTATCACACGTAAACAACTCCACACACGGACGCAACTCTTGAGACTCGAACTCAAGATCTCCTGGACTTTTTCACAGCAACTTCAAGCTTTCGGGCAATAATAATAAGGTGGTGTAGCTTTTTTAGGTTATGTCACTTCCCCCAAAAGAACTCTCTTTTGTAAACTAACTAAGGGTTCCTTAAATAAGTGAGGAAACCCTTATTCTTCAAGTAAAAACGTCCCATATGAGTTAACAGCCGAGAAATGATAAACCTCTATGATTATGGGGCTTAAATTCATCATTAAATGCAACTTTGTAACTTCAGTGTCGGCCAACCGATCGGTATTTGGCTCCTACCGATCGGTTGGAGCTCTCGGTGTCTCAAACTTCACTCCATCCGAATCGGATGCGGGCAGCATCCGATCGGATGGATGACTCTGCCATGCAACTTTTATTCTCTTTTTCTCTTCTCGTTACGTGCTTGATCCTTTGCTGTACCACTGATTTCCTTCATAGAACTTGATCTTTTCTTGATATATAAGGCATAGAAGTCTTGGTCTAATCAATTCTTTGAAGTATCATGTGGTTTCTTTCTCGTAATTCTCCTTATGTGCATAATCTCTTCATTTCTTCGTATTTTCCTCCACTTTTCCTGTACTTGGCTATATTTACTTGCATACACACTTTTTCATCATTTAGCAACAAATACACACAAATATAACCAAATATGATGCACAAAACTAGCAATAACGCACCTAAAAACATGTTAGATTTAAGCGTTATCAAGGACCATAGTTTAAAATCAGCTTATAGACAGCATATTAGGGCAGTGAAGATTCTATAACTAAGCCTACTAACTTAAATCCTCAAAAGTACTTGAAACAACTTGAAACCTAATAAATACAGCTTATCTATCCTAAGTTAAGCTCAACCAAAACTCAACAACCTGCAAATAAACAGTAACTACTAATTTCTACCCATTTTCACCCATATGACCTTAACAGTCAAATACTACTTAATGTATCTGTACTGGTAAACTTAATAGACTAACCTAACTAATCATCAACTATATAGTGAAAACAAAATAAGCAGCAAAAAAGAAGAAAATAAGCAGAATTTAAGCAGTTCAAATAGTAATAAGCTGAAAACAATATAATTAAAATGGACTTATATTAAATAAAAAGTAAATTACAACTGAAATAAAAGAAGAAAATTACAAATACCTTAAAGAAAATAGCTAAAATAAACCTAGGGATAAAAACTGCTACTACCACTCTATTTATACTAAAATAAAATAACTAGGGTTTCCTGAGCTGTGCTTCTCTTGTGAGAGTGTTCCCCATGGTGCTACTTGTGCTTCTTTTGTGACCCTTGGATCTTTTCTTGTTGCCCACTTCTTAAATTCTTGGCCGTTGATGAAATTTGTAGCCCTCGGATTGTCAACGTGGAGGAGGGACCAAAGACAACACCATGTGGGTGAGCTTGGCTGGTAGCGAAGGTGATGGTGATGGTTGGGTGATTAGGGTTAATTAGGCGGGAAGAAGGATTTAGGGGAGAAGATAAACACAGTGTCAATTAGGGATTTGACTAAGATTGGGGATTTTGACCCCGGTTGTTTATTATTAGAGATGGGTTTGGGTCGGGTCAAGGTGGGCTGGTTGGGTTTTAAAATGATCCGGATATTAGTTGTTGGTTGGGATAAATTTGATAGGTTTAATGGATTTAAAGGACCAAAAATGTAGATCATGTAAACTTTAGGGACCAAATCTGCCAACATAGCAAAGTTCTTCTAGGGTCCAATTTTTCCAAGTAATAATAATCCAAGGGCCGTTTGGGATTTTCCGAGCTTGAATTTAATTCTGAATAAAAAATGTCTTTTCCGGCTTCGGTTTTCGGCTCTTTTCCATATCACGCTCGGTTTTGTCCATGTTTGCCCCGTTTTCAATCCTTTTATACCTGCAACACATAAAACACAATCCAAGGATATTTGTAACAATATTGGGTCTATTTTGGTGTTTTTGGTCGTTTTTGTGGGGTTTTTCGGGTGTAAAATGATGAGTAAAAGGCCACTCATCAATCCCCCACACTAAGCAATTGCTAGTCCCTAGCAATCCGATCATATGAAGTAATGAAAGGATCAAAATTACCAAGAATATCCCATTTTGACTTTATTATTAAATGCAAGTAATTTAAACGAGAACAAACGTAAACATCATGCTTGATTTTCAAAAATGGCATCATGGAACGGGAATCACACAAAATGGGTGACTCCGGGGAATTGTAATCGTCATCCTCTTTTTATACTCCCCAACTAAGTCTAAAACCCTTGTGCAAACGTTTTTGTAAAATGCTAACACTACTTATATTAGCAACCTATGTAAGCCGAGACTTAACTTTTCACTCCCACAATTATTCATAAGTTAGGTGTGTATGCTTGTTTTCAAAGTTTTGATCGTAAAAATCGACATTTATTAGGGTTAAAAACCGACAATGATTTAGAAATTAGAGATTCAAAGGTGAGATCACTCCATGTAGCGACTTTCTTCTCAGCTTGTCCTTAGTAAACTTAGGAGGCTAGGTTTTTACACCCTCGAGAATAGTATCGGAGCTCACGGGATCTTTGAAGTCAAAAATTTCTAAATCTCCGTCCAACTTTTAGACAATTTTGATGAATACTAGTTCAACTTTCGATTTAAATTTAAGAAGAAGCAAGTTTCTCACACTTATTCATAAACAAACATAAAAAAAATTATTTTTATTTTTCATCACTTTTTTTTTTTTTTTTTTTTTTTTTACTTAACTCATTCTTGTACCATAAACTACGGAGCTTCACGGGGAAATTCCAAGACCTTACACCTTTCGGAATAAAGGATCCAAGGGCCGTTACAACGGAGAGTTCCAAGACCTTAACGCCTTTCAGAATTAAGGGTCCAAGGGCCGGTGTAAGAGGGTAGCCAAGACCTAAACGCCTTTTGGTAATAAGGATCCAAGGACCGATCTCGAACCGAAGGTTAGGACTTATTTATTCATACTTAAAACTTTAACTTTTGCAACTTTCAAGCAACGTCTCACTTTCATTTTTCATTCTTATTGGGTTTGTAAGAAAGTATGCTTGTTCCGAAATTTAAATAAAACTTTGAACTAGTATTCTAAATCAAGATTGTATAAAAATTTATTTGCTTAACAAAAACGGTTTTTGCGTTCAAAAGTTTGAAAATAGCACTTATTTTAGTCATATTAGGAGCTCCTGGGAGGAAAAGCCATAGATTACTTATATAAGCTCTAAAGAGAACCAACTACTCCACGCTTAGCATTTTCATTTGCACAATTCATAAAAACTTAGCCTAAACGTTAAGGGTAGCAGCTAGATCAACACTCTAGCAGAGTCGGGATTCCCCTTGTTCTAGCCTAATCAAGTCTAAACTTCCACTAATACCGAAGCATTAATGTATAGCAAATTATTTTTATTGTGCAAAGCACTTCTTTTTCATGCAAAATTTAACTAAAAACGATAAAAAATTTTAAAATTTTTGGTCAAAACGGGGGTGCTAGGGGACTAGTAGGTACAACATGTGAAAATTTTTAAAATTTGGTCAAATGAGAATTCCCCCCCCCCCCATACTTAGAATTGAATATTGCCCTCAATATTCAAAGTACCGGCCTAAGCCGACACTATAGAACGTAAAAAGGTAATACTACTAGCTAAGTGTGGAAACGAAATCTTTTTTTTTTTCACAAAAAAGGATTAATAAGATATCCCTGGATAAACATAAATATAAAGATCGGATATTGGGCGGCTGGATTGAAAACAGGCGCATCAATCATCACGATCTACGGGAATCCTGAAAACAGAGGCAAACATACAACAACAAAGCAACAAGTAGAGGAACCCCCCCACACTTAGTGTTAGAAATAAGAAAGAAGATAGAATGATAAGCATGGGTTGCCACCCACGAAGCGCTTGTTTTTGTTGATCGAGTCACGAGCCTGACTCGTCCCCGAATTTAATTGTCCATGGGGAAAGTTTGGAGATCCGGGACAACCATGGATGGTATGTCCCCTCCAAAGTAATGTTTCAACCTATGAACATTCACTTTGAAGTTGGGACCGTCGGTTTGAGATAGCTCGACGGTTCCATATGGAAAAACTTGGGTGATGGTGAACGGCCCAGACCAACGGGTTTTAAGCTTGCCCGAGAAAATCTTTAATCGAGAATTAAAGAGGAGGACTCGATCACCAACGTTAAAAACGCGATTCTTGATTTTGGAGTCATGAATTCTCTTTGTTTTCTCTTTGTAGATTAAAGAGTTCTCGTAGGCTTGATCCTGAAGCTCATTTAATTCATTCAATTGAAGCTTTCGGTGATCGCCCGCGGTCTTTAAGTCAAAATTTGCATGCTTCAAGGCCCAATAGGCTTTGTGCTCAAGCTCGATCGGTAGATGACACGCCTTTCCGTACACAAGCTTGTAAGGAGTACACCCGATGGGTGTTTTGTAAGCCGTACGGAAGGCCCATAGTGCATCATCTAATTTGTCCGACCAAGAGGCACGATTTTCTCCTACGGTCCTCTCAAGAATTCTTTTCAATCCACGGTTTGAAACTTCCACTTGCCCACTTGTTTGTGGGTGATACGCGGTCGCAAGACGGTGAGTGACACTGTACTTAAGCATGACTTTTGCGAATTGGTCATTGCAAAAGTGCGTACCGCGATCACTAATGATAGCACGAGGAGCTCCAAACCGAGCAAATAGAGATTTCAAAATTTTCACAACTACTCGGGCGTCGTTCGTGGGGAGCGCTTTCGCTTCCACCCATTTAGACAAATAATCGACCGCCACGAGTATATACTTGTTCCCTCGTGAAGACGGGAACGGGCCCATAAATTCGATGCCCCACACGTCAAAGATCTCGCAAACTTGAATTGCATTTTGAGGCATTTCGTCCTTTTGTGAGATTTTTCCTTGACGTTGGCAAGAGTCACAAGACCTCACCAAGTCGTGGGCATCACGATAAATCGTCGGCCAATAGAAACCCGAATCAAAGACTTTTTTAGCGGTGTAGTTGGCACCATGATGTCCCCCCGTGGGTCCATTATGGCAAACCGTGAGAATGTCAATGGCTTCTTGGCCGTGAACACACCGTCTAATCACTTGATCGACACAAACTTTAAACAAGTAGGGGTCGTCCCAAAAATAATGTTTCACATCTTTAAAGAATTTTTTCTTTTGTTGGGACGACATCCCTTTCACAACAAAATTCCCCGCATGGTAATTTGCAAAGTCGGCAAACCATGGGGTACTCGGATCATCTTTGAAAGAAATCATCCCAAGTGTCTCGAGAGGAAATGTTTCGGTAATTTCCTTTTTCTCGAGATCACTTTGATGGGGATTTTCAAGTCTAGACAAATGATCGGCGGCGAGATTCTCCGCTCCTTTTTTATCACGAATAGTGACATCAAATTCTTGTAGGAGGAGAATCCACCGAAGCAATCTCGGCTTAGCATCTTGCTTAGCAAGAAGATACTTAAGAGCCGAGTGATCCGTATACACTATGGTCTTAGATAAGATGAGATATGGTCTAAATTTCTCAAAAGCATAGACAACGGCCAATAACTCTTTCTCGGTAGTAGTATAATGAGATTGAGCCTCGGTCATTGTCTTGCTAGCATAGTGTATCGGCTGAAAGTGCTTTGATTTCCGTTGCCCCAGGACTGCCCCAATAGCATAATCACTAGCATCGCACATGAGCTCAAATGGCAAGTCCCAATCGGGGGCAACTAAAATTGGTGCTTCAGTCAATTTCTTTTTAAGAATCCCGAATGCTTCGATGCATTCGGGAGAGAAGAAGAATGGAGCATCTTTTTCAAGAAGATGGGTCAGAGGCCGGGCGATTTTAGAGAAGTCTTGAATAAATCGTCTGTAGAAACCGGCATGACCAAGGAAACTTTGGATTCCTTTAACGGTTGTGGGATGAGGTAGCTTAGCGATAACATCGACTTTAGCTTGATCGACCTCAATCCCGGCATTAGAAATTTTATGGCCGAGGACAATGCCCTCTTTGACCATAAAGTGGCACTTCTCCCAATTTAGAACAAGATTGGTGTCTTCGCACCGTTTAAGCATTTTGTCTAAATGGGAGAGGCAAGAAGAGAAAGAATTTCCGTACACCGAAAAATCATCCATAAAGACCTCCATTGTTTTCTCGATCATGTCATGGAATATGGCCATCATGCACCTTTGAAACGTGCCCGGAGCATTGCATAAGCCAAAAGGCATACGTCGATAAGCAAACGTTCCATAGGGGCACGTAAAGGTGGTCTTTTCCTGATCTTGGGGATCAATTGGTATTTGAAAATACCCGGAAAAGCCATCAAGAAAACAATAGAACTCATTTCCCGCTAAACGCTCAAGCATTTGATCCATAAAAGGTAACGGAAAATGATCCTTACGGGTAGCATCATTGAGTTTTCGATAATCAATACACACTCTCCATCCCGTGACGAGGCGTGTAGGAATCAACTCATTTTCTTCGTTGGTAACAATGGTCATACCCCCCTTTTTGGGGACACAATGGATGGGACTAACCCACGGGCTATCAGAAATGGGGTAAATCATTCCGGCATCAAGGAGTTTTAGAACCTCCTTTTTGATCACCTCATGAATTTTCGGATTCACCCTTCTTTGTTGTTGAACCGTGGGTTTGAAGTCATCCTCCATCAAAATTTTGTGAGTACAAAATCTAGGGTCAATACCCTTGATATCCGAGAGTTGCCAAGCAATGGCACTCTTGTGCTTCTTAAGCACATCAAGAAGTTGAACCTTCTCCTCATCTTTTAATTCTTTAGAAATAATGGCGGGAAATTTGTCATCATCTTCTAGAAAAGCATATTCAAGATGAGGATGTAAATCCTTGAGCTCGGGCTCCGGAGAATTAGTTGGCTTAAGTTCTTTGATTTCTTCAATTTGAATTTTCTTCGGAGGAAGAGAAGGTGATGGATCATCATTAAGCATTTTCTCAAGCAAGAGAATATCTCCCTCCAGATCAATGTCAGCATAATCAATTTCCGGCGAAACTGATTCATCCTTAAGATAGGCCTCGATCTCTTCCAAAATGAAATCACTTCCCTCAAACGGAGTGAGGGAAGGGGAAGAGTCGGAAAGAATAGGTTGAGAAGAAGGAGGAGTAGGATTGCCACTCAAGGATTTGTTTATAAATCCTAAAACCTCCTGCGCATACTCCTCAGAAGCAACATCAATCACATCAATACGATTAACCGATGTATCATCGTGAGTGGAGGAGTATCTCATAGTTTGATCAAGCTTAAATGTCACAGCTTGATCATCAACACGTAAGGTGAGTTCCTCACCATAAACATCAATCAATGCCCGACCCGTCCTCAAGAAAGATCTTCCAAGTATAAGAGGAACTCGGAGGTCGGCATCAAAATCTACCACGACGAAATCAGCCGGGAAATGGAACTTCCCCACTTTCACAAAAACATCTTCGGCTACACCTTTAGGACTAGTAAGAGTCCTATCGGCTAGCTCAAGAGTCATACATGTGGGAGTAAGTGGGGGTAGAGAAAGCTTGTTCCAAACGGACAACGGCATAAGGTTAATGCTTGCACCAAGATCGGCCAAGGCGTAGCATTGAACCATGCCCGGAAAATCACATGGAATGAGAAATTTTCCGGGATCTCCAAGCTTTTCCGGAAGCTTTTTAAGGAGAGCCGCCGAGCAATTCTCATTTAGAGGAGTTTTTGCTAGTTCAAATAATTTTTCCTTGTTACTGAGCAAATTTTTGATTGTCGAAGCAAACTTTGGCATGAGAAGAAGAGCATCCGCGAAGCTAATATCGAAGTGTAAATCTTGAAAGATTTGTAAAAACTTCTCAATTTGGATACTAGCTTTTTCGCGGAGCTTTTGGTCATTAAGTCTAGATGGGTATGGGATAGAAGGTTTAGGTTGACACTTAACGGGAGTAACTTTTGGCTCCTGCATCGGGACAACCGTAGGTTGGACGTTTTTGGTACTTCCATTATTAGTAGGAAGTTCCGTGTCCTTTGTCACCTCGGTCTCACGGTCAACTACTTTTGTAGAAGAAGAAGAAGTAGTAGTTGGAACCGTGGGTCCCTCATAAGCTACACCACTTCGGGTGGTGATGGCTTTCAATTCACCCTTCGGGTTAGGAATTGTATTACCCGGGAGAGTTCCTGAGGATGAAGCTTGGTGAAATTGGTTGATAAGGGTATCAAACATACTTTCAATCTTCGTTTGAGATTGATCAATTTTGCTTTTGAGCTCATTACCCTGCTTAATCATTGAATTTTCAAATTCATTTTTCAAATTTGTGATTTGATTTTGCATAGCCCTCATTTTCACCTCATTTGTTTTCATGTAATTTGAAAAATCATTAGAGGGAGCAATCGGGGCTGGGTAATTTTGAGCTTGATACCCTTGATTGTAATTGACCCCTTGGGTCGGGTATTGGTTAGTAGGGGCTTGATATGGAACATTTTGCCCCCTACTTTGGTTTTGATTGAATCGGTTTTGATTGTTTTGAGAAAAACCGGGTGGTCCTGCTTGATAGCTAGCACGATAGCTCGAGTCACCTTGAGGACGGTATTGAGTACCTCCTTGGTTGTAAGACCCGGCTACGGTATTGATTTCAAAAGGACGGCCATCGGTGGCGGTACAATTGTAATAAGCATGAGGACCACCACAAGTAACACAACTTTCTTCCACCACTTTGACTTGAGCAGGTGGAGAAGCTTGTGGGGTAGAAGAGGTGGTAGAAGAAGAAGAAAGATTTTTCTGATTAGAGAAAACCGAAGCTTGAATTGCATCCGTGAGCTTGTCAATTTTAGCATCCGTGCTAGAAGTATTCATCAAATGTGAACAAGGAGGTGAAGCACTCACTTGGGAAACAACCGGCTTGCTCCGTGAAGTGAGAACCTTTGACTTGTTCTCGATGATGGACAAAGCATCATCCGTAGTTCGATTCAATATATAACCACCGGAGGCGGTGTTTAGAGAATCTTGGTCAGTTTGGTTCAATCCATTGTAAAACGTATCAATTTGGTGCAACTCAGAAAATCCATGGTGAGGACATTTGCGAAGTAATTCTTTGTAACGATCTCACGCTTCACTAAATGATTCATCAAATTTTTGAGTAAATTTGGTAATTTCATTCTTAAGACTTGTGGTTCTAGAAGGGGGAAAGAATTCGTTCACAAATTTCGACACCAAATCTTCCCATGTTAAGATAGAACGAGGGGGTTGTTTTTCAAGCCAAATCCGGGCTGCCCCCTCGAGAGAGAAAGGAAAGAGAAGCAATTTGATTGCTTCTGGAGGAACATTCCTACATTTGATGGTAGATGAAATTTTGTTAAACCATCGAATGTGGGAATGAGGGTCATCCCTCTCGAAACCGTAAAATTGATTCGACGTTACTAAGGATAGTAATGCCGGTTTAAGTTCGAAATTATCGGCAACGATCGGGGGAACAACAATGGCATCTCCATAACCCTCGATGGGTGCCTGGAGAAGATTAAGCATGGTGCGATTCTCCGCCATTATGACAATGGGAGGATCGGGATTAGTACGAATCTCGGGTTCGACTAATGAGGCAGCACGTCTTCGATTACGTCTTCGCGAAATTGCGACGAGTTCAAGTAAGGGACTCGATGACGAAGAAGAACGTGTGCGCATGCACCAAGAACATTAGGTTAAGAAGAATATTTTTGGGTTTTTTTTTTTTTTTTTTGGTTTTTCAATTTTTTTTTTTTTTTTTTTTTTTTGGATAAAAAATATTCACAAGATTAAAAAGGAAACTTCACGAGGAATGATCTTCAAGTCACTAATCGTCAAACCGTGACGATATTGTCGCAACACACCTCCCCGACAGCGGCGCCAAAATGATAATTCGTGTCAAACACGGGTCACAAGTCAAACCTCTTCACGAAGAAAAGTCAACTCGCGACGGTTTAACGCAACAATCGATTTAATAACCGGATAAGCGTATACCCGGGTCGAGGTCCCAACGAGGCGTGAAATTGAGAATATCGTTTGGGGTTCGTAATTAAAATGCTTGAAAAGACGAGGGTTTCTTGGGTTTCTAAAATCTACTAAAACGAAAAACAAATAACGTAAAACGGAAACTACGAACGAGTAAAAACGTCAAATCTATTAAAAACTAACCCTACGGATGTCAAAATAATTTTACTAAGTTCTAAATGACAAAATAAAATTTTTTTCAAAAAAGATTTATATTTTTTTTGACTTTTTAATAATTTTTTATAATTTAAAAACGATTTAAAAGAAAATAATTGATTAAAAATACTAAATGGAAAAACAAAATTCTGAATTTTTTTCTAAAATACTTTAAACTTAAATGAAGCTATAAAAAATATAAAAAGTGTCCCAGCTTATTTCAATAAGCTGGGAATAAGCAAACAAGTTCGGATTAGCTTAAAAGGGAAAAGAAAAAAAAATAAAAGGGTTTTAAATTAAATTTTGTAAGTTAAAACTAAGAGAAGTTAAGAGTGCAGTGGTTTGGTTGTTTGATTTGTGAGTGGTCTGACTTGGGTTCGAACCCCAGGAAGGACACTTTTGCTTATTTATTATATTTTTTTTTCTTGGTTTTCTTTTTTAAAACTCAATAAGCAATAATTAATAAGAATTTTTGTAACTGAAAATTATTTTTGAAACTCAATAATAAGCTCAAATTAAACTGCTTAACTGATCAGTTTAAAAAAACAAGCTAAAAAAACTGAAAAGCTAATAGTGCTATTCTAAAAAGCTTTTGACATGAAAAATAAGTTATAACCCATTAATATCTAAAATAAGACTTATAATAAGCAAAGAAATCAAGGAAATAGCTCAGATAAGCCAAAAATAAGCCAAAAAAAATAAACTAGAGTCTGCTGTTACAAGAAAATATGCAGGGCAGAATTTGGTCTGTTGGCTGTTGATCTAGGGCCTAAAAGGCTAGTAAGAAAAATTCCAAAAATTCAAAGAAAATTATACTTAGATTCTCAAGCCAGCAAGGAAGATTTGGACAAAAATTTAGCTCATAAGAGCTTAATTTGAAGCTTTAAAAATGTGAGATGAAAGCTGCTCAGACCAAAAGTGACTGTTCAAAGCAATCTTTTGTGACAGATTTGGATTTTTGGACAGAGAACCTTCAAAGCTTAATGAAACAAGACCAAACTTGGGGAATTCACTTTAAACACTATGTTAAACTTAAAAATACCAAAAGTAGGACCACAGTTTAAAATCAGCTTATAGACAGCTTATTAGGGCAGTGAAGATTCTATAACTAAGCCTACTAACTTAAATCCTCAAAAGTACTTGAAACAACTTGAAACCTAACAAATACAGCTTATCTATCCTAAGTTAAGCTCAACCAAAACTCAACAACCTGCAAATAAACAGTAACTACTAATTTCTACCCATTTTCACCCATTTGACCATAATAGTCAAACTTAATAGACTACTTAACTAATCATCAACTATATAGTGAAGACAAAATAAGCAGCAAAAAAGAAGAAAATAAGCAGAATTTAAGCAGTTCAAATAGCAATAAGCTGAAAACAATATAATTAAAATGGACTTATATTAAATAAAAAGTAAATTACAACTGAAATAAAAGAAGAAAATTACAAATACCTTAAAGAAAATAGCTAAAATAAACCTAGATAAAAACTGCGGCTACCTATCTATTTATACTAAAATAAAATAACTAGGGTTTCCTGAGCTATGCTTCTCTTGTGAGAGTGTTCCCCATGGTGCTACTTGTGCTTCTTTTGTGGCCCTTGGATCTTTTCTTGTTGCCCACATCTTAAATTCTTGGCCGTTGATGAAATTTGTAGCCCTCGGATTGTCAACGTGGAGGGGGGGACCAAAGACAACACCATGTGGGTGAGCTTGGCTGGTAGCGAAGGTGATGGTGATGGTTGGGTGATTAGGGTTAATTAGGCGGGAAGAAGGATTTAGGGGAGAAGATAAACACAGTGTCAATTAGGGATTTGACTAAGATTGGGGATTTTGACCCCGGTTGTTTATTATTAGAGATGGGTTTGGGTCGGGTCAAGGTGGGCTGGTTGGGTTTTAAAATGATCCGGATATTAGTTGTTGGTTGGGATAAATTTGATAGGTTTAATGGATTTAAAGGACCAAAAATGTAGATCATGTAAACTTTAGGGACCAAATCTGCCAACATAACAAAGTTCTTCTAGGGTCCAATTTTTCCAAGTAATAATAATCCAAGGGCCGTTTGGGATTTTCCGAGCTTGAATTTAATTCCGAATAAAAAATGTCTTTTCCGGCTTCAGTTTTCGGCTCTTTTCCATATCACGCTCGGTTTTGTCCATGTTTGCCCCGTTTTCAATCCTTTTGTACCTGCAACACATAAAACACAATCCAAGGATATTTGTAACAATATTGGGTCTATTTTGGTGTTTTTGGTCGTTTTTGTGGGGTTTTTTCGGGTGTAAAATGATGAGTAAAAGGCCACTCATCAATATCATTATTAGTAAACTAACTACATAAATTGGTAAAACTTACACACATACAAAAACTGCAATATTTACCTGTGGAGTTGGCGTAACAAGTATGTCTTTCTCCTTTGCTTCAGCAACAACAGGATCCTCTTCCATAGGCTCCTTAACAGATGACTTTAAAAAAGGAAAAAAATAGTAAATACATAAATAAACAAATCATATATGTTAACGTCTATTTAGTAAAACACACACCTTTGAATCTTGAACAACATCAATATTATCCTTAACATCAAGATCAACATCAACATCAACATTATCAACATTTGGCTGCTCAACATCGCCTTTCATCTTTTTATCAGCAACCTCTACCATAGGCTCCTCAACAGATGACTTTAAAAAAGGGCTCTACCATAGGCTCCTTATCATCAACATTTGGCTGCTCTACCATAGGCTCCTTATCAGCAACATTTGGCTGCTCTACCATAGGCTCCTTAACATACACCTTTGAATTCAAGGTAAATTAAACTTTTCAAATACTTTATCATATCCAAACTGTCTAACGAGATTTTCCCAAATCGAAAACCTGTTACAAGACAAAACTCCCTCCTCCCCATCTATATCGTGTGTTGGCCAACATAAAAAATAAAGGAGGTATCATAACTTGGGTCCGTAACATTCCTTTGGTGAAAAAGAAGGAAATTCAAAAGATGGTTATCATGATCATCCGTTCTAATGTTTAGCCACGGACCGAAAACACTACTGCTAAACAAATTATAACAATGTTCCCCCCTTTTAGCTAGACGATCTCTTATCTGTGTCAGTAGGTATAATTTACTTCTAATGGTTACCCTGGCATTAACAACCTAAATAAACAAAAAAAATAATAAACAAATCAAGATTATGAAGTAAACCATAGTAAAGCTTCCTACATTAGAAATTTCAACATCACATCGACTGCTTATATCATTTAGCTCATAAATTTGTTACCGTGCAACATTATTCTTCACATATTAGGAAAGGGCGTTATATAACGTTCACCTATTCTTCACATCGACTGCTTAGGCATAAATTCTATGCAAATTGCAAATACAAACTATGCTACTAGATTCAGAACACGCATAAGAATTAATGATCATATACAATTAATAGCCTATATCTTTTATCGCAAACTTGGGTTAATTTGAGTATAAATTATAAAACTCAAGTAGCTTCCATTTTAACCAACGCAAACTTTTCACCTACATTCAATGAATAAGAAACCGAATTGTACAACCTTAAAAACAATTTTATCAAAAACTATTTATCCACGAGGCCAACTAAACAAAAAGAAGTACAAGTTCTCGGGGTTTATATCATTTACTGAGACCCTCAACGAAGCTATAAAATCATTTAACCTACATTCCATTACAATAAAAGTTCTAAGCCAATGATAACTGCAATCTATAGCCATAACTGGAACACAAATACTTGAGACATTGAGAGTGAGCTCGAGATTGCTTATGTGCTTATTTTTAAGCTGTTTTGAGTGCAATAAACTGCTTCTTTATGTAAACCATAATCAAAGAAGCATTTTTAAAGAAACACATATCAAAAAATCAAAATAGAACTTACGTGAATTATAGTCGCCATTGCACAAAGAAAGAAACACAGATCCACTAACACCTAAAGATTTGAGATCAAGATCGTTTGATTTTATTCGGATTAGTTTGATTTCAACAGAGATTTGTGTTGTGTGCGCTTTGTAGGTGTGTTTTTAATCGGATTAGTTTAAAAAATGAAATATAATAATAAGATTTTATTATGACACAAAGTACAAAAGTTAGATTTTATTCTCTAAAAGTACATATAATTTGTTCTTTTCCAATAAAGGTAGCCGTCATTCGCACATTCGCATATCCGTCGTTCGCAAATTTGTTTAAAAAAGTCAAATGGCACGTGGGGTACAATTGATAGTGACTGTACTTGCAAATGATTGGTGTTGTACTTATCGTCTGGACACGTGTCAACATATTGGTGGAGTCGCACATTCGCACATTTGCACATGACCTTTTTGAGAATGGGCATTATTTTTGTATTTTTTTTTTAAAGTTAAATTTTTATACCATTTTGAGAATTTGCTCTAAAACAGATGTATTGGTGAGATATAAAATGAGAATAGTGTGTTGTTCCTTGTGTATAGGAATACAATATATGAATACTACGAAACAATACAAAAGTACGAAGTTGGGAGCATTTAGGGATAGAAAAAGTTGCCTAAGAACCCAAACTTAATACTCCGTAATTGGTTGTGTACATGTCAATTGGCCTTATAACTAACAAACACATTCATAACAATAATAATAACTTGAGTTGTCAAAGCTAAAAGAATAAAAATTAAAATATATTTTATGAATTCATTTGAATGGTTACATAACTTGCATCCTTCATGAATGACAATTGACAAAACATACACATTAAAAGGATCTACTTAAAGATGACAAACATTGAACGACCAAGGTGCCTTAATTTGTTTACACTACGGATGATGGGATATGTGATTGGTGAAATAAATTAATTCAATTTTGTCTCAAATCATATGATATTTGATCTCATCTAATAAATGGTTGAAGACGGTTATCCCCTTTCTTCTTTGTGGGTGCATATTAACATTATCAGTAAAAAAACAACGACTAAAAAACATGACAAATATTATTCATTAAATCAGAATAGTGGATTATAAAAATGAGTATATACGAATGCAATATGAATCAAGGTAATAGATATCTTCAATCCGGTACACATAAACTTTGCATAAAAAGATAAAAACATATACTTTATATCTTTTAGGGGATATGCTAATGAGTGCCCATTGAGTATTTTTTAAACTAAAAATACATGCATTTGATGTGTAATTAATAGACTCAAACAATGGCGAATGGACAACAATGATTGTTGAATTAATTTTCTGTAACCACTTCAGACAAGCAAATGAGGCCTTTCGGATGAACCAGGTGAGCGTTCCTCCGAAAGGTTTAGGTGTTGATCCCTTCGGCTTTGGAGGGTCTTCCGGATATCTGCACACAACAGCACGCGTTAGGCTCGCCCCGGGTGTTATCCCAGGACCCACCTCCGGCGTGAGAGTAAGTATCGGATATACCGAGGGACTCTAAACAGTAATATGGAGTAAATATGGATGGTCAGAGTTGGTTGAGGGTAGTAAATGAGCTGGGTATTTATAGCACCCAGCCTTGGTACCTGAAATGGCGGCGCCGGATTTTCTGAGAACATGTCCCAGACATGATCCCGTAAATCCTGGGCGGCGGCGGCGGTGTCTGCTGCTGCCATCTGTCCCCCCCAGTATCATAGTATCGGTCTAACCGATGTTGTGATACTATAAAAGTTTTGAAATCCTGGTTTACTGATTCCGCGGGGTTTGCTTTTCGGTTTTCATCTGGAGGAACCCGTGTCGTTTGAACATGACCACTTCTGATATATTATCGGCTCCTGATGTGAGCATATCCCGTAACAGCGTAAAAAACAGAGCGTCCCAGCTTATACATTCTGCTTATATTGGTACTTACACATTTTGCAAGTCTAATAAAATGAAACAGATAATAAGAAAAAAGGTTGAGTTATACCTGCGTATAGTCCAAGTTGTCACCCGAAGCAAAAATGTCTCTTTTACCGATAAGATTTGCTTCCCTATTTTATTTCCGCTCGCGACGTTATGTGGGCTTTTTGCCGCATCGGCTAACCATTTTGTAGGAAACCGCCATCACATACGCCTTACGGACCTTTCTTGATGATGATACGCATGGCACCACTTTTGGGGTACCATACGGGCGACACACGCCGTGCGGGCCTTTTTGCCATAATGATGTCAGCCAGATGATTCGTGTTTCTTTCAGTTCTTCCGAACGATCCCATGATGATTCCATTGTAAAGGACAAACCCTTTGCGATATTGTCCGGACTGTTTTCGTCTGGGGGAATTCATGTCGTTTGGACACATACGCCAACATGTCCCCCCCAGTATCGGAGTATCGGCTGAGCGGATGGTGCGATACTTAGTGCAAATTAATTGAATCCGGCTTTGGCTCTTCCGATGGACCTGGGCCGTTAGGTTTGAGTATGTCGGGTGTTATGCTTAACCCACTAGAAGTCCTTTCGCCTCTATTGTTATCATTTATTATTTATTATATTACCCCCCCCCCTTTTTTTTTGGACAAGCTGCTGACACGCATGCGCGTGTCCCGCGCGTGGGTGGAAATGTAGCCACGTCAGCGTCTGATTAGGCGAGATGTTTCATACCTTTCTTTTTACCTATAAATAGCGTCACTTGTGTCATCTTTTATTACCGTAATTCTATACTTTTATCTGAGACGCCCATCGGTATTATTTTCCGAACAATCCTTGCATATCAATCCGAGCGGCCTCCACACTTGTCCTTCGACTATAAAGGTACTTTCCGAACCATTTATATCTTGTTTTTTTTCTTTGTTGTCCGGCTATATCCTGCTATCCCTCGGTAAAGTTATGTCTGTTTCTCCCGTTTCGATTCACGACGAGGACACCCAAGGGGCTGGGGAGTTTGCTCCTAAGTTTGATGTTCAAAAATATACGTCTCGGATGGACGAAGAGGCGGTGTATATGGTAACAATGGATCTTGGTATTCCGGCAGACTTGCATCCGCGGTTACCTCCGAAAGGTATGACGATGAATAAGTTACCAGATGATGCTATTGGTTTATACTTGGAATATTTTTATGAGGGTGGTCTTAGTGTGCCCTTTTCTACCTTTTTGTTGGATGTCATAAGATATTACAAAGTTCATATTTCCCAACTGGTTCCGCTGGGTATGCATCGTGCGACCCTTTTTGAGGTGTATTGCCGAAGCTTGCATATCGATCCCACCACTCCTTTGTTCCGAGCATTCTACAAACTGAGTAAGCAAGGCCATTGGTTTTCTTTTGAGAAGAGGGGTGGTCGGGAGAAAAGGGTTTGCTTCCGGGAAATTCTTACTGGTTTGAAAGGCTGGAAACGTGACTTCTTTTTGATAGATAGACGGGCTATTCCGTTCGCTATGCCGTGGAGGCATCATGATTCGGATATATCGGACCCCTTTCCGAAGGGCGAATTCAATGTTGCTGATGCTGATCGATTGGCTCAGGATGTGATCGATCTGATTCAGATTCCTCGGGGTTTTCTCTATGCCGTTGGGCTTTCTTCTCATTGGGATCATCCCGGTTACCGGGCGGCAATTAGGGATGCCGAGGGAAAGGGTATAGCCTTTCAGTCTTTGCGTTTGTCTTTCTTTTGTTTACGTTTTGACGTGTTCATGCATGTTTATCTCTAACCATTTTATGTTCTTCCTTTCCGCAGCTATAACCATGTCTGAATATCTGAAGAAACCAAAGATCCGAAAGGGCGCAACTGTGACGCAAGGGGATCAATATCGGGAGGGTCAGTCCCATGAGATGCACGTGACCAATCCCGCCGCCTCCAACGCTGAAATTCCAGAGAAAATGGTCGAACTGAAACAGGTTGAAGTGCCTGACGACAAAGTGCTGGAGGCGAAGAAAAAGAAACAAGAGCAATTCGCCGCCCGACAGACGCACCAAACTCAGCAGGGAGGGACCCGATTCCGCGTTCAGCGCAGTGAGGGGGGAGGAGGGGTGGTTCAGCCAATAAAACGAAGCAGGCCGAACGAAGGTGTTAATGTGGTGGATCTGGATGCTACGGAGCAGCCCATTCCTCGTCCTATCCTCATCCGGTCTTTGAACCCGGAGGGGACAGGGAAACAGCCAGCGGGCGAAGAAGGTATTGGCGCGGGCTTCACGTCCGAGGCTGCTGGTGTTGGTAAGTTTCGGAAGTGTCCATCTTTGTACTTTCTCTTCTACATTTATTTTCAAGCTAACCGTGTCGTTTATCCCCTTTTTAGGAGGTTCTTCCGGCTGTGACTCTGGCCGTGGAAAGGAAAAAGTGACGGGTGAGGATGACCCGGCAGCTGTGTATGCACCGGGGTGGGCAGTTAGGATAGACGACCGGTTGGATAGTTGGAAGGTTTGTAGGGATCTGATGCTGAATCTGCCTACTCCAAAGGAGGAGGAGTATCTCGAGAGTTTGGGGGATGCCGAGGCTGCCCAGAGGGCTTGGAAATTGTTGGGAATGGGAGCCGCGGCTCAGTTGGATCTACTGTTCCGGTTCGAAACTCTTCTTCACGAGCATAATGTGTTATACCGCGCTCATCAGAAATGTGAGAGCGTTGGGAAGGAAGGAGAATAACTAAAACAGTTGAAGACTGAGCATTCCAACTGTATGATAAAAGAGTCCGAGCTGCTGGCTCGTGTCTCAGAGTTGGAGAGGTTGGTGAATGAGGAGAAGGAAACCGCGGCGAAGCAGATTAGTGCTTTGGAGGCTGAGTTGGGTAAGGCCAAGGCTAAACTGTTTGAAGAAGAGAAGGACAACTCAGCCCTTCGTCAGGAGACGAACGATCTGACCGCTAGAGTGGGCCGAACGGAGATGGAAAGGTTCAGGGTGGTTAAGGATGTCATCCCGGAGGTCATTCGTCGGCTTCTGAGCAGCCATGAATACAAGGATCATCTGGCGGGGCCTTTCAGTCTGTCTTCTCAGTCCGGGTTTCTAGAGGGTGTTTCTTTGGGTCGTAAACCGGAGGATGTGGCCAAGCTTGTGGCCGATGTGGAAGATCTGGATATGGAGGCTGATGCGAAATTCATGCCTCTATACGAGGGGCTCTTCTCTGCGGAATATCCTTACATCAAGAAGATCAGCGATTCTTATCTTAAACCTCTTGATGACATAATGAAGATTTTCCCTGATCCTGCACCGTCCACTTCTGCCGAGAATCTGGTTGCCAAAACGATTGCCGGAACAACTTCCGAGGGGCCCGAAATCCAAGCTAGTACCGCTCCGGATTCTACCACGGGGGAAGGAGGATCGGCTTCTTGAAGGGGTGGATTGTGTTGGGAGTCTCGGTAATTCCATTTTGACTATGGGTAAAAATTACTCCGGATTTCTTTTGAAGCTTTTTTAAACTTTTAATGTGAAACATTTGGAAACGTGAGGCCTGCGAGCCGTTGGGGTAGGTCGAATAGATGACCTATGTAATTCGGATGATTTGTAATAATTGGAACAATTTGCACGCTTGCTTATTTATTTTTATTTTTGTCCGCATGATTTTTTTGTTTAACTGTGGAATGTATGATGTTTCTGTTTTTGTGCATCTCGTTTTATTCTCATTTTCGAGGTGATTTTTTCGTTCAACCGGCAGCGCTGGCTTAGTTAGGTGGCCAGAAATGTCTTGCTATCGCGCATCTCTTTGGCCTGGTTATTGTAGCCCTGGTTGGTTCCCCTTTCACCGATTCCGGGCGTCATGTGCCGCTCGGTTGTATGATTTAGCTTTTTGGTCTTTTTACTTCGGCAAACGCGGTGGTATCTAGCTTTGCACGTTTAGACAGGTTGGGTCTGTCGGACCATATACATTCGCCCTTGTCGATGGCCATCTGACTTTTCCTCCTTTTTCTTTTTTATTATGCATGTACCTGTTTTCGAATGGTTGTGGCATGTTTGGTTGGCTTTAGCCTCGGAGTTGGGCGCCATACATCAGCCTTCCACCTTCGGTATTACCAAAGTACAATTTCTTACCATGTCCGCTGTTACTTCCGAAGTGTCATCATGTTTCCCATATGTTTCTACCCTAAACGTATATCAGACACTTGTTTTTTATTACCGTCGCCACTTGCGTAGCTTCGGAGGTACAAGTTGGCGTCCGGTCTACGTTTTGGTTGTGAACGTACAGCACTTGTTTGTTATTACCGTTGTTACTTTCGTAGCTCCGGAGGTACAAGCTTACATTTGGCCTGGTTTTTGATTGTGAACGTATGATACTTGTTTTTTATTACCTTCACTATTTGCATAGCTCTGGAGGTACAAGCTCATAAGTTTTTGGGTATGAATCATTTTTGAACACTGATCACTAATCTCCGGAGGGCACGAACCTCTCGGAGGGATCACTTTCGACTTATGTTAAGAAAATTATAAACGATCACGCAGTCACCCCTTTTTGGGTGCCGATCGGCCTTTTTGCCTATGGCAACCCCTTTTTGGGTATGAACCATCTTTGAACATTGACCACTGATCTCCGGAGGGCGTGAACCTCTCGAAGGGGTCATTTTCCGCTTATGTTCAGAAAGTAATGAACATTGATCACTGATCTCCGGAGGGCACGAACCTCTCGGAGGGATCACTTTCAACTTATGTTCGAAAAATAATAAATGATTATGCGGCCACCCCTTTTTGGGTGCCGATCAGCCTTTTTGCCTATGGCAACCCCTTTTTGGGTATGAACCATCTTTGAACATTGACCACTGATCTTCGGAGGGTGTGAACCTCTCGGAGGGGTCATTTTCAGCTTATGTTCAGAAAGTAATATAATGATTATGCGATCACCCCTTTTTGGGTATGAACCATCTTTGAACATTGACCACTGATCTCCGGAGGTGGCCAGCCTCTCGGAGGGGTCACTTTCGACTTATGTTCAGAATGTGACGGGTGCTGCAAGAACATGCCATGTGGAAAAATTGCCTCCCCTTGATGGTGGGATAGCTGCGTTTGTCATTAAAAAGGTCAACATCAAGCCCTTTCGGGCATTACATAAGATATATAAAACAAACATTCATGAGTACACTTTCTAAAGCTAGTTGCATGCCATATCCGTAGCATTTCTCCTTTCATAGCCTGGTGTGTGACCCTGTTTGATGGGCTTTCATGGTTCGGTAAGGTTCCTCCCCGGTGCGCCCAAGCTTTTCTTGACTCATATTTCTGCTGGTCTTGTTCCTTCGGCATGTCGTATTTCCTGCCTTAAGTTACAAATGTATTTTTGTTTCTTTCGTTAGTCTGTAGTAAAGACGAATATTGACAAAAAACGGAACAGTGGTATATTCTAATGGTGCTTTGTTTTAAGAGTTACCTGGATTTTTATTTTTACCTTAGATGACCTGTCGTGGTCTCCCCGGCCATAGCGTTGAACTGTCTTCCTTTTGTAAATCTTATTCCGGACTGTAGGTTCCTTCCTTTGTTTCTGCAGTGGGTTTCGTGATGCATACGCAATGCTGCAAAGCCCTATCCCTTTGGCTGGTTCTTTTGAGATCTCAACATTTCGGGTTTCATCTCTTACCTTCTTTCCTGTCATTCGCTTCTCCCCTGATCTGTAATGTTCCCGCGTGCTTGCTGTCCGTGCGGGCAGCGTTGCTACGCCGCCCGAGGTAGGGAATTTTATCATTGAGTGGACAGTCGAAGGGACGGCTCGTAGCTTCTTTAGTCCGGCGCATCCCAGTATGATGTTGTAGGGAGAGGGAGACTTTATCATAGCAAACTCTATCCAAGTTTTTCGGGACAGGCCTTGACTTCCGAAGCAAACCTCTAGTCTTATCACTCCCAGCGGCATAATAGACTTCCCGGTGAATCCCGTTAAAGCCACATTGGCTCCCTTCAGCTGGGCCTTGACAGAGGGGCCCAAGCGTTTGAAATAGTGCTCATACATTACTTCTACTGAAGCGCCGGGGTCAACATAAACCCCTTGTACAATCTGTCCTTCCACTTCGTCCTCGATAACTAACGGTTCGTCTGACATATCCTCCGGACGAATCGGTGGGAAACTGATAAGGGCGTCCGCCCACTCTTCTGTGTCTATCATGTCCCACTCTCGGACCATTGCTGGGCCTCGAATCATGTTAATGACCTTTCCCTTGTTTGCCTGATTACCTCCCCTCTGAGGTCCCCTTCCTCTCTGTCTCATATCTTTCAGCAAATGGTCCAGTTTTCCTGTATCTAGTGTCATTCTTATCTGTTCTTTGAGCTGCCAACAATCATCGGTGAGATGTCCCTTCTCACCGTGGTAATCACAGTACATATCCATGTTTTCCTTGAGGGGCGTTCCTTTCGTCGGAGGAGGTTGTGGTAACTTTAACTGATGCTCAGTGGCTAGGATCTCTTTCGGAGTCTTTGCCAGAACGTTCAGATCAATCGGCCTGGTATCGCCTCGGCGGATGTCGTTACGACGAGTATCGGTTCTACCAACGTTGTCATTTCTAGGGGGAGCATAAGGAGTGTAGTAATCGTTCCCGCGAGCTTTGAACTCGCTCCTAGGGTTGTTTTGACGGCGGTCTCCTCCGAAAGGAACCTTTGGGGTATACGGATTGCTTCTGTTGTACGGATTAGGACGATGTTCTCTGGAGGCATCATCTCTCTCTCCCTTCGGTAGTTCCGTTGGTGCGTGGTTTTGTGACCTTACAACAGGTTTTACCTCTCGAGGGATCTCAAGAGGCTTGCAATCCCCACCAGGCAGTGTACCTGACCGATGTAGTATAGTGAAGTGGCAAGTACCGGGGGATTGATCGTTCTCTAGGGGAATAGTGTCGTTAGGATTGAAAAACTACTCTAATAGGTCTAAGGGTGAGGGAAGATTCTTTTTGTATTTTTATAATTTTTTTTAAAAACAAGTAAAATCTCGGGTTTGAAGGAGTGGGCGGAATTAGTTGCTAGTCAACTAACCCAAATGACTACAAATGCAAATAAAATAAAAATAACTGAAAATGAAAAGGTTGTGGAACTTATATGGAGAGAAATGTGTTTACTTAGATTTCCTTACTCCCTAACTATCTTTTACCGGTTGATTAGTGTGTATTAATTGCGTGGATGACGGGTGTATTCCTTAATACCAATCGTGGGGTGGCGTACGTACTTCCCCAACTCTACAAGCTCCTACTTCACTCCTTTGTCGAGCCGGCTAAGAAGCTCCTAACATGGGATCACTAGAATTCGCTCATGCATTAAATACAACCATAATAACCTTAGTACGCATTGGTTCATGTTTCTTAAGACGTTCAAGCAAATTACCGAATAGGAGGTTAGCCAGTTTTCTTAAGCCTAACATCGATAAACAATCATCCAATACAATTAATAACACACTAATAACCAATAATCAATAGCTAGGTTTCATTAGATCTAAGCAAACACAAGATAAATCTAGCCTAGCATGTTAATTAAAAGACAAGAACAAGATATAATCAAACAACACATAGACATATTGATTGATTAAATGATTACTTATCTTCAATTAAACATGGGAGATCCAAGGGTATAAAACCCTTAAAAATGGCAGAAAATTCGTCTTAGGGTTTCTCCTCACAAAGTTGCACACTATGAATAAAAATTGCAAAACTATATATAGAGTTTAGTGGCTGACGGCTGACGGCGTCACGTTGTAAATCTTGACGCCGTCACCTCGCCGTGGCTAGGGTTCTCGGATGGTCTTCCTGACGCCGTCCCTCTTTAGTCCTCCAAAATCCGCTCTGGCCTATCAAAGGTTGACGCCGTCAGAAATGTGCTTGACGCCGTCTCTCTTTAGCTTAAACCGTGATGGCCTTGATCACCTTAAAGGGTGACGCCGTCAGACTTTCCATTGCAAAACTCTCTGGCGCGTCACGTGTATCTTTCATATCCACCTCTTTTGCCAAGCCATGACGCCGTCAAGAGCTATACTTGACGCCGTCAAGTGTACTTTTCCAGCAGCTTTGGAGACTTTGTCGTTTTCCTCACTTTTATGCTCCAAAAACGTCCAAAATGCTTCCTTTTCCAGATTTCTTCTCCAAAGTACCTAAAATGACAAAAGGAACGATTTAGGGCAATATTTGATCAAATAAATATGATTTAGGGCTTAAATGACCCCCTAAAACTGGTACACTTTTCAATTCATCAAATACCCTTACACTTGAGATTTGCTTGTCCTCAAGCAAATGCGCTTTTATTCTAATCAAAATACAAGCTAGGGGTCATTTAATGCTAATATAAAAGTAATTACAACAAATAGTCGTTCCACTTTAATCATCATAAGCACGGAGATTACAAACTAGCACCTCACAAGTAGTGTTTAGATACTCACATCTCTCAAGTGTCATAAAAGTATATCTCATAAATGAAAACGGATAATATCTCTCACTACCTGTCATAGCAAATAGATTACCATAGGCTTGGGAAAGGATCAAAAACCTCCTCCACTAGGCGTAAGCACCTAAGATAAACTATCAAAGAGGGCTTTTACATTTGTTATAACGTGAGGTGTAGGGATATGATAAACACGGTTTTGTTGGATAAGGGATATTTTACTGGTGGCGAGTTAAAGATCTTGATTAATTACATGTACAATATGGCGTTGCTAAGCCAAGACTAGACTCGACTTAAGCTAAAAACAAAATAACAAAAACATAAAATAAACATAAAATGAAACGGGATGGTAGTCCGTATGTTTTTTTTCTACTTTTCTTTTTCTCATTTTTTTGTATTTTTCATGATTTTTTTCGATTTTTTTTTTTTCATACACTCTTGCCCTACCATCCAAAATAATACATCATAGGGGCGTTGCATTCCCCTTACACTTGAACTTTTACATAACTTTACAAATAACTATTCTAATGACTCGAATTAAGATAATCGAAACACTTGGAGTACTTTTTAAAATATTTAGCACATATGGGGGTAATAATGTTGTTCTTCCCCATTACTCCATTACACTAGTACTTTACCCATGAGTCCCAATCGTCCCAAAACAATATGTACAAGGATATGACTCGACTTAGCAACCATGTAATCAATTAGATAATTAACTAAGGGTTTAAACAAATGTTGTCACAATAATGCACTAAAAATGAGTGCATACAAGGTAGGCTAAGGCGATTTGGGTGTACATTTAAGTGGGGTGTAAACAAATTCTTCCTTTAAGTAAAATGCTTAAAGGTCGAAACGAAAAGATAGGCTCTGAGGGGTGTACTAGGGGTATCGTGTACTAAAAATGAGTACAACGCAAAGGGTGTGGGAGAATTACTTGACCAATGTAGCCAATGTAATTATAACAAAAACACAGGTGTAAAACAATGGGTTAATCCTAATGCCTCTTATCATGTAGTAAATCTAACTACACGAATGTAGTCTCACTTGTGGCCTCGGAATGGTCCTAACGCAAGTTCTAGAATCTAAGTGCTACCGGTACACACATCATAGCATAAATGCTTTTCCTACCAATTCTAGGGGCTAACCTCACATATTTGGGGGTGGAAAATTTTTTTAGTGGTACGGTTTTGTGCTAGTCATACAACTCCTATCCGTGAGATGCTCATTAAGATCAAAGTTTCACTCCTATATGTTGTAAAAAATTTTAAATTTGGCACTAAAATTGCCTTAACAAGTATTTTCTCAGTTTTATTACACATCTACCATTAAACAAACAAAAATCAAGTGCAATTGTATTCTCTAAAGTATCGTATTTTACCCCCCCCCCCCTTACACTTAAGATGAACATTGTCCCCAATGTTCAAATAACAAGATGTAAAAGTAAATAAGGTAAAAGAATGAAATCAAATACTCCCCTGATTCGTTCGGTGGATAGAGAGGTAACATGGTTAGATCTTCTTCCAAGAGAATGTAGAAGCTCCAAGACTAAAGCATCGCCAAAAGCTTGATTCCACATACATCTCCTTGTCCAAAATAACCTGTTAAACCTGAGAAAACAAACACAAAAACGTGCATAACATCGGCGGGATAAATCTATATAAGGATATAATGCTTGTGGAATGATAATTTTGCAGATTCCTGGAGTTTATAAGTTAGAGATTTAATAAAAACTTTTTATGAAAACAAAACTTTCAAAAATTTCAGAAAATTAAAACCTGACGCCGTCAGGTTGTAAGGCCTGACGCCGTCAGAAACGATCTGACAGAATTCTCATGTTAAGTTTCCGGAAAATTTCTGGAAAAACCTATACCTTACTTCCTGGAAATCTTGCAAAATATCATTATGACTCGATACAAGCATTTGACTCAAACAAATACTAATATGTATGTTAATTTATTATTGTTACGATTCATGTTCACTTGTTCTAATAAACCGATTTGGATTTCCCTTACACTTATCTTTTGCAAAATACCTTTATATGTAGTTAAGACGAAGTTAAAAACAAGATAAAGCATTTTCACAATTTAGTTTCGAACATGAATCAATAATAATAAAAATTAAACATACATACGGAAGTAAATAAAATCAAACAAACAATTAAATAAACACACAAAGCAAATAAAGCTTGGGTTGCCTCCCAAGAAGCGCTTTTCTTTATTAACGAGTCTTGTAGCTAGACTCAAAGTCACGGGTTCTACGTTTTTCCGTTTTGCTTCTCAATTGGCCCTCTAATCATCCTAACAACCTCCATATCAACTTTGTATTTAGGTCCTAGGTTCAAGCAATCTTTATAATAAAGGCTTCTCTTATTCCAAACATAGTCCATGCCTTTCTCTTTATCCTCATCATTGATGTCCTCAATCGCACCAATGTTGTCCTTGTCAAATCGAGGCACAAAACGAAATTCATTTACCCGATAAGGCATCCTATATGTGATCCTATCTATGTGATTAGAAAACTGAACCGTGCCTCTTAAACGATCATACTTTAAATTGGATGCTTCAATAAATGGCTTACCTAACACCACGTGAGATAGGCGGCAGTCAACAACACTTGCCAAATCTTCTAAGATCATGAAGTCGGTGACAAAGGTAAAATTCCCAACAAGGACATGCATGTCCTTAACTCTTCCAACGAAGTTGCAAACTCCGCCGGGGCACTTAGGGTCTTTCCTAGGCTCAAGTGGTGTGTTTATGATCTGGCTATAAAGGCCTGAGGACATCACGTTGGTTGGGGATTCACAGTCAATGTAAGCATGCTCAACGTATTGGTACCCAATCATACATGGTATCTTCACATTCCCGGAGTCACCCCTCTTAATCTTTGGGTCAATTCTAACAAAAGGTGGTCGAGGGTTATCAACTAGGTTGTTATAGTAAGCAATCTCCTCCTTAGTGGGGTATTCATTGAAATAATCATCCAACCTAGGATCTACCTTCACTTCATCAATTTTCTCAATCAACTCCTCAACCGTAATATTATTACGTTCTAAGTAATTATCTGAGTATATGGCGGTCTCTAAGTTGTTCAAGGCATAATCAAGCTCTATATCAATCATTCTATTGAGCTCTCTGAGCTCGCTAATCTCATCCTCAATTTGGCTACGCAACAAAGCCACTGCGTCAGGTGTAAGGGGTGGATTCGCGTTTTCCATAATGGCAAACTGAATAGTCAATGAAAATCTTATACGAACAAAAGCACGAAGAAAATAGATAGACTAAAGAAAATCGAGAAAAATAAAATAAAAATCTCACTAGAAAGGAATCTAGTGAGTAGACCTAATAAAATAAAAATTCAACCTAAACAATAACTATTCCCCGGCAGCAGCGCCAAAAACTTGGTGCGTGGTTTTGCGACCTTACAATAGGTTTTACCTCTCGAGGGATCTCAAGAGGCTTGCAATCCCCACCAGGCAGTGTACCTGACCGATGTAGTATAGTGAAGTGGCAAGTACCGGGGGATTGATCGTTCTCTAGGGGAATAGTGTCGTTAGGATTGAAAAACTACTCTAATAGGTCTAAGGGTGAGGGAAGATTCTTTTTGTATTTTTATATTTTTTTATAAAAGCAAGTAAAATCTCGGGTTTGAAGGAGTGGGCGGAATTAGTTGCTAGTCAACTAACCCAAATGACTACAAATGCAAATAAAATAAAAATAACTGAAAATGAAAATGTTGTGGAACTTATATGGAGAGAAATGTGTTTACTTAGATTTCCTTACTCCCTAACTATCTTTTACCGGTTGATTAGTGTGTATTAATTGCGTGGATGACGGGTGTATTCCTTAATACCAATCGTGGGGTGGCGTACGTACTTCCCCAACTCTACAAGCTCCTACTTCACTCCTTTGTCGAGCCGGCTAAGAAGCTCCTAACATGGGATCACTAGAATTCGCTCATGCATTAAATACAACCATAATAACCTTAGTACGCATTGGTTCATGTTTCTTAAGACGTTCAAGCAAATTACCGAATAGGAGGTTAGCCAGTTTTCTTAAGCCTAACATCGATAAACAATCATCCAATACAATTAATAACACACTAATAACCAATAATCAATAGCTAGGTTTCATTAGATCTAAGCAAACACAAGATAAATCTAGCCTAGCATGTTAATTAAAAGACAAGAACAAGATATAATCAAACAACACATAGACATATTGATTGATTAAATGATTACTTATCTTCAATTAAACATGGGAGATCCAAGGGTATAAAACCCTTAAAAATGGCAGAAAATTCGTCTTAGGGTTTCTCCTCACAAAGTTGCACACTATGAATAAAAATTGCAAAACTATATATAGAGTTTAGTGGCTGACGGCTGACGGCGTCACGTTGTAAATCTTGACGCCGTCACCTCGCCGTGGCTAGGGTTCTCGGATGGTCTTCCTGACGCCGTCCCTCTTTAGTCCTCCAAAATCCGCTCTGGCCTATCAAAGGTTGACGCCGTCAGAAATGTGCTTGACGCCGTCTCTCTTTAGCTTAAACCGTGATGGCCTTGATCACCTTAAAGGGTGACGCCGTCAGACTTTCCATTGCAAAACTCTCTGGCGCGTCACGTGTATTTTTCATATCCACCTCTTTTGCCAAGCCATGACGCCGTCAAGAGCTATACTTGACGCCGTCAAGTGTACTTTTCCAGCAGCTTTGGAGACTTTGTCGTTTTCTTCACTTTTATGCTCCAAAAACGTCCAAAATGCTTCCTTTTCCAGATTTCTTCTCCAAAGTACCTAAAATGACAAAAGAAACGATTTAGGGCAATATTTGATCAAATAAATACGATTTAGGGCTTAAATGACCCCCTAAAAGTGGTACACTTTTCGCTTCATCATCCGTGGTTCGGAAGGCTTCTTCTGCGCGAACGAAATCATCGACTCTTTCCAACATCTCATCAACCGTTTTGGGAATCTTATCCGAAAATTTCTTTGCCAGTTCCGGGCAGTGGTAGCCATTTAGGAATGAAGAGATTTGCATGATTTCTGGGGCATCCGGAAAATAGTTGGCCTCACTCACCCATCGCTCCTTGAAGTCCAGGAGGCTCTCATTGGCCTTCCGGTGGATCTTGTTGATCTCCGTGAGGTCCTTGACACTCACCCTTAACATACTGAACCTGTTCAAGAACCTTCTTTGAAGCTCATCCCAGCTATCTATGCTTCCTGTTGGCAATTTGTCGAACCATCCTCTGGCCTTGCCATCCAGAGTTTGTTGGAACATTCGGCACCACACGGGCATGGGCCATTCCTCATGATTCCCCGCTCCGGTGAAACGATTGATATGATCGTCCGGGTCTTTTGTTCCATCGTATAATTTAAGGTTTTTCGGAATTTTATGCTTGGGAGCTGAGAACTCGATGATCCTTCTTGTGAATGGACATTTTATCACCTCCTTGAACGGCTTGCTCAGGTCATCATCCACCACTACTTTCCCCTTACCGCGTAGCGGTCTTTCGCCATATTCCTCTTCGGTATCCGTATGTTCGTCCTCAAATCTCAACATCATGGAGCTCACCAAGTCGCGGTTGCCTTGCCGCTTGAACAATTCCTTGAGGGCCGATACGTGACCTTCAATCGCCTGAGTATCCGGAGCGTCTAGTCCGCTCCTCCCGGATCCCCAGCTCCTCCTGTGTTTTGGATGGGTGTAATGGGTGTAACGGGTGTAATGGGTGTAACGGGTGTAAAACCGGCCATTCTAGACCTCAGGTAGATCGAATGAAAGGTCCCACGGATGGCGCCAATTTGTTGAAGTAATTTTCTGTAACCACTTCAGACAAGAAAATGAGGCCTTTCGGATGAACCAGGTGAGCGTTCCTCCGAAAGGTTTAGGTGTTGATCCCTTCGGCTTTGGAGGGTCTTCCGGATATCTGCACACAACAGCACGCATTAGGCTCGCCCCGGGTGTTATCCCAGGACCCACCTCCGGCGTGAGAGTAAGTATCGGATATACCGAGGGACTCTAAACAGTAATATGGAGTAAATATGGATGGTCATAGTTGGTTGAGGGTAGTAAATGAGCTGGGTATTTATAGCACCCAGCCTTGGTACCAGAAATGGCGGCGCCGGATTTTCTGGGAACATGTCCCAGACATGATCCCGTAAATCCTGGGCGGCGGTGGCGGTGTCTGCTGCTGCCATCTGTCCAAAAGGTAATGCCACTTTTCCTATTGTTAACAGTTGTGTTGGCCACTGATGCGCGTGATGTGTCGTTGCGGTTTAGCAGTATTAATGCCTACTCAAGTTTTAAATTTATATTTAGCCGACTTATCAATAACACACACACTTAACGAGCAGTGTACCCAGTCAGTATGAATATAATGGTAAGCAGAGTGTCGATCACTAAGAGTGGAACGTATTATCTAGTTATTCTAATCAGTATTTTAATATCTTAAGTTAGCTATACAACCTAATCTAACGCAAGGGGGTTCAGTCTGAGAGACTGGCACGGTTTGGTTATAATTAAATAGAAAACTAAACTAATGAGCACGAATCAGCGATTAGCACACACGTACACAGATAGATACTCGAGACAATAAGAAGACCTGTCCTGATAATTAAATAGCTTGTCACTTGTTTTATTGCTAGTTTTATATGAAGTGTATATAATTAAACCTTTCTCGTTGGCTCTAATCTTATCGGCGAGTAAACCCTTAATGATTACTTATGTCTATCCTATTTATTCAAGAGACGCTAGAATAAATAGGCGAGGAAGGGGCATGGCGACCCAAGCAAGACTCAGCTAGACACAAAGGTTATCAATGCACTAATAAAAGTCACCAAAGACATCAACATATAAACTTTAATTAATGGGAAAGCAATATTAAGGGGAGTGCATGATCTTCCGTAGTCACATGACACAAGCCCATCAATCCTGATGAATTAAAGCGTACTAAAACAATAAAACAAAACTACTTAATGAATTGAATACTTGCAGGACCTTCTTACAGCTCTTGTATCTTTGTTTGAGGTGTGTCTTGTGCTGCTTGGTCGTCTGAATTCGGCTCTAGGGTTATACAAAAGGTCTAAGGTCTCGTCTCTTCGTGTGTGTCTGGCCTTGGGGTATTTATAGTTTCTGTCTGAGGGATCTATGCGGCGCATTGAGTTGATAGATGCGGCGCATTGACTTAACTTCGCGTGGGGTCCAAGATTAATATATTCTGGAATATTCGTACACCGTCTTCAGATGCGGCGTAACTTGATCTTTGTATGCGGCGCATGTACTTTAGCTGTCTTGGATTGTAACTGGTGAAATCTTGATAGTGATACGCCGTATGTTAGAAGTATATTGCGGCGTATCTGGAGTAGAACGAGCTTGATCTTCTTCTTTGACCAAAGTTTCATATGCGGCGCATGACAGAATTGCATGCGGCGCATTCTTCAAAGTCAGGCAATGGTCTTCGAATTTATCTAAGTATGATATTGCGTCGTATCTGTTGAGTGAGATACGGCGTGTCTTCTGGATTTCAGTAGACTTTTGACATCTCGCTTGTTTTGCTCCATAATTAGTCCAAAATCGCCAAGTTTCACATAATGCTTGTTTTTACCTGAGAATTACTAAAGTAAACATTAATATATCGATTCTCATATATAATATAATAAAACAAGTCAAATAAATAGGATAAATGATGATAATAAAATGTACTTATTTGAGTTCATCAAATATCCCCCCACTTGAACTTTACTTGTCCCCAAGTAAACCTTAGAATTAATCATATGAAAATGTATCCTAAAAGTTATTAGGATTTATTTTTATATTTAAGCACGTATTCGTTTTGTCATAATCACACAACCAAACACTTAACGAAGTAGAAACCAAAATAATTTTTAATGTAAAACAATTCTAAATCGTTTAGTAGCTTAGTCGTGACGAATATTCTATCATAGGCTTGGCAAGTATACGCATCTCCCCCACTAAAGCCAAGGAGTAACAAGTCTAAAGCGGTAAAAAGGGTTTGTTGGTTAAGGGTTGATCATCCTTTTTAATCTCTATCGATCTCATATTCCAGAAAAGGCGACAAAATTACAAATACATGATCGAATCCACGACCACGATACTTGCAATTGCTCAATTCCTTAACTCGAATAGGCTAAAGATAGGACCAAGTAATCTTCACCAATAATATTATATCAAAAAGGGCGACAAAATCATAAATACATAGCCGAATCCACGACTACGATACTTAAGATTGCTCAAATCCCTAATCTCAATAAATCAAAGGTTTGGATGAAGAATGATATAGGGTATGGATAATATTTGGGATACAAATTGGTGTAAAATGAAAAATAAACAAAACAGATAAATTAAAATCCTAAGTGTGGTTAATCACTTTCCCAACCATCCCATGAATAAGACTCATATCATTGAATAACTCACGCTTTAACACTTGAAACACACGCTTTAGGTAGACACGAATTATACTCAACAAAATCTCAATCAAAGAATAACCTTAGTTGGCGTTCCCATAACGGCCAACTACCATTCAATCCATAAATATAATATACAACAAATAGTGGTGATATCTCCCACTTAATACAAAACTTTACATAAATTGGTTAAAACAAACTTCCAACTTTTCCTTTTTCTTTTTCTTTTCTATTTTTTTTTTCTTTTTTTTTTCGAATTTTTTTTTTTTTTTACATCAACATGTATGTGTAAAATTTCACAACTTTTCTATCATTATTTTTCCGGATAATTTTTCCATACTCTTCATACTTTCAGAAATAACTGTAATAGTGAAAGTAGCAAACACACGAAAAATAAACTAAAAGTTATACAATATTTACTTTCATACAAATTGCATTGTGCAATTTTCCGATCTAACCAAAGATAATGAATTACGTACGCGAACACATGTAATGTAAGAAAACACACTTTGCCTAAAGCAATTAACCACGGATTTTAATCTACAGGGTAGGCTAAGGTGTAAGGGTGTATCGAAACATTATAACAAAGGTGTAAGAAACGAAAGGAATGGCTCTGAGGGTTTTTCTAGGGTATCTTACTCTAAAAGTGAGAGTAAATAAAGGGTTTATACGGGGGTTAACTAACCAGTGTAGTTAGTTAATATCACATAACATATAAAGGCTATTTGGGTGTAATCCTAGAAATTTACCAATTTAGACAAGTCACTCCAATTATATAGATAATACTCATTATGGTGGTCTCGAATAGTATACAAGCCAAGTTCTAAAGTTTACAAGTCACCGGCACACTAAAGTTTTAATATTTTTGAAAGAATAGAGTTATGTGTACGGTTATGTAATTTAGACTTTAAACAAAAACATGCTAAAAAAAATTTAAATTTTGATATATTAAGCGCATTTTAAGCATATTTTGAAAAAGTTTAGGACAAGTAAGTGTTCTAATTCTCCATCCCCCCACTTAAGTTAAACAACATCCTCGTTGTTTGTGTCAAAGGTTAAAAACTGGAAAATAAAAGAATTAGAACAGAAAAACTCCCCTGAGATTTGCTCGGTATGATCCTCCATTATTCGTATAAGAGCAAAAATCAACTTTCTTGTGGATGAGAACGTTTAAGCTTCATAAATGATGTATCCACAAAAATGCAGGAATCTATAATACCATTTAGACTTTAACACACCTGAGTTAAGAAGGTTCAAACTTGCATAATACATTAGTAGTTAGTAAAAATAAAACCTAAAAAATTAAACTGTAAATCATCAGGTCAGTCGATACGCCGTATCGAGCCTGGAATAAATACGAATCAGAATAAAAGATGCGTCGCATCCTTAACCAGGGATGCGCCGCATTAAATAAACTGACAGAAAGTTTTAAAGTCAAAAATAAAAATGCAGAAAATGAAATAAGATATGACCAGTGCAGGTGATGCGTCGCATCTTATGATGGAGATGCGCCGCATCTTCTGCAGGTCTGACAGACTCGACACAGAACAGAAAAGTAAAAATTTTTCCTTCGGGTTGTCTCCCGGTCAGCACTTGTCTTTATTCCAGAGTCTTCAAGTTAGACTCACGTTCAGCTCCTTATTTCGTTCTATTGATCCCCACATGTCTGTGCACGATGTAGTTGCGAATTACTTCGTCACGAACATATTCCGGCCCCAATTCAAGTACACCTTTGTAGAATCCTTTCATCTTTTGGTACGGATACTCGATCCCTTCCTCAGCGTCATTTTCATCTACAAAAAGAAATGGTGTAAATTTGTAACAAAATTTGTTAGGGGCATGTTTAAACCTTGGGTGAGCACGAGGCATCATGTAATTGATAACGTTGCTTCCACTTTTAAAGGTGATCTTTCCTTCAAATCTTTTAGCGTTAATTTCGACCTCCTTACAAAATGGTTTCCCAACGATCACGTCACCCATCTCAACATCACGATAAGCATCCATGTTTTCCACCACGGTGAAATCTGTAACAATAGTTAAATTCCTGACAAAAATAGGTACATTCATGAATATTCCAACTACGTTTTTCCCTCTATACTCAATTTTGTTTTTCATTATAGAATTATAGAAATCTTTTGACATTACATTAATTGGTAAAATAGGGAAAAAGTTGGCACTAACCTGTTTAAATCCTATCATGCAAAGAAATTGTAAATTATAAGCACAATCTACATGGATCTTTCTACCATAATCACCGAAACTAGGATATCCTTCAAATTCATCATAATTCTTAGTGTTGATCACATTGATTCTAGGTACATCCATAATTTCTCCTTCTTCAATTTCGGGTTCAAAATCCTCCATAAATTGATCATTGATTCCTATTGGTAAATTAAGATCATTTAATTCAATGTAGTCTCCACTATAGGTCTCAAGTGATTCATTATTTACCAAGGTTTCTCCCATAAGCCTAGCTTCTAGATCGAGGTCCATACGTTCTCTTAATCCTAGCACATAGACGCCTCTAATTATGCTCTTAGCAGGATTTTGGCACTTATAGACTAGTTTATTGTTCCCTACCTTTAATGAGATTTTTATTTTAAACACATTAATCTTAGCATGGGCGGTAGACAAGAAAGGTCTTCCAAGGATTAAAGGAATCTTAACATCCTCGGGCATATCTAATATAACAAAGTCTACGGGGAAAACAAACTTCTCAATCTTAACTAGCACATTTTCAGCAACCCCTTCAGGTCGTTTTAACCGTTTTATCAGCCAATTCAATAAGCAACTTAGTTGGTGCTAATTTTCCCTAGTCCTAGGGTAGTGAATGTCTTAAGGGGCATAACACTAACGCTAGCTCCTAATTCAGCTAATGCATTATTGAAAGATATGTCATTAATTGAACAAGGTAAAGTAAAACTTCCTGGGTCCTTTTCTTTATGAGGCAAGGCACGTAAGTCGGTTGCAGAGCTCTCTTCTTTCATTGTAGCCTTGATCTCCTCTTCAATCTTTGCCTTCTCGTTGAGTAACCTCCTTAAACTAATTGAAGAATTAAAGAAAAATTCAGGTTTTGCAGCATCATTACCATTCATCAATCTTCTAGGAAAAGGTATGTTAGGCGTGACTTCTTCAGTAGTGTATATGGCCTTGACATGATCTCTTGGGTTAGTTTCAGTTGAGCTAGGTAAACTTCCGTATCCCCTTTCTTGAAGAACCTTGCTCATTTGTCCGATTTGTTGTTCCAATGCTTTGATCGAAGCTCCTTGATTTCTTGTTATAGTATCCGTTGAGGCTCGGATTTCTTTGATCATAGCGGTGTTCTCTTCATGTCTTTTAGCAGCATCGGCCATAATTTGCTTTAGAGTGTCATCCAAAGTCTGCCTCCTTTCTTGATAAGTGGGATTATAGTTGTTCTTTTGATAGTATCCCGGAGCAGCTTCCCTAAATCTTCCTGAAGGTTGGAATGGTTGTCCAAATTGTGTGTAGTATGCTTCTTCAAAAGTCTCACTTTCATTCTTTTTAGGGCAATCTTTAGTGTAGTGAGGTCCTTCGCATTTTTCACATCCAACTTGGGCAGCATAAACTTTCTCATCACGCTTCTTCATCTCTCTACTAATTTTATCCAATTGAGCTTGAATTGCAGCAAACCCGTCAAAATTAGTGCTGCCCTTAGATCTAGTAGAGGTTCCGTCGTGCCATTTTTGAGAGTGATCAGCAGCTTCTTGGATAGCTTTTCTAGCATCGGCTGCACTCATTTGAGGCACAGCTCCCTTAGCATCCAAGATTTGTCTAGTAGGCACGTCCAATCCTTGATAGAACAATATTATCTCCTGCATTGGACTTAGATAATGTTGAGGGCATTTCATCAATAAGTCTTTAAATCGTTCCCAAGCTTGATAAAGAGTTTCATCAGGCTCTTGCTTGAAATTGTTGATAGCCTCCATCTTTTTAGCAGTTTTAGCAGGTGGACAATATCTTTTCAGGAATTTGCTCTTTAAATCTTCCCATGTTGTGATTGAACTAGCAGGTTCATTCCTTAGCCACTTATTAGCAGCTCCTTTAAGCAAAATTGGAAAGATTCTTAGCATAAGTTGATCGTCAGAGACTCCTTCTGTAGTAAACAAATCTGCAATCTCGAGGACTTTTTCAACATGTTCATTAGCATCTTCATGTTCTGTTCCACTGAAAGCATTTTCTCTTAGCTCCTTGAGAAACTGACCCTTCAACTCAAACTTTGACTTTTCATCAAACTTCGGTCTAGCAACTCCTGAACTGTAATCAGCACGGGTTTTGTTCATGTATTCCTCCATAGTAGTGTTTTCCGTCATTGTTTCTGTTTCTTCTTTCTCCTTCTCTTCAGAAAAGTAATCAAGCTCGAACGAACTTGAAATTTCAAAGCTTTTTGTGTTGAAAAGCCTTTTAAGCGAATGTAAGGCTCGTTCAGGATCTTCGAAAGGTTTAATCAAGTTCTTAGTTGAACTCCTGGTCATGCACTTCCTGAAATCATCACAAAAGCATCAGTAGGGTATGTTCAAGAAAGTATGATATCAGAAAATTAACAACGAAAACGGAATACGAAAAATAAAAGTTGCTGATATCTGCAAACGATGCGCCGTATCCAGAAAGTTGGATACGCCGTATCTTATTACGTTAAAATTTAATCAGACTTTTATTCAGAAAACAGATACACCGCTTATGAATTAGAATGCGCCGTATCCAGTTTAAATTATCAAAAATCGATTATATTTATTAAAATTAAATGCGTCGTATTAACAAAAGCTAATGCGCCGTATTTTCGTTACGTTTCAAAATACAAGATTTTTGATTTAGTAGACGCGCCGTATCGATAAAGATCGATGCGTCACTTCTGTTTAATAATTCGAAAAACTGTTTTTAATTTAAATAGAAAAATACGCCGTATCTGTTAAAACAGATGCGTCGTATGGCGTTAGGGTTTAGAAAAATTTCTTATTAAAAACAGAATACGCCGTATCTTGGGGAAAGATGCGTCGTACTCGAATTTATTAAACGCGTTGTATTTTATAAAAATTAAACGCAATACGCCGTATCTGTGAAAACAGATCCGCCGTATCGTTTGTATCAGCACAATACAACGACAGCAGAATGCAGAAAAATACGAAAAAAAGAAAAACAAAAATAAAAACAAACAAAAAGAAACAAAAATTACAGAAAACAAAAACACACAAAAACAGTAAATATGCAAATTATACAATGAATGCAATCTATCTAATATACAACAGGGTTAGTGGTTAGAATCTAAAAAAAAAAAAAAAAAAAAAAAAAAAAAAAAAAAAAAAAAAAAAAAGAAAAACCTAATTAAAATACTAATCAAATTAACAGATAATAACAATTCACTCCCCGGCAACGGCGCCAAAAACTTGATGCACGTGATGTGTCGTTGCGGTTTAGCAGTATTAATGCCTACTCAAGTTTTAAATTTATATTTAGCCGACTTATCAATAACACACACACTTAACGAGCAGTGTACCCGGTCAGTATGAATATAATGGTAAGCAGAGTGTCGATCACTAAGAGTGGAACGTATTATCTAGTTATTCTAATCAGTATTTTAATATCCTAAGTTAGCTATACAACCTAATCTAACGCAAGGGGTTCAGTCTGAGAGACTGGCACGGTTTGGTTATAATTAAATAGAAAACTAAACTAATGAGCACGAATCAGCGATTAGCACACACGTACACAGATAGATACTCGAGACAATAAGAAGACCTGTCCTGATAATTAAATAGCTTGTCACTTGTTTTATTGCTAGTTTTATATGAAGTGTATATAATTAAACCTTTCTCGTTGGCTCTAATCTTATCGGCGAGTAAACCCTTAATGATTACTTATGTCTATCCTATTTATTCAAGAGACGCTAGAATAAATAGGCGAGGAAGGGGCATGGCGACCCAAGCAAGACTCAGCTAGACACAAAGGTTATCAATGCACTAATAAAAGTCACCAAAGACATCAACATATAAACTTTAATTAATGGGAAAGCAATATTAAGGGGAGTGCATGATCTTCCGTAGTCACATGACACAAGCCCATCAATCCTGATGAATTAAAGCGTACTAAAACAATAAAACAAAACTACTTAATGAATTGAATACTTTCAGGACCTTCTTACAGCTCTTGTATCTTTGTTTGAGGTGTGTCTTGTGCTGCTTGGTCGTCTGAATTCGGCTCTAGGGTTATACAAAAGGTCTAAGGTCTCGTCTCTTCGTGTGTGTCTGGCCTTGGGGTATTTATAGTTTCTGTCTGAGGGATCTATGCGGCGCATTGAGTTGATAGATGCGGCGCATTGACTTAACTTCGCGTGGGGTCCAAGATTAATATATTCTGGAATATTCGTACACCGTCTTCAGATGCGGCGTAACTTGATCTTTGTATGCGGCGCATGTACTTTAGCTGTCTTGGATTGTAACTGGTGAAATCTTGATACTGATACGACGTATGTTAGAAGTATATTGCGGCGTATCTGGAGTAGAACGAGCTTGATCTTCTTCTTTGACCAAAGTTTCATATGCGGCGCATGACAGAATTGCATGCGGCGCATTCTTCAAAGTCAGGCAATGGTCTTCGAATTTATCTAAGTATGATATTGCGTCGTATCTGTTGAGTGAGATACGGCGCATCTTCTGAATTTCAGTAGACTTTTGACATCTCGCTTGTTTTGCTCCATAATTAGTCCAAAATCGCCAAGTTTCACATAATGCTTGTTTTTACCTGAGAATTACTAAAGTAAACATTAATGTATCGATTCTCATATATAATATAATAAAACAAGTCAAATAAATAGGATAAATGATGATAATAAAATGTACTTATTTGAGTTCATCAGCCACATAGGTCAGGGGTCCTCCGGCTTTGCCAGATGATTTCATTCCGTCCGGACGGCCAGACCACATGAGCCGTTCGGACACATACGCCAACAATGCTGACGATGAAACAAATGCCACCACGTCAACATGTCCAAGTCAATAAACTCATAGCAAAATCAAAACTTTATTCATTCTTCGTTCAATCGAGCAAAAAACTTGTAGATTTTCAGCGTTTGCTCTCCCAAGTACCTAAAACTTCGAATAGAGCAATCTAGGACAATATATGATCAAAAGTATACGAGTATAAAGGCTAAGTGACCCATAAAAACACGTATAAAATTACACCTCATCAACGTCCACCACTTGAACCATCTTTAACCATTGGATAACATCCATGGGTGGCATAAAATCCTAAATGCATCCCTATGAATAGTGGAGCTAATCAATCTTCGCACACACAACACACACTCTATAATCGTCACGTGAGTGTTACCCCAAATTTTGACTCTGGCCATAGCTTGGGGTCCGTACCGAACGTGAGAAACCAAACGTACGATTACCATCACTGAAATCACACCGCATATGCACCATACGTTTGAAAAAATATGTTAACTACTAAAACTTGACTCAAGGCAACTTCTGTTTTGGTTATGTGTTAAATAAAAGTGTTGAACCCCAAAAATAAAAAAATAAAATAAATAAATTTGGGAAGGTTGAAAAACATAAACACTGGAATGAGGCAATGGACTTAGAAATGAAAGATTTTTATATAAATAATGCATGGGAATTGTGTGGTCTCACGGGGAAGGGAGAAAAGCCATTGGTTGTAAACGGGTCTTATAAAGTCGGATATAGAAGTCTGATGAGGAAATAGAAAGATATAAAGTTAGGGTAGTAGCTAAAGGTTATAGTCGGAAAGAGGGAATTGATTGTGATGAAACTCCTTCTCATGCTGTTAAGATTATAATTGTTAGATGTCATATTAACTGACAGCCACGCTAGAATTCAAAGAAGAAAAGGGAAGGAGGAGAAGAAAGAAACTACTAGCTTGTTTTACAAATTTGAACATGCTTTGCATTAAGACATAAGCATTGTTATTGTTTTTTGAGATGGAAATGAATTTTGATATAGAAACAATTCGTGTATGTTGTGTAAATTTAAAAAATAAAAAAAAATAAAAAAAAATAAATAAATAAATAAAATAAAAATAAAAATTAGGAAACACCTAATTTTTTTTTTTTTTCAAAAAGTGTAGATTGGCAGGGACACCTCAACCCTGTGTACCATAATGGTACCCATCAACCCTACCCAGCAAAGGTTTGATGCCTGTGAAATACCTCCACTCAATACCCAACCATGCTGTGGATCGGATTCGAACACGCGTCCTTTGTTTGGTCAAGACATCACATAGCTGGGCCCAGGCTTCTAAAGCAGCTGGTTGATATCATTAAAGCTTATGGTCTCTAAGTGAGGACTTCCCGGTCGGTCACCCAACCCGGTACTACTCTCACTAGAGCACGCTTAATTGATTAAGCATCTACCACTAGACCACAAAGCCCCATGATGAAAACACCCGATTTGAAGTCGTAGTGTAGTAAAAACAAGTAAAAAAGGTAATGTGGGTGAGATATTTGAAATTCAAAAGAAACAGCGGAAGAAAAGAAAAGAGAAATAAATGAGTCATAATGTTATTTGATATGCAATAAGAAGAGACAAAAAAATTAATGTTTCAACTACCTCCTCCATCCACCCTGCACAAAAACACGCACACAACAACAACAACAACGGGGAATTAGGATGGAGGCATGACTGGGCATACAAAAAGCAAATTTACCCATCACTTATGGACACACCATTTTTCAAAAACCCTAAAAGTAAAAGCAAATGGCAAGCTCTCTCCTCCATCGTGCAACACATCAAACGAACGATAGCTGTGAGGTCTTTCCTTACAGGCTATGGCAGCGATGAAGAAGAAGAGGCGAAAACTAATGGGAAAAAGAAACGGTAACAACAGGGTGTCGTTAACTTTAAGGAAGCACAAAGCCCCTGCAGGTAAATATGTTAACTTCTTTTTTTGCTTTAATAAAATAAAATATTTTTAAAACTACGACGGCGGTGACCGTCTTCGCCGTCGTTACTACATCACCGTCGTAGCTTATTTCTCATCGACTCCGCTTGTACGGAACCGTCGGACGGTGGCGTCTTTTTAAAACGACGACGGCAGTGACCGTCGTCGCCGTCGTGGTGCAGGGCGGCGGCGTTTTTTATTATATGTTTTTGTACGGAACCGTATCCGGCGAGGACGACGGTGGCGTCTTTTTAAAACCACGTCCCCGTCTTCGCCTTTTAAAACTACGACGGCGGTGACCGCCGTCGCCATCGTTTGTATGGAACCGTCTACGGCGGTGACCGTCGTCGCCGTCGTGTCTCCGGACGGTGGCGTCATTTTATTATGTACGGAAACCGTCTACGGCGGTGGCGTCTTCCTAAAACTATGTCTCCGTCGTATGCGACTGGACGGACGGTTACTACCTCACCGTACTTTCCGTCGTAGCTTACTTCTCAGTCTCTCTATTAGTATGTGCAATGTTGCAAAAATCGCTAGGCGCTAGTCAGGCGGTCGACCACCGCCTAGCGCCTAGGCGGATTGACCTTTTCTATGTATAAATTTTAAAATTATATGTATATTGATAAATTTTAGTATAAATAACTAAGTAGGTATAAAAAATATTGGGCTTTAGATGTAAATTAATGCTTTAACTTAGTTAAATTATGGTTTTTTAATTTATTTTTAATAATTTCTATATTTTTATTAGTTTTTTTTATGTTCTTGTTATTTTTAGTTATATGTCTTAGGCATATCATCATATGTTGCAAAATTTATATGTGTAATTTTGATTAAGTTAGCCCACTCAAATATTTATTGGGCCTATAGCTTTGTAGTGGGCCCAAAAAAAAATATACTGTACTACTCCATATTATTAGGGTTTACTTATTAGGTTTACATCATACTCCCCCACTTCACCCTCCTCTTCATCTTCTTCTCCCTTCTTCACTTCCACAACCAGAAAATAAGAACACAACAGATCTTTATCAAATTAAAACACAATCACAAAAATTAAAACATCAAAATCCGGCCGATTTTTTTACCCGCCCAGCCCGATTTGAATCTTTGATTAGTGGTTTGAATCGGTTTCTTTTGTAAGATACATGTTATTGAAAGGTATGTGTGTGAAAAAAGAGGCGGATTTGAAAAAAAAAAACCCTAGATCTGTAATATTGAAGCGTTGACCGATTTTTTTTAGTTGACCGCCCCTACCCGCCTAGCCCGATTTGACCCGCCTAGGCGCTTTGTTGACCGCCTTTTGACCAAAACGCCTAATTTGACCGATTTGGTACAAAGCGGGGCGGAATAGGTCCGACTAGCGCTTAGGCGGCCGCCTAGAACGATTTTTACAACACTGAGTATGTGTCGCCGCTTTGTTGTATAACCTTTTTATTTCCCCAGATGTGATTGTAGACTTGGAGAAGGATATGGCCAACTTGAACAAAACCACGACTGCTACTACTTCTTCGCTAAAAGGCTTCTTCACAACTGTCAAAGACAAGTGTGAGAGACCTTTTTCTTTTCTTTCTCCCCAATTTCTTATTTTGTTGATTGAAAAGAGTACAAGGGCAGCTATTGTACTACTACTACTATAGTGTCTACTATTGTATAATTTAGATAAATTATAACACTTTCATTATTGATTGTAGACTTAACTGCAGGGGCAGCTATAGCTAGTGGAGTTGCCATCTTTAACAAGTTCTTTGTACCTGGTGGGCAGAAAATAATCGAAAAGTATATCGATATGAAATTTGAGGAGCTTAAAAGTAAGAATGCTTCGTATACTTCTCTAAGAATGCTTCGTATACTTCTCTAAC
>CP139504.1:46641359-47126359 GCA_021014915.2 Artemisia tridentata subsp. tridentata | reverse complement strand
TTCTTGACACAAAACCAGTTTGCTTGTTTTGATATCAGTTTTCATCAACGAGCATTATTAGGTCACTAGCATAACTTTCATGAGAATCAAAAATGAAAGCTTAAATCTGGAAAGCTATATGCACACTTCCAAATGCGAAGTATAGTTTTTTTTGGGAAACAAATAGGTTAAATCAAAATAATTACAGAACTCTGGGGAATCACACTTAAAGGTGAGACTTAATCCAACAGAAGTCCCAACCACTTCATTAAGACCACTTTGGGCACAATAATATAGAGATTTTAATAGTGTACCAATGAATATTTTGCATTTTAACATGCATTAGATAATCCATTTAATTCTATCCAATACATTTTAGCAGTCAACCTGAATAAAAAGTTAAGATTGACCATGGTCGAAATGACAAGTCACAAGATCCGTGCTTGATGCCTATTATTTGTAATCATCGTCACCAAAATATTCAATATGTAAATGGAACGAGTCGGGCGTCCCGCGCGTTGCGGCGGGTGAATTGACATCAGTTGAACTTCAAACAAAAAGACAACTCCAAATTTTGCAGTTTTCTGATCTATTTGCAATACCTTACGGGGCCATAAGCAAGACCAGCCGCACCAGCAAGCTTATCAATTCCACTATGCATAGCTGCTTTTTAGCTGTAGTCAAACGCAATTTCTTTACCCTCTTACAGGTCCTGATCTTGATTACTTGCAACTCGATCTTAGCTTAACATGACACCCTTTGGCTTCCCAAATCGGTCTGTTCTTGCAAGACATAAAGAAAAAACAATATCTAGAAAAGAGTAACAGTACCTGAAGTGAAGCATAGTATTGCTGTTCCGGTAGAATTTGAAGAATAGTTAAATAATTGGGGTCTTGGAGAAGGGCTTTTAAGCATATTGGTTGTAAATACTGTTAAAAAAGAAGTATCATATCATGCAAAGTGCTGTTAATATAATTATTATTTGAAGTTTTTCTACGTTCAAGTGTTCATGAGGTTTCCTGTAATTCTTTACAAACCAAAGGTTTTTGTAGAAGTCTATAAAAGCCTGTCGTGGACATTATCATTGGACCAGCGAAGCTACCCAGTCGGAAAATTAGACCCAGCTTGTCACTACACTGAATTATAAAACAAATAAACTGTGATAAGCATATGGTAAAAGCATAAGTAGCAACAAAATGGAAGACGATACAGAACATAGTAGCAAAGTGTTGTGGTACAAACTGAAAAAAAGAAACTTACTTTCATAATCCAACGGCGTATCCAAAATAACTACATGAACACTGTCATACAATATAACCAAAATAAATCAGTTTGACCTCAAAAGTAAAAGTGTAGAGTCTGTTGAAAAATGTAGCTGAAAGAGGTGCATCGTACCTTCCAATGCAGTTAGAACGGGCAGGAGCATGTATGGATCGGTGTAGCCCGTTTTGTTAGTAACAACATACACAGACACTGACATCCATCCTCGCACTCTACCTTCCTTCCACTTTTGCGGCAAGGCAACATAGTTAAATTATCATCACAGCCAACTGGAACGAGCAACCGAAAACCAAATTGTCTACATCTATTATGGCCACAACCACTCAATTGTCTATAACTCTTTTATATCACCATATGATGGTATGTATTACAAAAAAGTTCCTGTCATCTTTGCGTTTTTCTGAGCTACAAAGAAAAAGAACAGAAACAAAAGCAAACCAATGCACATGTTTGCCTGGCATGTAATTCAGCTTTGCCATTATACCTTTTTACCGATTAAATCAGCAACTAAATCAGTAAACATCATTGAGCAAAGCTATATTCATGTGTGGCTACATGATGGGCCAACCATGGGTTAATTACACGGGCCAAACTTAATTGACGTCAGATGACACAACTGAAACGGCACTGTTTTAAACGGTAAATTATATATTACCGATGGTGTCATTGCACATGCACCATACCGGCATGAGTACGGTATGTACAATAAACGTAAAATTATTATCATTGCCTATCAAAAAGGAAAAAGATATGCGTTTCAGCCGTTTCGGTTTAATAGATATAGACAAATGAAAACTTAGCTCAGATTACTTGATGCCCTACCTGCGCACGTGGAGGTTGCTGAGGCGACTATTTTGTCGCACTCTACCTTCCTTCCACCTTCGCGGCAAGGCAACATAGTGTACATCACTCATACCCACCCATTCAGCCCCCAAACTCGGCATTTCAGCCCCCGACCTCACACCCATTTCATCCCCAGAGCCTACCAATTTGAGTCCCCAAACCCACTTATTTCAGCACCCAAAAGCACATATTTCAGCCCCCATTTCAGGCCACAAACCCACACATTTCAACCCAAATTAACCCACTCATTTAAGCCCCCAAACTTCAGCCCCTAAACAACACGAAGAAAAGTGGAAACAAATGCTTCTGAAATACCGTAATAAGTTTTAAATTGAGCGAATGAAGGATTTTCTGATGCCGCCATGTATGGCTGCATATGAACCCATCCAAGCAGCCGAATAATAATAATAAAAACAATGAAATTAAAAACAGCCATAAATTCCAATTATTCAATTTATCCGAAATTAAAAAAATAATAATAATAAATGAGATGGAGGCTACCTTTCTTCTTTAATCAATCATTAGTAGATGATTGATTATTCAACATCTTCGGGTTTATTTTCCATCTTTCTCGATTTGCTGTAAAGGTATACCTGCGTTTGTGTTTTGTGTTTGTGTTTTCTGTGTGTGGTTTGTGTTTATGTGGTGTGTGTATTTTGTGTGTGTGCTTTGCCTTCTGTCTCTATGTTTTGTGGCTTTGGCTGGATGGTAGCTTCTGGAGAAGCCGGGAAGAAGAGTTTGTGGCTTTAATATATGGCTGTAAGCATCCATTAAAAAATTATTTAGGTATCTCTGTAGCAATACTCACAGACTGCATTGTAGTTATAATTGGTCGGATCCGGCTAACGCCGTGTGGATTCGGTGTCGGATGTCGGATCTTAAGGATAACTAAAGTAAGGTGGGAGGTGAGAGATAAAGGCGGGTATAAAAAAATGGATCAAACTCGGGTTTTAAAAGGTGGATACCTACAACTCTATGTGAAACAGTACACGCATTTTATACTATCTTTATAACGAGCTGGGCAGCCCGCGCGTTGCAGCGGGGTGAATTGCCATTAGTTTCTTGCAGGCATTTTTTGCATCGTTAGTTCCCGACGGGTGTTCGTTGCTGCGGAAAACATTTACAAATGACTATCATGTAGCAAAAAATTTGTAAAGATGGTTGTTCTCAGACTTTTACGCATGTAAGCATCCAGAAAGTTAATCCGAATAGTAATAGCTTTGAGGGAGGACTTATTAGAAATAGGAGAAGGTTCAAGAGATGAGATTAAGCAGAGAATGAATAAATGGATTAGGATTTTTATTATCTCAATCAATAGATCGGACTATTCTAAGCCTTTCTGGAGATTATTAACTCTCGACGCGCCTTGTAACTCCACCACGCGCCACCCACGCTTGCTGCCACCAACATTGCGAGCTACCGCCCTTTCACCCTTCATTTTCTCGACGGTAACACTCACCACACGCCGCTCTCACCTTATTTTCTTCTCGGTAAACTTTTTCACGCGCCCTTATCCCCTTTGTTTTTCTAATAAAAACCTATTGTTTTTGATAAAAACCATGTGGAACTCGTTTTTTGACCCTCATTCGGTTGCGACTCGTTTGTCACTACCTAGAAAACGCAAAACGAATCGAATTTGCCAAATAAATTGATTTATGAAAAGATATGCATATTTATACTCGTTTTTATCATAAATATTATTTCTGAAACAATGACGCAAGTTTCATAATTTTTCGAATTCGTTTGATACACCTAATGGGTCCCACAGTAATTTTAGCAAAATTTAACTCAATTGGCAATACACACCCCGCTCAGAAAGTTTACCCTCGCCCCCCTCACGTTTGGTTTTGCCCAAGTTTAGTCACCCTCAGAAAGTTTAGTATTTAAGGGCTGAATTTTTATTATTTTATTTAAAAACACACACTCACCCCAAATTCTCTCACTGTCTCTCCCTTTCTTCTCCGGCACACCATCTTTTCCGGCAACTCCGCCACCAGGAAATTTTCCGGCAAAATCAGATTTTCACACCAATCGATAGATCAACGAACCCTCCTCCTTTCTGGAAAGTTTCACCTCCATCCGAAGAGCGTAGCACCGCCAAACGCCACCACCACCACCGCTATCCACGCCGTTCTTTCACAGAGCTTCTTATACTTCTCCTCTCTCTTATAAGGTACGTCACGCGCCTCAGTCTTCTCTTATTTTTAATTTAAACGAAACCCTAGTTTCGTATAACTTTTATTGTCATTTAAACATAATAAAAACTATTCGAATCAAACATAAAACGTGTGGATCTAAGCTGTTAACACCGTACAAACCATGACTCAGTCCGAGTCAGGTAACTCACCGAGTCAACTCGTGTTGACTCCGGTTAAATCGTATATAACCATGACTCAGTAAAAAGGTTGGTTAAACATTTGAGGCCTATGAACTTTATGTGTAATTCGTTTTTGATTCTTAGTTTATGGGTCCATATGTGAATAAATCTGTGCTATATGTTGGAAATACTATTTTTGAATGCTTCCTAAATTTATTATTTTTTTCTTTTCAAATAAAGTTTTCTGAAAATATTCGGAAAAAAAAAAAAAATTTGATTATTTTTTATGTTTTATTGTTCTTGTGTTAATTCTTTTGATGTGGTATTATATTTTGGTGAGATTGATATTGATTTGAGGTCCGGCAGTCGGCATATAGCCGAACCGTGACTCATGGCGAGTCACGGCGAGATGAGAGTATTTAGGGTTAGTGTTGTTGTGTTGAATTTGGGTTTGCGTTGGAACATTATATTTCATGTTGCCAGTTTCAATTGTTTAAAGATTCTATTGTTTTGTTTCTTTTTGATGTGCTAGCTGAGAACACACAAAGATGGTGATGGAAGTTTCTTGAATTTTTTCAATGTGCAGGATAGTATTTGGAGACAGTGGAGAAGCATCTGAAGTTGCTATCCGAGCCAAGATATATGCGGATGCAAGACCTGTGATGATTCATTACCTTTCTTTGTTTTTCTTATTTCTTTCTTGAAGATTACGTACTATCACTTATCAGACTCCTTTGTTTGTCTTCCTTAGTTCTTTATTGAAGATTGGATGCTATGAAATATCAGATTGAACTTGGATGAAAAGGGAAAATGGTATTTCTGGAAAGTGTATGTTTCTGGAAAAGTGTATGTAACTTTCTGGATGTATAATTTTTTTGTATGTATAGACAAACAGATATTTAGTTAGAGTGTACAGTGTTGTACATGTGTAATAGATAGTTAGGGGCTGTTTCTTTTTTTTCCTGTTTCTAGTTAGGTCCTGTGTGGATATATGTTGTTTCTTTTTTATGCTTAATTGACCATCTTAATACGAGTTTTTTCCCGAACTAGTGTAGGTGGAAAAAATTTATAAAAATTCGAAAAATTTATGAAAATTCGAAAAAATTTATAAAAATTTTAAAAAAATTCGAAAATTTTTAAAAATTCAAAAAATTTATAAAAATTCAAAAAATTCGAAAATTTTATAAAAAATTATAAAAATTCGAAAAAACTTATTAAAATTTTTAAAAAATTCAAAAAATTTATAAAAATTTATAATTTTTTTAAAATTCAAAAAATTTGTAAAAATTTATAATTTTTTAAAAATTCAAAAAAATTATAAAAATTCAAAAAATTTATAAAAATTTATAATTTTTTAAAAATTCAAAAAATTTGTAAAAATTTATAATTTTTTAAAAATTCAAAAAAAATTATAAAAATTCGAAAAAAAATTTAATAAATTCAAATTTTTTATAAGTTTTTTTGAATTTTTATAAATTTTTATAAAATTTTCGAATTTTTTGAATTTTTATAAATTTTTTATAAAATTTTCAAATTTTTTGATTTTTTATCAATTTTTCGAATTTTTATAGATTTTTTTGAATTTTTATAAATTTTTTGAATTTTTATAAATTTTTTCAATTTTTATAAATTTTTTGAATTTTTATAAATTTTTTATAAAATTTTCGAATTTTTTGATTTTTTATCAATTTTTCGAATTTTTATAAATTTTTTTGAATTTTTATAAATTTTTTGAATTTTTATAAATTTTTTCAATTTTTATAAATTTTTTGTATTTTTAAAATTTTTTGAATTTTTTTAAAATTTTTATAAATTTTTTCGAATTTTCATAAATTTTTCGAATTTTTAAATTTTTTTTGAATTTTTATAAATTTTTTCGAAGTTTTCTAAATTTTTCGAATTTATTTTTTCCACCTACACTAGTTCGGGAAAAAAATCGTATTAAGACGTCCTGAATAGAAACAGTATGCTTAATTGCCCCCTTCCACATTAAGGATTCTCTTTTGCAATAAGTTAAAAAGAAACACCAAAGTTTCCTGTTTCGAGCCAGTTTTGTTACCAAACAGGACATTAAGTTGAAAGTAAACGGCCCCTTAGTGTACTAATCCATCTCTTAATTATATGAAACAGTACGTGAACAGTAGAAAAACAGTACAAATGAACAGTACAAATGACTTTAAAACTAAATTTCAGCCACACATTGGTCTACTAATGAGCCTCTTAATGACTTTGGGAGATATTTTTTGGGAAACAGTATTTCCCATCTTTAAATAGATTGTATAATATAATATAATACTAGGCTATCTAATCATTTTAATACAGAAAGTTTATAGTTAAAGACGACTTTAATCAGTTGAGTAGTCCACTGTGAAATGATACAATATGGAAAAATGAATTCCCAGGAACTATCTTAGTATGTTCAATTAGTGCGTTACATTACTCCCTGAATGTCCATTATTAGGCAGGTTTCTCAACTATCTAAGATACTCGTCTATAATAGTTGTTCAGGGATAGGTCAAACCTCCCACTTATGAAATGGAGCAGCAAAATTCTTAGAATGCCTATATGCAAGCACTGCAACATTATTAATCTCTGATTCTTTAGACAACCACCTGTACCTATAAATCCAAATGCTAGTCCTTCCATTATCACAAGCTCCTAACCTGCAAGTAATGAGTTTGAACGGATGTTGTCCCTCCGATAAACATTTGACACAAAGTCGGAGATGACACCAAGTAAGAGGAGTTGGTCATTTCAAGAGAAAAAGTGTGTAAGAGACTTAGATGTAAGCGATTTCGACCCATGTACTTATGAATGGGTTGATCTGAGATGAAAGTTATCCCTTATGAGTCAGCTGGGTCAATTTAAAATATTAGCTAAAGGTAAATGAGTTAGACGGGTTCAAGTCGTCCATAATGTATGTCTGTTGCTTATGTTCCTCATAAACTGTTTTCTTACTATAACAGACATTAAGTTTATGCTAACACAGCTTTTAATCGTTTTTTAAACATTAAATAGTTTATGAAAGGAAAAAAAAAAAAAAAAACTGTTTGCGGGTCAGCTCTCACTAATAACAACCCGTTTCAGCTTGAACATGCCTTGACATGTAACCTGACCCACCCATTTGACCATATCAAGTAATTAAGGTAAAAACAATCAGCTTGTATCTATATCTACAAAGTACAGGTTGAACTGTTTTTACCATTATTACTAGGCGATGTGTAAAATACTAAAACATACAAAATCTAGCTATAAATTTTTAGATAACTACTTTTAACTCACTGGAATATGTGACGTGCTAACTAATAAGTAAATTTGACCTGTACAAGAATATTGGCAGCACACTCTTGGGATTTGAGCCTGGGTAATTTCGAGTTATAGCATTCTTTCACGTGACTTTAACGCCGTGATCTCCTTGTCTAATCTGCTCATGCTAAACTCAATTCTCGTAGAAATTCCGTTGCAAACAAATAATCATGAATTTAGGATCTCTGGTGACCAAAAGGCATAGATTTCATTAGTGAAGAGTTATGAATGCAGAGAACACATGGTAACTGCCTAAGGCAAGATGCAAGGTTGGTCACCTCGGTTGCGCTCTCACCCTTAACTACGTCGGTATTATCAAAACTGCTATCCCAGATATAAAAGTATGAAAACAAAAAATGCATATTGCCACATGATGCAAAATGGTAACCTAGTAAAGGATTTTGAACTTCTAAAAGTTTAGAAATGGCTTCATTCAGTTCTGTATCCCATCAGAGGTTAACACCTCTACATGTATATAGCTAATAAATAATTCCTCAAAAGTCCAGAATGTTGAAAACACCCAACAGCCTACAACCATAGGAGAAAAAAAAAGTGGTGGTGGGGGGTTGGGTTTCTATGCGCATGTACCTCAGAAAACTGGTACAAATGTCAAGGATAGTATCACATGTCTCTTAAACCACATATTTGATGGCAAAATAGATGGTGCACAAACATAATTACCATCAACAGATTCCAAATATCTTGATACAAGTGTTCTTGATGGCAAAATAGATGGTGCACACCCATACAACAGATTCCAAATATCTTGATACTTACACCAATAAATACAGGTTAGTTTTAGGTCCCATAATATAAAAAAGCAAAACAAGGATAAATATTCTACTATCGCAAAATACAAACGGGTTCACTCTCCACAACATGATACCCACATTGCCCATTCGACCTACCACAGTACCACACTCAGTTGCCTCTTCAAACAGATTACTCTAAACAACCCACTTGGGTGTTCCTTTATTAAACAGGCGGCTTGGTGTTTAAAGATTGCAAAGTTGTGATTGATAGAGTGAAGAACAAAATCACTGGAAGAATAAATCACTATCATAATATGCAGGAAGACTATATTCGGCTGTTGTCTATCAAATTCCAAGCCCATTACCAGGTATGAAATAATCCCTCAAGTGCACTAAATTTTCCAACAATCATCCCCAAATTTAGTTCACTTACTTTGCATGAAAAATAAACATAAAACAAACATGTGCATAAATGAAAATATCTTGAAGATTGAATTCTCATCTTAGTACATTATACGTTCAAATATTCGAGAATCAGGGTGTTCTAAGAATTGAACCCTTCAACCCATTTGAATACCTGAAGATAAAATACACACAATGTTTTCAAACACTTAAATACTCCTGACACTATACAAGCCATGTGTCCATATCCAATTCATAAATGTTGTAAAAGCTAAAAGTCCAAAGCTTCCTGAAGCGGCAAAACTTCAACATTTACATAGGTGGTTCCTCTTTATTCATGCTCCTGCTAAGCACTTTTTCAAAGAAAATTAACCATTGAAAAGTAAAGACTTCATCCTCCTTTTCAGCAGGTTCTGAGCACAACCTTGGGATGTAATATAAAACATGTGCTCCAGTCCACTAAATGTTCAGCTTTCCACATTGAACTCAGCTCCAAAGTTTCCTCAGGAGGGAGTTGGGTGTCTTAGCATTCAGTGACTAAGTTGGACTTAAACCCATCCCTTTAGCAGACTTTAAAACCAAGTCTCTAGCCAAACCCTTCGTCAAGTGATCAGCTAAGTTCTGTTGAGATCTAACAAACTCTATAGATACCACCCCATTCACGATAAGCTCACGAATCATGCTATGCCTGACACCTAAGTGTCTAGACTTCTCATTGTACATCTGGCTATAAGCCTTTGCCAATGTAGCAGCACTATCACAACGGATAGAAATAGGTGCTATAGGTTTAGGCCACAATGGAATCTCAAGAAGCAAGTTTTTCAACCATTCAGCTTCTTTACCAGCAGCAGCTAAGGCCACAAATTCAGATTCCATGGTTGAACTGGTGATGCATGTTTGCTTCTTGGATGCCCAAGAAATTGCACCTCCACCAAGTAGGAACACCCAGCCACTAGTAGACGAATTGTCTTCAGTGTTACTAATCCAACTTGCATCAGTGTATCCTTCTAATACTGAAGGATAACCAGCATATGAGAGACTATAATCCATAGTTCTCTTCAAATACTTCAGTACCCTCTGAATTGCTTGCCAATGATGAGCACTAGGATTACTAGTATATCTGCTCAATTTTCCCACAGCAAATGCAACATCAGGCCTTGTACAAGTCATGGCATACATTAAGCAGCCAATCACCCTAGAATACTCAAGTTGAGATACAGCCTTACCAGTATTAGGCAAGAGCTTCTCACTTGTATCCATAGGAGTACTCACTGGAGTACAATCAAAGTAATTAAATTTCCTCAACACCTTCTCAATGTAATGAGACTGAGAGATAGAAATTTTGTTACTTTCATGTTTAATCCTTATACCAAGGATAACATCAGCCTCCCCCATATCCTTCATGGAGAACCTTGATGACAAAATTTCCTTTGTTAGGTCAACTTGATTTTGGTCAGTGCCAAAGATCAACATGTCATCAACATATAAACAAATGATGACTCCTTTACCAGATTCATCAAATTTGCTATATACACATTTGTCAGACTGGTTAAGTGAATAACCACTAGACAAAACCACTTCATCAAATTTTTGATGCCATTGCTTAGGTGCTTGCTTTAGTCCATATAAGGACTTAATCAGCTTGCACACCTTGTTTTCATTGCCAGGCATGATGAAGCCTTGAGGTTGGTTCATATAAACCTCCTCATCCAATTCACCATTCAAGAATGTTGTCTTCACATCCATCTGATGAATAATCAGATTGTGAATTGATGCCAAAGCAAACAACAATCTTATGGTACTGATACGAGCCACAGGGGCATAAGTATCAAAGTAGTCTATCCCTGACTTTTGTTTAAAGCCTTGAATGACTAGTCTAGCCTTGAACTTTTCAATAGTTCCATCTACCTTCATTTTCTTTTTGAAAATCCATTTACAACCCAAAGGTTTGCAACCAGGTGGTAGATCAGCCAACACCCAAGTGTTGTTGCCCATGATGGAGTCCATTTCATCATTTATTGCTTCTTTCCAGAAAGCAACATCCTGGGACTTCATTGCTTCATCAAATGTTTTGGGATCATCCTCAACATTAAAGCAATAGGAGTGTTGGTCAGAGACCTCATCCCTTGTTCCTTCAATTAAGTACAATTGAAACTCATGTCCAAATGATTTTGGAGTCCTGACCCTTGTGCTCCTTCTGAGCTCAGGTTCAGATTGTTGAATCACAACCTCATCAGGGACCTCATCAGAGATCTCAGATACACCAACATCATCAGTTCCATTAGGAATCCTCTGACTTGGTCTAGGGACTGATGAGAATCTATTCTCATCAAAGATTGCATCCCTTGATTCAATTATTGAGTTAATTAAAACAGATTCATTAGGTTCAATAACATAGAACCTATATGCCTTGGAATGATAACATATCCAACAAAGATGCATTCAATGCCTCTTTCACCCAAAGTTTTTAGCTTTGGATCAGGGAGTTTCACAACAGCCCTACAACCCCAAACCCTGAGATAATTCAGGTTGGGTTTCTTTTTAGTCCAGAGTTCATAAGGGGTTGTCTTGTTCCTTTTGTTGGGAACTCTATTTAATAAATAGCAAGCCGTTAACATAGCTTCACCCCAGAACCCTTGACTCAGTCCTGAATAGGACAACATGGAATTAACCATCTCCTTTAGCACTCGGTTTTTCCTTTCAGAAATATCATTTTGCTGAGGAGTATAGGGGCAGTCGTTTCATGGATTATACCAACAGACTGAAAATACAGAGTATCCATGTACTCACCTCCCCTATCAGTCCTTAATCTCTTGATCAGGGACTCTTGTTGCAGTTCAACTTCAGTTTTAAATACTTTAAATTTATCTAATGCTTCATCCTTAGTATGCAATAAATAAACATAACAATACCTAGAAGCATCATCAATAAAAGTCACAAAGTATTTCTTATTCCCCAAAGAGGGAGTAGCATGTAAATCACATAAGTCACTATGAATCAGTTCCAATATCACAGTTTCACGTTTTACACTTTGAAATGGTTTCTTAGTTATCTTATTCATCATACAAGTTTTACACTTTTCAGTGTCCATGTCAAATGCTGGGATTAACCCATCCTTAGACATATCTTGCATCCTTTTAAAGTGTACATGGCCAAGTCTAGCATGCCAAAGGGTTGAATCATACAAACTAGATGTCGACATAAAAGCAGAATCAATCATATCATGAACAATATTAAGTCTGAACATTTGATTACATAAATAACCAAAACCAATAAACACACCATGTTTAGATAACACAAATTTATCAGATTCAATAACTTGTTTATAACCACAATTATTCAAAACACTACTAGAAACCAAGTTTTTCCTAATAACAGGAACATGTAAAACATTAAACAAAGAGACAATCTTCCCAGAACTAAATTTCAAATCTACACATCCTTTTCCATGCACCAGGGTTGTTGACTCATTTCCCATATGAAGAATAGAACCATCATTCATTGACTCGTAGGTCTTGAACCAGCTTCTATCTTTACACACATGAGTTGTTGCTCCAGAGTCAACCCACCACGCAACATCACCATCCTGCACAAAGTACACATCAGAGATATACGTAACATAATAAATCTCAAAGGACTTATTAAATATATTCTGACCTTTTAGGGAATTGGTAATACCATTCCCAGATCCACTTGTGCCTGATCCATTGGCTTTATTGCCAATCTTAACACCTTTGCAATCCTTCCTAAAGTGTCCAGTTTTACCACACTTCCAACAAGTAGCTTTTGACTTCTTGTTAGGATCAGTTTTGGTGTTATCCTGATGCTTACGTTTTTCCTTGTTGTCATTGTTCCTGGAGGAGTTGTTATGCTCTACCAAATTGACAACTGATGGACCAGCAGCATTGCTGCTCTTTGGCTTGTCACTTTCATGTGCTTTGAGTGATTCCTCAATGCGCAAATGACTACCCAACTCAACAAGAGTTAATTCCTCCTTCTTATGCTTTAGCATATGCTTGAAATCTTTCCAAGAAGGAGGTAATTTATCGATGATACAAGAGACTGAAATAGCCTCATCCATGTTCATCTTGTGTTGTGTGAATCGACCAAGTATACTAAGAAGTTCATTGTATTGTTCCATGACAGGTCTAGAATCGACCATTTTGTAATTGTTAAAATTACTTACAAGGAACTTCTTACTTGATGCATCCTCAGCCATATATTTGGCTTTCAAGGAATCCCACAGTTCTTGAGAAGATTCAACATTCTGATAAATGTCAAAGAGAGTATCATACATACCATTGAGAATTAATCCTCTGCAGATATAGTCATCATTCTCCCATTTGCTTCTGCTCCTCATCTGTTCCATAGTAGCATCATCCCCATGATCTTCAGGAATGGTTGTGGTCGGAACATACACCACATTCATGCTTGACAACAAGAATTGCATCTTCTTTTGCCATCTTCTGAAATCGAAACCTTCAAACTTTTCCAGTTTGGAAAAGTTAGCAGCCATATGCCTCATAGCAGCAGCCATTGATTATCACAGGAATAGTTTCTATTGATTGTTGGTTGTTTAGTGTGTTTGGTGTTCCCAGATCAGGGTAAAGATAATCAATAATCAAGGTACCGGATATTCACTTGAAATCGTGTAATCACTTTCCAATAGAAACTATTCGACCCTATGCCTGGGTTACACGAATATCTCTATGGGATAAGACCAAGTGATGTTCTTGTTTTAGGCACAAATCAAGAACCAAAATGTATTCAAGTGTTTAGGGTTTTTTGTGTCTCTTCATGCAGTTATGATACGACCTCTATTTATAATAGAGTTTACTCAAACCCTAGCCCATGGAATTATGTATAATTAACGGCCCATTAATTATACCATAATAGTAGGAATCAGTGGTTATAGGCTTACCAGCAGGAACAAGCTTACCAACAGCAGAATCGTTTGCCTAGCAGCACAATAAATTGTACTAGCAACAGAATCTATTGCCTAGCAACTCAGCAGCAGTATTATTGTACTAGCAGCAGTATCAATAACACTAGCAGCAGAATGTTCTGCTTCAGCAGCACAATGAGTAATACTAGCAGCAGTATGAACTGCATCAGCAGTATTATCATGTATGCTAGCAGCAGAACAACAAACCACTTAATTGAGTCAGGGTAAACATTGACCTGATGCGTGTACACTCCGTACCTAAATTTTCCCAACATATTTGAGATACGTCGACTTGAATGAGATGAATCTCTATTCATTTAGATGCAATCCAATTAGTTTCGAAAGTGATTTTGAAGTGAAAATGATGCAAAGTAGTACTTGCAACAAATTTGACTCGCAAACTTGCTGAAATGCATTTAATAGATGTATATGCATCTACTTTTTAGCTAGAAAATATATTAGAGTGTATCTAAAAGATTACGGCTGCATCTAATACAAGTAGATGATCTCTAATGTGTATTCTTTCTTATTTAAATTTTTTTTTCTTATTTAAGGAAAAAAAAAAAAAAAAGACTCCCGCGAAAAACGTAACAGACTCTTTTTTCCGGCCTATAATCAGCTTCTGCTTCTCTTACGCATTTCATTAACCCAATCTCCCTATCACATTCCTTCCATTTCTTCACTCGATTTGTAATGGCTTCACGCGATCCGGAGATCGATGAAGGTGGCGGAGGAGGAGCTGGCAGCCTCAAGAAGCCGCTCCTCCACACCGGAAGCTGGTACCGTATGGCTGGTATGAGTTCTCGACAGTCCAGTATGTTAGGATCATCCGCTCAGATCCTTCGTGAATCGGTTTCCATTTTTCTTTGTGTGTCCATTGTGGCATTGGGTCCTATCCAGTTTGGATTCACAGTAATCACATATTCCCTTACAACAGTTTATTACACAGTTATATTTTCCAAAAATGCTAAAAATGTGAATCATGTTTACTAGTGTTTGTAAATTGTATTGTAGTGTGGATATTCAAATCCTACGCAAGCGGATATTATAGCGGATCTTAATCTTAAGATATCTGAGGTTTGATCTTTAACTAATACATTAGTGTTTGTTCTTGTATTGTGAGTTTGTGATAGTTTGATTGGGCTTTTAATTTTGTTGATGAACAGTTTTCAGTGTTTGGTTCTTTAGCAAATGTGGGAGCTATGGTGGGTGCAATAGCAAGTGGTCAGATTGCGGAATATATTGGTCGAAAAGGGGTAAGATTAGTATGCAAATCGTGTGTGATCTGCATTTATGTGAAATCATGTGTGTCCTTAATATTTCCGCTCTTATTATTTGTGTGTTCAGTAGCTGTTAATCTTGTGCGTTAGAGTAGTCAAGTATACCCATACATGATTATATTTGGGCGCCTATTTCCTAACAATGTAATGTTTTTGTTTGTGTGTGTAAATTGAATAAACCTATGAATAATGTGCATTTGCCGTGTTGTTATTGCAGTCTTTGATGATTGCTGCTATTCCTAACATACTTGGATGGCTTGCTATTTCATTTGCAAGAGTAAGTGACGATCATTAAGCACATTCCCAACCTTATAAGCAATCATCTTTTATAATTTTTCCCTGGTCGACTATCTAACATTGTAATCCTGTTTTGTTTTTCATAGGATTACTCGTTCTTGTACATGGGAAGGTTATTGGAAGGATTTGGTGTTGGAGTAATATCTTACACGGTGAATCTTAGGAACCTACTCGTTTTAATATCCTTTGTTCTGTCTTTACTAAAACTAACTACGACTAGTATTACATATGTCGATGTTTAGGTTCCTGTATATATTGCTGAGATCTCACCTCAGCACATGAGAGGTAGCCTTGGATCCGTGAACCAGGTTGGTCGATCATGATGTGTTTTTCACCTTATACTATATACTTTTGTATTCCTGTGAACTGATGTAAGATAGCTTACCATGGATTTCCCTTCCATTATAGCTGTCTGTTACTATTGGAATATTGTTGGCATACCTTTTGGGACTTTTTCTTCCATGGAGAGCACTCGCAGTAGTGGGTGAGGATTACCTTTCACTAGCTCGTTATAATGAGTTTACAGAACAGGAATACGTACTTCTACAGCACTTACAACGGTAATGTTCATCATGGTCAAAATTAATGCATACTCTTGCTGCGTCAACAGGAACTTTGCCATGCATACTTCTGATACCTGGTCTATTTTTCATTCCAGAATCTCCTCGCTGGTTGGTAAGAATCATTGAAGTTAAATTAATTTGATCTTTCAGGTATTTTAGCAATAATGATGTTTATTGCTACTTTCGAATGTTGTCTAGGCTAAGATGGGATTTATGGAAGATTTTGAAACCTCTTTACAAGTTTTGCGGGGATTTGACACTGATATTACCAGTGAGTTTAATGAGATCAAGGTATAAGGTTTACTTACTAGTATTCAACAATGGCTCTATTTGCTTGATATCCATTTCTGGATTTTAACAGAGGTCTGTGGGAACATCAAGCAAACAAGCTACCATTCGGTTTTCTGAGCTTAAACGAAGAAGATATTGGTACCCTTTAATGGTATAATTTACCAGTTCTACATTCAAATAATATGATTTTTTTAACATGAAATTCATTTTAAAAATGTTTCCTTTTTTTCTTTTTCTTTTTTTTTTTTTTTTTTGGACTACAGGTAGGAATAGGTTTACTTCACCTTCAACAACTCAGTGGTATAAATGGTGTTCTATTTTACTCTAGTAACATCTTTAAATCAGCTGGTTAGTTCATGACACTTTAAACTGTATCTACTATACATCAGGCCTATTTAATATGTTGTCATCTCCATGAAACATTTGATATTAACCCCAAAACGCAATGTGGACAGGAATTTCATCTAACAAAGCCGCAACACTTGGACTTGGTGCTATTCAGGTATTAAGCAACTAATTTTTGCAAACGTAGTTAAGCCAAAACACTTATCGGTCATGGTCAGCACCTGCGTTTATGTAGGTTGCCGCTACTGCAATTACAACATCATTGGTCGACAAAAGTGGTCGCAGAGCTCTTCTAATGGTAATAACTTGTTTCAATCTTAACTAAGACTATTTATGATTAACTTGAACAAAAGATTAAATCTCATTATCAACGTTGCAGCTGTCTTCATCTCTAATGGTTGCAAGCAGTCTTCTTGCTTCAATGAGTTTCTTCTTTAAGGTTAGTAATGCTTTAGTTTTTGTTATAGAAATACCATCTGCATCGGGACTGCAATTCTAAATATTTCTCCATTTTGCTCCGTAATCATGAATTTCAGACCATTGTTTCTAAAGATTCATCCTTATATGGCTTCTTGGGAATATTGTCCCTTATTGGTCTAGTGGTATGTTTTTTTTACCTTGTGAGCCATTTTTTTTTCACTCCCGTGTTAACCTTATTATTGTATGATGAGTCACTACTGTTAATTTGGTCATCCAGATGATGGTGACCGGCTTCTCTCTCGGACTTGGACCTATTCCTTGGGTTATAATGTCTGAGGTATTGCTAAATTTAGTTGTGGTTTAATGCATTCTATCAGTCAACAATTTTGGAATATCATAAATTTATATCAAGTTTAGCGCTTAAAGAGTTAAAGATAGCTATGGTCTTGTCATTTATTTTATTAATGTTACTCTTTTTATTCGCAGCAAGTTAATACTTTTGGTGTCAATGTTTGAGAAAAGGACTACATTTTTTTAAAATACTTAAATATCTCTCCGGGGGTAGTCTGGCCAAACCAATGGGTCTAAAATCTAGTGTTTCAAATTCAGCATTTTTCGATCATTTTTTCTAATTTTCGTTTATCAGGTGTCTGGCATGTGCTGTTTTATGCAATGGCTTTCAGTTATTTATGAGTTCAAATATTTAAATTTGACCGAACATCCCAAAAAAGAACTATTTTTTCAAGGGTCTTCCATTGCAAGTTTGAGAATTGTTCAGGAATATTACAAAGTTCTTTAAAAAGGTTGTTTATACTTAATACTCTGAGCCTGAGTGCCTGCTTCAGTTATATGTCACCATCAACTCAAAGATTTAAATAATAAACAAGCGAGTAGAATTGATAAAAATGCATCCCTATTCATCCTCGTATACTTTGGCCTAAAATGAAAATACACATGACTTTATGACCTGTTTATCATACTGAATAAGTAATCAAATGTTTTGTTTATCTTATTTAATTTCAGATACTTCCTGTAAATATCAAGAGTCTTGCTGGCAGTGTCGCAACACTATCTAATTGGTTAGCAGCATCGATTATTACTATGACAGCACCGCTACTCTTGGACTGGAGCAGTGGAGGTACCCTTTGTGTGTGTGAGCGTGTGTAGTTTTGTAACCAAATGTACTGAAGTGGTACCTCTCTTCAACAGGAACCTTCATCATCTATGCTGCTATTTCTACTTTTACTCTAGCTTTTGTGAAACTATGGGTTCCTGAAACAAAGGGAAAAACTTTGGAAGAGATACAATGGTCCTTCAGATGACAATTATATGGTCTTCTGACATAATCTTTAACGGTAAAATTCACTCTTCCCGAACCTGTCAAGTGTACGGTTTGATTTTTACATTTGTTAGTTACCAGTATCTATGTTATGGACACGCTTGTTTGTATGCATGTATAACCTGGACATCGCATATGTCTTAAAAATGTTTGCATAACTATTACTCCCTCTATCCCCAAAAAAAAGTGTGACTTGTCAGGTCGTTTAATAGTCAAGTATCTGAAATACCTTTTTGAATGGGTTATAACTTGCCAAAACATAAAGTATTACGTGTATTTTGGGACAAAGGGAGTATAACGCGGTATGTATGAACAGACATGTATATATGACATACATATGCACGCACTTATACTCGTGTATGTACTTCTAGTAAAAGGACAATTTGTTGATGGTCTAAAGGATGCTGACTTTTAACCAAAGTGAATTTAGCTGGCAGGAAGAAAGACATTGTTAGAAGACACATGATCATTCAACATGAACCAGGTAACATGCCTTCTTTTACACCTTCAACTCATGGTTTCCCATGGTCAGAACAAAAAGAGCTGGATTACGCACGTCGTTGAATATTGCCTACATATTTCTGGATTGTAGAATCATACCTTTAATTAATCTCAAGATTTTAAATTTAAAAGCAGTTAACTGATTTCTTACATGATTATCCGTTTACTACACGATTTTGCTGTTATGCTTAAAGAGCATAATGTCCTTCAAAATCATAACCACTTCGAGGGCTATTTTAATTTGTCCAATGGGAGTTGTATTTTCCAAAAAGCAATCTACACACTTTTGAGTTCAAGCCCACAATGGGCAATGACATGATTTTTCCTTCCAAAACTAGTACTTATTAAGCCCTACATCCCTGTCTACTTGTTTTGAGATGAAGCATCAAGTATATCAACATGATGCACACATGAGTCATAAAATGATGGTGGTATTAATTTGTTATTTTTCTTCTGTAATTATAATATTTTTTTCCTCAAAGTTTATGTGCAACCTTATCTATAAGGGACATATGTCACTTTACCTTCATCTACAAAACACCATATGGTGATATGTACTGTAAAAGCATACGTCTCCTAGTAATAAACACTATATGAAACTCAATTTCGCACAGAGATGGCGCATTGTTTTGTCTAACGCAGAGTTATGGAAATCCTTTTTAATGCACTAGAGGTGGCAAGCAAATGCTACTTGTGCAGAAAAAAATTCTGGCACATCAGTGTTTACGAAAGTTATCAGATTATGTCAAACTCATATAGATTTCCTTAAACCGAAACCATTTTTGTCAATTTTAACATTCAAAATCAAGTTTTAACTGGTTTCTAAGTAGTAAAGTAACTTTGTTCTCATAAAAGTCCTAGTGTCAAACATAATGTTTTGAGAAAAAAGATAATCTTAATCGGTTTGTTTCAATCCAAAGTCATTGGCAGTGCAAGTATTTCATGTCAATTAAATAAAAAAGGACTTGAGCTAGTCAGCTAACTCCCCCATTTTGACACGACCATCTTAATCGTTACTTTGATGCCTTCATCTAGCTTGTAGGTTGAAATTCCTATGGTCTACCGCCCTAGCCTAATAATACACGATGACAGTGTGATGGTGATTTTCCTAGCGCAACGGTTCTTGGGGTGGCCTGTTCAGTTCAAGGTTAACGTTTCAAGTCATCAACCGTGGTTCGAACGGGTTCACCGTCGAATAAATATGATGGTATTAAACATAATGATACTAGCTTGAAACGAAACATCTGGATATTCGGGCTTCAAAGATTTTGTACGACTGTAAGATCTTGTATCAAAACTGCATCAATGATAAATTTGACTATCCACATTGCCACAAGGATCAGTAGTGGATTTGAGTCCTTAAAAGTTACAGTAAAACAGAACATCCCAGATGCTCAAATCCTTAACCAACCCAATAAAACAAACAAGTATTGATGATGTGATGCGACAACTGAGGGGAATCTATTGAATTGGAATACGGAGTATTTCTTTCGAGCAGTTATTGTAAGTTGACTAGAATCACATCCAACAATAGCAACATCACTATTCATTGTTAATGGAACTGCAGCAAGTACATGCAAAAGTTGAAAAAACATATACGTATATGCATACATGTCTTCCATACATGTACCTATATGGCTACATACGGATAGAAAATTGAGCAGCCTAAAATTGATACATTTAACTTACACATAAACAATTCATTTATTAGGCTACATGCTCCTTCATCTCTATCTCAGCTTTTAAATTAGCTTTTCAACAAACCACCTTACATTCACCTTTAACCTATAATGGTTACAACTTAACTAACCACCAAACTCATTTTTTTAACAAATTTAATAAATACTAAAATTAAACTTTCTTATAAAAAAACATTATATTAATAATTAAAAATAAAACACGTAAAAATAACAATTTATTGTTCTCCACGAGAAAAGTGTTCCACCAAATCAGCATGAAGGTTTTGAGGTGTTTCGGAACATTTTATTTGTCTTATTACTCGTAACGTTTGCTAGTAAGTTCGGACGAGGTCATCCTCACGATGTCTTTTCTCCGGATAAAAATCGAGAAATATTGCCACTTTTTTTATCTTTTCGAATCATATTATGTAATACGATACATATGTACATCATCTGCTTTATTTTATTTAAAGACATAGGTCATGCGTGATTTTTTATTATAGTCCGATTTTTCTTTAGCACAACGAATGCTCGTTCCACATCTTTCTTTGCCGCTTATTATGCTTGATTATACCATATCCGCTTTGCGCCATTTGGATGTGAAATCGCCATAACAAGTGTCGCCCATTCCGGATATATCTCGTCAATAAGATTATATCCCCATTTGTAATTTACGCTGTTAGCCACAAATGGAACCGCTAGTGCTTTCCCGTCTTTGAGATCGTTGAATAAAGGAGACTGATGGATAATCTTGATGTCGTTGTTCGATCCAGCCATACCAAAGAAAGCATACCAAAAAATGAATGGGTTCGGACCATGATCACGTCCACAATATTGACCTCGATATGCAACTCGACAATTAGTCCACTCCCAATCCGTACAATCAAGGCTTCCTAACATTCCTAGGAACTCGTGCTTTTCTTCGTGAAATCGATAAAGATTTTCCACGTCGATGTAAGTAGGTTTTCGCATATACTCATCGCCATATATTTCTATAATAGACTTACAAAAAAGTCAAAGAGAGTCTCGAGAAGTTTTCTCACCCAATTGCAAATATTTATCTAAGGCACCACGATTCAATCTGTATGCGTATGTCAGTTGACGAATTGTCGAGGTGCACTTCATCAATGAGGAAACCTGTAACACCCCCTAATTTGTGAGTTAACAGCAGAAGACTTAATAGGGGTATTACTGGTAGGATCATAGTTATAATCATAGAAAACGACTCAAAAGAGGCGTTTTGAAAGTTATTGTCATTCATTTAGAAATTCAGGTACAGAAAGGAGATTTCAACGTTTAACATTTCACAAAAGGTATTGTAAATTTGATATGAATGACATAATTTATTTGACACAAAAACCATCTGTTAATGCCCACTTCGTGCCTTGAATGCTCCATTAATTACTTGAGATAAACATGCTTAAAAGTGTCAACACAAAGGTTGGTGAGTTCATAGAGTTTGTAAATAAACAGTTGATTTCAATAATTTCGAGAGTGAGGTGATAAATTGTAATACCAATATTGATTAAACAAGTAGTGAGTTACGTTGGGTAAAAATCCATAAGTAATCTATATGTAATCAGTTGAACACTAGTTCAACCTTAAGTGGAAATGGGCTACGTTGTTATACGCCCGAAATGTAATAACGGGTCACATAATATTCCCTAATCTTATATCAGCGGTCAAGTAATCTCCCCTGAACTTATAACAGCGGGTCAAGTAATCTCCCCTGTACTAATAACAGTGGGTCAAGAAATCTTCCCTAAACTTATAACAGTGGTCAAGTAATCTCCCCTGTACTAATAACAGTGGGTCAAGTAATCTCTCCTAAAAGTAATTCAAAACGTATAAAAGTAGGGGCTATGAATTCTCACAGTAATATGTAAAAGTTTAGAGTACTTGTGAAAGTAAGAGTAAGTAGTTGAGCCTGTATCTCCCCCAAAGAATTTATAAAGTAATTAAACGAGTAAAAGTGGGGCTACGACTCACCTTGAGTGTAACTGGCAAGGTGGAATATGAAATTAAGTAAGATTACGGTGTGCCTGGTAAGTAGTGGGGAAAGGGAAAGGGAATGCAAAGGAATGGGTGATGGTGGGTAATCAATCCCTTACCCCCCCCCCCAATTTACTCTATAATGGTCCATTACCCACTACTGGGTAATCATTATATTACCCCTCTCCAACCAAGCATCAATAATGATTATATTACCCATTACCCACCCCCCTATCCCCCAACCAAGCACCCCCTAATATTACCGATACAGCTTCAACACGTGACCTGAATATATAGGGAAGTCTGAGAATTTGACTTATACGAATAGTGAGTGTGAAAGTGAGAGAACGGATGATGATTTGACCGGTGATGTGAGTTTGATATGCTTAAAATGCCTAAAGTTTAAAAATAATATTACATATAATATTATCTTGTTTTTATGTCATTTAATCCAAAAATATCATTTCCTCGAAAGTGGTGAAACGAAACGTGAAGTTAAATCGTTTAAATCTCGTTATATATAAATAACGTAACTATAAGTAATTGAAACATAGAAAATGCACGTGACGTGACGGGGAATCGTAAAACGTAAAATAGAAATGAAAATGTCAAATACATTCTGTTGGTCCTTGTACTTTTCCTGTTTTTACACTTTATACCCTAACGGCGTTAACGTTGCACCGTTAGTCCTTAGTTAAATATAAATTGCATTTATAGTCCACTACTTGTCCAAAATAACATTCTAAGCTTGGAATTCAATATTATATCAGTTTCTACCTTAATGTTTCTATTTTGGCAGTTTCAGTCCCTCTTTTTAACAGTTGGCAGTTTTAGTCCTTGAAAGTGAAACTAGTTTGCAAATTTGGTCCAAAGGTACAAAAATGTGGGGAAAAAGTATCCGAATTTTTTTGTAGCTCATTAAAGTTTATTAAAGCTTATTTCAACTGCTTATTTGCCAAAATGGCTTATTTTTCAATTAATGGGCCTTTACGAGTTAAAATAAAGGCCCGTTAACGTTTAACGATCCGTGGGCTTTGAGACAAGTTGGGCTTATCCTTGGGCTTGTATTTAGTGCTCTAAAATCATATCAAAAGAGCTTTTATGGCTAGCTTATTCAGATTGCTTATAAATTTCTTAATGGGCTTTGTGATCTATTTCGAATTTTATAACAGTTTACAAAACTTGTGAGTTGATTCACTTTGGCCATTTTAGAAGGTTTAAATGAGCTTATCATTGTAAGGTATAAACATGAAACATTTAGTTTGTAGTATAGACAATCAAGTTGTGTAAAAATATTGGGGTGTCGTTAAGTCAATTTCGGTTTTACGTGGCCATTTAAGTGGCGACATGGAGCAGATTTTAATAGTAAAAGACTTAGTGAAATTATTGAAATGCAAAATTTATACGTGTGAACCATGATGCAAATGAGGTCGAAATATGTATGTAGCAAGGAAATAAATGTGACGTGAGTGTTTTTCATGATTCCTAGGCCTTCCACAAGGGAGGCAAAACATGATTCGGGTTCTAGATATAAACGTGTACGTAAATATAAAAAGTAAAACATATACGTTTGAGACAAGCTATAATTCGATGCATGGTGTAATAAAATGTAACGAAATGGACTTAGGATGAGAGGAGAGGACTTACTACACCTCTAGAGTGGTGAGTGGATGTGTGTGGATGACTAGAACAAACTGAAAAAATCCCACAAGCTTGCTAGAACCCATATACGATCAAACATAAAACCCTAAGCTTTCGAATGAGCTTGAAATGGAACTAGGAAATGCTTCTGGTCTTCTTTGGGGTTCGAATGGACTGAGAAAAGATTAAGAGTGTGTGTAAAATTGGCTAGGTGTGAATGGGAGTAAATGGAGTGTGAAATATATGTGTATGTATACACGTATGATCTTGTATATGTATATTTTATGTGTTCAACTTGGTCGAATAGTAAAGTGGCAGGAAGTATGTAAGAGATATTGTAATACCTGAAATTCAGATAACCTATAAAATGACCAAATTACCCCTGAAGCCATAAAACTTAATAAAATCACTTATAACAATTCTGAATTGATTCCAAACTTATGAAAACAGCTACATATGAAACGAAATGAATTTCTGGGACAACATTACATTATATTGGATGTCAAGAAAATTACAAATTCATATATACATATACATATGGTCCGAAAATAATTTATTAAATTATTTATAAGTTATAAAATTATATTAAAGTAAGATAACTACAAAATAAATTAAGGAATTATACACCAAATCAAAGTATGATCTTGAGCTAACTTGTGGGCCAAAAATTATGAGAATAAACCCCCCTCCTAATCGGCTATTATTATTTACACAATCAAATCTCTATTTTTCATAAAACCCTAATTTTCGAAAACCCTAGATCGACACACACTAAATTCGACCAAGCCTCCATTCGATCTTCTGGACTTGAGCAACCATTTTTTTGGAGTTCATCAAGGTGTAAAGGAGCCACGAAAAATAGGAGTCGAGTTGTGGAAGCCTTCGTTTGATCGTGGTGCAATTGTTTGTTCGGTTTGCTTTGTTCGATAGTATAAAATCCCACGCCAAATTCTTACGTTGTATAATTGATCTAACATTTTTCTAATGATCTTTATGTCGATTATAACTCCGTAAAAATGTTAAACATGAATCATGCAAGCTAAATCATGCGTACGAAATTACAAGAGATAAAACATACATAAATTCCAAATAGTGTCATACAATTTTTTTGAAGTGTAACTATAATTTTTACATGTCCTATACTGATAATATAAGCCTATAAAAATAACCATGTGATCTATTAAATCCTAGAATAATTAATCTTGAATTGTTTTGTAATCGGATCATAAGGAAAATAAAGAAAAATAAGAAGAAAACCCTAGAACGAATTAGGGTTAGAGTTTAGGTGGTTAGATCTGATGTAATTAATGTTAGTAATGATGGTATCATGATGGTTTAATGATTAGATGAAAGTAGGGTTTGGTTTTGCAAATAAAAAGGCTATACGATTGGTATTTAAAAGTACAAGGGTTTGTTTTGCCAACTTTAAAACTTCGGGGATATTTTTGTGATGTCATATAAGTTAGTACGAATGTGGGAAAAATATAACTTGAAGGTCCTAAGTGTAAATGTTGCAAGAAAATGAATTAATTATATTTATAAGTGTCGATTTGTAAATAATTAAAGTAGAGGGACTAAAAGTGTAAGATCTGGAAACTTGGAGTTATTTTGTGTAAATAATGTCATAAAGAGTATAATGTGTAATTTTGAGTATTTATGGGATTGGTATGTAATTATAAATAAATTATGATTTAAATTGTGAGTTTTGTAAAGTTAAGGGACCAATTGTGTAATTACTAAATTTTGAGGGTCTAATTCGTACTTCATATAATTCTGAGGTGATGTTCTGTAAATTTGTGAAATAAAGTACTTGTTTGGTAAATATAGGTATCATAGGGATTAAATCAGTAACTTAAAGTATTTTCATTTTAAACCTTTGAATCTAATGAATTTACAATTAAAACCCTAAACTTTTGTAACTTGATAAAAGGTACCTTAACTCCATAATGATCTTGAAATAAGGACTTAACCTAATCTGGAATATTAACATCTTACTAAACTTGGAAAGTTACAAAATGGAAAAGTAAACTAAAAGTAATAATCTGAGTTTGAATAATTCGTAATTCCGTCTTCTACTTCTTTAGGTGTGAAGAAGGAGAAGCCCTGATTTCTGCTTCGTGTTTGCTTTCTTGTCTTTTGCTTTGCTAATAAGGTACAGATATTCCGTCCTTTTTCAGTAAGGGCTTTTCATTCCCTTTTTCTTTCAGAATTCATTTCCTTATTAGGATTCCCTATACCACTGCTATGTTTCCCTTTTGTTTGTGAACTTTTGATATGATCTTCGATTTGAATCTTTTGCCATGTACCCTTAAGATATAACTTTTGATTATGCTAGTACATTTGACTTTGACCTACAGTTTGATATTACGAGCCAATCACTAGGCATGAGGGTTTCATGTCCATGTCATTGACGCACCTCTGACATGACTCTAGGGCAGGAGAGTGATGACCTGTTCCGTCCCTTATTTATTATTTGCTATGGCCATTATAATTATGATTATTGATTTGTCTGTGGGGCGTATGGGTGCATCCTAGATTTGACCTGTTATCTGTATATGTTATATGTTATAGTTATTATATCTGGTGACTGATTGTGTGTGCGAGACACGTCTTTCACTTTGTCTGAGAGCTGATCACTCTACACAGGTTTGTTTTATTATATTAGTATGCTATGGTATTATCGGTCGTCTGTGCTCGTGATGAATTGCTGTGTTTTGTTTTTCTTAAATCTTATTCACTTTTGTTCTTTTCTTTTATTCATGATCCATTTCTCATTCCTTTCATTTTGACTTCGTATTGGTATGATTTTGTATTCCTGATTTGCTTTTGTATTTGCTACCTGCTATTTGTTCCCGTTATCTATATATCTGTTCACTGGGCTTTTGAAGCTCAGCCGCATTTCTTTTCCTGCGGCAGGTACTTAAGCTAGGAGCTGGGTTTAGCTTTGGGATGAGAGCGATCTATGTTGGAGTTGACCTTAGTTATTTAGCTTTACCATTTGAACTTCTATTTATTTTATTATGCCATTGTTTAGGCATTTGAATATTGGATTTTGTATTTCAGTTATTTGTCTTGCATTTTGATCTAAGTCGTGTTGACTTATTTTGGATTTAATGTTAAGACTTTTTGAAGTTTTATTTTGTTGAATGTTACTGTTGACTTCTGGTATGCCACCATTGTTGTGATATCTTTACCCTTGTCGGGTTGGGGTGTTACAATTTATGGTATCAGAGCACAGGCATTCATGAAAACCTTAGAGCTTAGGCTATCGACCTGTGAGGATTTGGGTAGACATTAGGTTTCCTTTCGCGCACTCTTTTCCTGTCCTGCTCTGCCATGTTTTTCTTTTGCTCTATCATTTCCTGTTTGATCTTTCTAATCGTTTGAAAATCCTGTAGATGGTTGTTACTCGTCGTGGTGACTATTCTGAAGGGGAGGATGAGATCCCTAATTTGGAGGAGTTGGTGGCTAATGCTATAGCCAATCTACTACCTGGGCTTAATGCTAACGAGGTGATCACTCGGATGATCAACGATTTTCGTAATGGAGCTGGTCCCTCTGGTGGCTCTGGTGGTGCTGGTCCCTCAGGTGGTGCTGGTGGTTCTGGTGGTACTGGCGGTGGGGGCCGACCCACTACCATTAATGGTTGGCTTGAGAGTTTCAATAAGCTCAAGCTATTGTCGTTCAGTTCTGCTGCTACTCCTCATGCTGCAGAGGACTGGATAACTCACATGGAGAAGCTGTTTGAGGTGCTGGGTTGTGAGGATGAGTTTAAGACTCGTCTGGCTGCGTTTAAGCTTGAGGGTGATGCGCTTAACTGGTGGAAGGCGCACAACGAAGCTAAGGGAGGTGATGCTTATGTTCTTGGTTGTACTTGGGCTAATTTTCGTGCTACGTTCTATAATCGGTACTTCCCTGTGTCTGAACAGCAGAGATTTATTCGGGAGTACAACACTATCTCTCAGCTCGATTCTGAGAATGCAGGGGAATTTCTGGAGCGATTCCAGAGATTGGTTAGTTTTGTGGGCCCGGTTGCTGGGGATGCTGAGCATCAGGCTAAGCATTATAAGTGGGCACTGAAGAGTTGGGTTTTAGATCGTCTTCTTAATTAGGAGTTCGCTGATCCGTCAGCATGTTGCGACGCAGCTCGCAACATCGAGATATTTCATGAGAAGGTGGGTTACAAGCGAAACCGTGATAGCGACAGGATTCAGCCGCAAAGTCAAAATCGGGACAACAAGGGGTTTTCTGGTAAGGGCTTTGAACAGCGGGGTCAGTCAGATCGTGGTCGTGATTATCAGGGTCAGCCAGGTAGGAGCTATGATCAGCGGAGACCAGATTCTAGGGGTCAGGATGCTGGTTCGATTTCTAGGCAGGGTGATGAGAGCCAGGGGCGCAATAATGGTCAGAAGCAGTGGAAGGATCAGCCTTCTAAGGGTTTTTAGCAGCAGTCTCGTGGTTCTGGATCGAGTTCTCAGAAGGGTTCATCTGGGAACTTACCTCCACCTCCTATCTGTACTACTTGTGGGAAAAGTCATCCAGGAGAGTGTCGTAGAGCATCTGGTGCGTGTTTCCGATGTGGGTCCGCTGAGCATCGGGTGAAGGACTGCCCAAAGCAGAATCCTGCATCTGCCAAGAACTATCTTCTTCCTCCGCCTCCTCCACCTCCGAATACTGGGCGTGTGTTTTCTACTACGCGGGATCAGGCGGCTAAGGCTACAGGTACCATTACCGGCTTTTTGTATATTGGTGATTTTACTGTTTTCGCGTTATTTGACACTGGAGCAACGCATTCTATCATATCTATGAAATTGGCTAAGAAACTGAACATACCTTCAACACCACTAAATAACCCAATTGCTATATCAACCCCCATGAAAAACCACATTCTTATCAACCATGAATATTTGAACTGTCCGTTACGCTTCGATGATCGGATTCGTCCGGCGAATTTACTTCCTCTAGACATGATTGACTTTGATGTCATTCTGGGTATGGATTAGTTGGCTTTCCATCGAGCAACCATTGACTGCCACGCCAGAAATGTGATTTTCGGTGATCTGAATAATCCTGAATTCATTTACCATGAATCTCGTCCTATTAGAACTGTTAAAATCATTTCTGCCTTGAAAGCTCGAACCTTGATGTCTCATGGTTGTCAAGGTTATCTAGCCTCGGTTAAGGATTTGTCTGTTGAGAGTCCGGATATTTCTAGTGTTCCCATTGTTCGGGATTTTGCTGACATTTTTCCTGAAGTACTTCCTGGTCTTCCTCCGGCTAGAGAAGTGGAATTTTCTATTGATCTAATTCCCGGTGCCGAACCTATCTCTAAGGCTCCGTACCGGATGGCACCTGTTGAACTGAAAGAGTTGAAGGAGCAACTGGAAGAGTTGCTGGACTGTGGATTCATTCGACCTAGTGTTTCGCCATGGGGTGCTCCTGTGCTTTTCGTGAAGAAGAAGGATGGGTCTATGCGTCTGTGTATTGATTATCGTGAGCTTAATCGCATTACCATTCGAAACCGTTATCCGCTTCCTCGCATTGATGACTTGTTTGATCAATTGCAAGGAGCTAAAGTCTTCTCCAAAATCGACTTGCGATCTGGTTATCACCAATTGCGAGTTAAAGAGCAGGATGTATCTAAGTCCGCTTTCCGCACCCGTTATGGACACTATGAGTTTCTGGTTATGCCTTTTGGCTTAACAAATGCTCCTGCTGTGTTTATGGATTTAATGAATCGGGTTTTCCATGAATTTCTTGATAAATTCGTCATCGTGTTCATTGACGATATTCTAGTGTATTCTAAATCGTCCGAGGAGCACGAGCAACACTTGCGTATTGTTTTAGGTATCCTGAGGCAGCAGAAGTTATTCGCGAAATTTTCTAAGTGTGAGTTCTGGCTGAACCAAGTAGCTTTCCTAGGTCACATTGTGTCTGCAGATGGTATCACCATGGATCCATCTAAAGTTGAGGCTATCACCAAGTGGCCGAGACCTACCACTGTGACTGAAGTCAGGAGTTTTCTAGGATTAGCTGGCTACTACAGGCGTTTTGTAGAAGGATTTTCTAAGTTGGCTTTACCATTGACTCAATTGATGCGAAAGGGTGAAAAGTTCGTATGGACTGATGAGCGTGAGCAGAGTTTTGAAGAGTTGAAACGGCGTTTGGTTTCTGCACCTATTCTAACTTTACCATCGGGTTCTGGAGGTTTCCAAATCTATAGTGATGCTTCTAAGAAGGGTTTGGGCTGTGTGCTTATGCAAAACGGCAAGGTAATTGCCTATGCTTCGAGGCAACTGAAACCCTATGAGGAAAATTATCCAACTCATGATTTGGAGTTAGCAGCTGTTGTTTTTGCATTGAAGATCTGGAGACATTATTTGTATGGCGAATCATGTGATATCTTCACTGATCACAAGAGCCTCAAATACATCTTTACTCAGAAGGAGCTTAATATGAGGCAGAGGCGATGGCTGGAGCTTCTGAAAGATTATGACACGAACATCCAGTATCATCCAGGTAAGGCTAATGTGGTTGCAGATGCACTTAGTCGGAAATCTGGAGTGATTGCTAGTTTGGAGATTGATCCGCATGTCCTCAAGGATTTGGAGCGTTTGGATGTTGAGTTGTGTGTTCGGCGGGATGTTGGTTACTGGGCTAGTTTAAAGATTGAGTCAAATCTGATGTTGCGTATTAAAGATGCTCAGAAAGATGATGGTGAACTCTGGGCTATTGTTCAGAATATTGAAGAGGGTAAGCAAACTGAGTTTAGAGTTGATGACGATGGAGTTGTCTGGTATGAGGATCGTTTATTGATGAACTCAAATAAGTACATTTTATTACTATCATTTATCCTATTAATTTGACTTGTTTTACTATATTATGTATGAGGATTTATACTTAATCGTTTACTTTTGTAATTCTCAGGTAAAAACAAGCATTTGGTGAAACTTAGCGATTTTGGACTGATTATGGAGCAAAACATGCATAAAGTTAAGAGTCTACTGAAATGAAGAAGATCAAGACTAATCTGCTCCAGATGCGCCGCATCTCACTCATGACATGCGCCGCATCTCTATCAAGATATCACCAGATACGATCCAAGATACAAGAGGACATGCGCCGCATCTAATCATGGAGTTACGCCGCATCTTCTGGCGGTGTACGAATATTCCTGAATATTATAATCTTGGACCCCACGCGAAGTTAAGTACATGCGCCGCATCTACTTAGTAGATGCGCCGCATCTTCCCTCAGACAGAAACTATAAATACCCCGTAGACCAGACGAATTAAAGAGTCCCGAACATTATAACCTAAGACCGAACAGGAGAAACCAAGGACGAATTCAGTCAAGGAGGCAGCACAAGACACACCCAAATCAAAGATACAAGAGCTGTAAGAAGGTGCTGCATGCGTTTAATTCATTAAGTAGTTTTGTTTTATTGTGTTAGCAAACTTTAATTCATCAGGATTGGTGGCTTGTGTAATGTGACAACGAAAGATTGCACTCCCTTTAATACTTGCTTTCCCATCAATTAAAGTTTATATGTTGATGTCTTTGGTTACTACTTATTAGTGCATTGATAACCTCTGTGTTTATTAGTGGCTTGCGGGCATTTGACTGCGGGACATAATGTGGCTCCCACGGTTATTACTAAATTGATCACTTAGGAATAACTTTTAGACATAAGTAATCATTAAGGGTTTACTCGCCGATAAGAATAGGACCAACGAGAAAGGGTTAATTACATACACTTCATATAAAGCTATCAATAAAACAAGTGACAATCTACTTAATCATAAGGACAGCCCTCTTATTGTCTCAAGTATCTATCTGTGTACGTGTGTGCTACTTGCTGATTCGTGCCTATTGGTTTATTTTATTATTTAATTGCAAACAAATCGTGCCAGTCTCTCAGGCTGAAACCCCCTTGCGTTAGGATATTAAAATACTGATTAGAATAACGAGATAATACGTTCCACTCTTAGTGATCGACACTCTACTTACCATTATCTTCATACTGACCGGGTACACTGCTCGTTAAGTGTGTGTGTTATTGATAAGTCGGCTAAATATAAATTTAAAACTTGAGTAGGCATTAAAACTGCTAAACCGCAACGACACATCACGCGCATCATTTATGCGTGCCTAATGATTCCGACTTGCGTGAGGCTGTGCTGACTGAGGCTCACAGTTCTCCTTTCGCTATCCATCCTGGTTCTACCAAGATGTATCGGGATCTTAAGCAGCATTTATGGTGGAACGGTATGAAGCAAGATGTGGCATTATTTGTCGCTAGATGCATGACCTGCCAGCAAGTTAGGATTGAGCATCAGCGAGCTAGTGGACTGTTACAACCTTTGGAAATTCCTACATGGAAATGGGATGAGATTTCCATGGACTTCGTTTGTGGTCTGCCTGTTACTCGTAAAAGACATGATGCGATTTGGGTGGTCGTTGATCGGCTAACTAAATCTGCTCATTTCTTACCTATCCGTATGACCTATAGTGTCAGTAAGTTGGCGGAAGTTTTTCAGCAAGAGATTGTTCGATTGCATGGTATGCCTTCATCTATTGTGTCCGATCGTGATCCTCGTTTCACTTCGCATTTTTGGAAGGGACTTCATAAAGCTTGGGGCGCTCGCCTTAAGTTTAGTACTACATTTCATCCCCAAACTGATGGTCAGTCTGAGAGGACCATTCAGACTTTGGAAGACATGTTAAGGGCTTGTGCATTGGAATGGACCGGTAGTTGGGATGAGTACTTGTGTTTGGTAGAGTTTGCGTATAATAACAGTTGGCATGCGAGTATTCGAATGGCTCCCTTCGAGATGTTGTATGGTAGGAAATGTAGGGCTCCTGTTTGTTGGAATGAAGTAGGTGAACGTCTGATTGAAGGACCTGAGATGATTGAGATCACAAATGAAAAGGTAGCTGTTGCTAGAGAGAAACTGAAAGAGTCGCGTGCTCGCCAGAAAAGTTATGCTGATAAGCACCATCGGGATCTAGAATTTAATGTAGGTGATCGGGTATTCCTGAAAGTATCTCCTTTCCGTGGTGTCAGGCATTTTGGAATCAAGGGCAAGTTGAGTCCTCGATTTATTGGACCATTTGAAATCCTGGAGCGTATTGGGGAGGTTTCTTATCGCTTGGCTCTACCTCCTCAGCTATCTCATGTGCATAATGTTTTCCATGTATCTCTCCTGCGAGGATACAATTATCATCCACTGCATGTGGTGTCTTATCCACTTGATCAGATCCGGCCTGATATGTCCTTGTCTGAAGAACCGGAAGCGGTTCTGGACCGTCAGGAACGAGTCATGAGAAACAAAGTTATCCCGTTCGTAAAGATTCTTTAGAGGAATCACCCGGAGCGTGAGGCTACCTGGGAAACTGAAGAGTCAATACGAGCTAGTTATCCGCAGTTCTCGTTTTAATCCGGTATGTCCTTATTTTGTATTTCGTTCTCCTTCGTTTTGTTTTCCGTTCTTTTTTCTTTCTACTTCCTGCAAATTTCGAGGACGAAATTTTTTTTGTTAGTGGGGAAGAAGTTGTAATACCTGAAATTCAGATAACCTATAAAATGACCAAATTACCCTGAAGCCATAAAACTTAATAAAATCACTTATAACAATTCTGAATTGATTCCAAACTTATGAAAACAACTACATATGAAACGAAATGAAATTCTGGGACAACATTACATTATATTGGATGTCAAGAAAATTACAAATTCATATATACATATACATATGGTCCGAAAATAATTTATTAAATTATTTATAAGTTATAAAATTGTGTTAAAGTAAGATAACTACAAAATAAATTAAGAAATTATACACCAAATCAAAGTATGATCTTGAGCTAACTTGTGGGCCAAAAATTCTGAGAATAAACCCCCCTCCTAATCGGCTATTATTATTTACACAATCAAATCTCTATTTTTCATAAAACCCTAATTTCCGAAAACCCTAGATCGACACACACTAAATTCGACCAAGCCTCCATTCGATCTTCTGGACTTGAGCAAGCATTTTTCTGGAGTTCATCAAGGTGTAAAGGAGCCACGAAAAATAGGAGTCGAGTTGTGGAAGCCTTCGTTTGATCGTGGTGCAATTGTTTGTTCGGTTTGCTTTGTTCGATAGGTATAAAATCCCACGCCAAATTCTTACGTTGTATAATTGATCTAACATTTTTCTAATGATCTTTATGTCGATTATAACTCATTAAAAATGTTAAACATGAATCATGCAAGCTAAATCATGCGTACGAAATTACAAGAGATAAAACATACATAAATTCCAAATAGTGTCATACGATTTTTCTGAAGTGTAACTATAATTTTTACATGTCCTATACTGATAATATAAGCCTATAAAAATAACCATGTGATCTATTAAAGCCTAGAATAATTAATCTTGAATTGTTTTGTAATCGGATCATAAGGAAAATAAAGAAAAATAAGAAGAAAACCCTAGAACGAATTATGGTTAGAGTTTAGGTGGTTAGATATAATGTAATTAATGTTAGTAATGATGGTATCATGATGGTTTAATGATTAGATGAAAGTAGGGTTTGGTTTTGCAAATAAAAAGGCTATACGATTGGTATTTAAAAGTACAAGGGTTTGTTTTGCCAACTTTAAAACTTCGGGGATATTTTTGTGATGTCATATAAGTCAGTACGAATGTGGGAAAAATATAACTTGAAGGTCCTAAGTGTAAATGTTGCAAGAAAATGAATTAATTATATTTATAAGTGTCGATTTGTAAATAATTAAAGTAGAGGGACTAAAAGTGTAAGATCTGGAAACTTGGAGTTATTTTGTGTAAATAATGTCATAAAGAGTATAATGTGTAATTTTGAGTATTTATGGGATTGGTATGTAATTATAAATAAATTATGATTTAAATTGTGAGTTTTGTAAAGTTAAGGGACCAATTGTGTAATTACTAAATTTTGAGGGTCTAATTCGTACTTCATATAATTCTGAGGTGATGTTCTGTAAATTTGTGAAATAAAGTACTTGTTAGGTAAATATAGGTATCATAGGGATTAAATCAGTAACTTAAGGTATTTTCATTTTAAACCTTTGAATCTAATGAATTTACAATTAAAACCCTAAACTTTTGTAACTTGATAAAAGGTACCTTAACTCCATAATGATCTTGAAATAAGGACTTAACCTAATCTGGAATATTAACATCTTACTAAACCTGGAAAGTTACAAAATGGAAAAGTAAACTAAAAGTAATAATCTGAGTTTGAATAATTCGTAATTCCGTCTTCTACTTCTTTAGGTGTGAAGAAGGAGAAGCCCTGATTTCTGCTTCGTGTTTGCTTTCTTGTCTTTTGCTTTGCTAATAAGGTACAGATATTCCGTCCTTTTTCAGTAAGGGCTTTTCATTCCCTTTTTCTTTTAGAATTCATTTCCTTATTAGGATTCCCTATACCACTGCTATGTTTCCCTTTTGTTTGTGAACTTTTGATATGATCTTCGATTTGAATCTTTTGCCATGTACCCTTAAGATATAACTTTTGATTATGCTAGTACATTTGACTTTGACCTACAGTTTGATATTACGAGCCAATCACTAGGCATGAGGGTTTCATGTCCATGTCATTGACGCACCTCTGACATGACTCTAGGGCAGGAGAGTGATGACCTGTTCCGTCCCTTATTTGTTATTTGCTATGGCCATTATAATTATGATTATTGATTTGTCTGTGGGGCGTATGGGTGCATCCTAGATTTGACATGTTATCTATATATGTTATATGTTATAGTTATTATATCTGGTGACTGATTGTGTGTGCGAGACACATCTTTCACTTTTTCTGAGAGCTGATCACTCTACACAGGTTTGTTTTATTATATTAGTATGCTATGGTATTATCGGTCGTCTGGGCTCGTGATGAATTGCTGTGTTTTGTTTTTCTTAAATCTTATTCACTTTTGTTCTTTTCTTTTATTCATGATCCATTTCTCATTCCTGTCATTTTGACTTCGTATTGGTATGATTTTGTATTCCTGATTTGCTTTTGTATTTGCTACCTGCTATTTGTTCCCGTTATCTATATATCTGTTCACTGGGCTTTTGAAGCTCAGCCGCATTTCTTTTCCTGCGGTAGGTACTTAAGCTAGGAGCTGGGTTTAGCTTTGGGATGAGAGCGATCTATGTTGGAGTTGACCTTAGTTATTTAGCTTTACCATTTGAACTTCTATTTATTTTATTATGCCATTGTTTAGGCATTTGAATATTGGATTTTGTATTTCAGTTATTTGTCTTGCATTTTGATTTAAGTCATGTTGACTTATTTTGGATTTAATGTTAAGACTTTTTGAAGTTTTATTTTGTTGAATGTTACTGTTGACTTCTGGTATGCCACCATTGTTGTGATATCTTTACCCTTGTCGGGTTGGGGTGTTACAGATATGGACTTTAAGAAGATTGTGTGATATATTTTGTAGGATTTGATTTGGTTTTTGATTTGGTCACAAAATATATGTCGACTAGTTTCTTTATATGTGTACACAAATTGCTTCAACGTGTAATATGGAGTTCTTGGTTGAGAAATTCACTCAATAACATATATATGATCTAATAATAATGTTTGAACTAGGTGGAAACAAGTTTGGTTTGAAATGGATAAGTTGGTGAAAATTTATATGGGTCGAATGGGTTGCTAAGGGCAATTCACTTTGCCTAAATTAAACGTAGCAAATATTGATATTAGAAGCTAAAAATCGTCACATTAATTCTTTGGTGGGGGAAGAATTAGGTGGTATAAGAATCCATATATGTCGTGTTTCAATATTGGGAGAAAACGGGTGCATTTGGAGTGAGTGTGAGTCGATTTAGGACATGAAATATAAAAGAAATTGGGCTGTGGTGGGCTATTGGTGAACAGTAACCAAGAAGGGAGTTGGGCTGGAAATTATTGAGCCCATTTGGTGTTATTTTGTGTATATTTTGATTTCGTGATTCGCGTGTGAGCTCGTCCCGTTATTTGGTAAATCACATGATAATGTTTTCGTGTTATAATAATATAATAAAGAAAATTTCAAATTTTCCCGTAAAAATGGTAATTAGAAATAGTAACAGAGGTTAATATTTAATTAACAGTTACTAATCATAGTGGAAATTTAGAGTTTGCAACAAAACCCCAATCTTCCTGTACAATCGATATTTTTACAAAAAAAATTACAATGATTAGTTACATCTTTAACTATGCTTGTGAATAGTTCCCGACTCATTCGGAACCTCTTCCAGGATATATCTTTATCATACATTGAGTTTTGCGAAAAGTAAGAGGCTGCTAAACGATCATGAGTACCATATCGATCTCTATTAATGACTTTGTTATAGTTTGTGGGCTTTGACCTTTTTTTCTTATAAATGTCATTTGATAAATTTAAAGTTAATACTATTAACTTCTTCTTCGTCGAAAGAAGTAAACATGAGTGATTCGGAATTCATTTGGGTAAAAGAAACTAGAAATACTTCTATTATTGGATTGTTTGGATAATGAGAAAAAGGTGCTATTTGAATGTGTGAAAAAAAAATGAAAGGGTAAGACTTAATAGGATATTTTTAGGTAAATATAATGATAAAATTTTAAATAAAATAGTCTTTTTAATCAATTCCAACGGTCCAATAATTTGACCGTTGCCACCTCTCTTCCTCGTTTCTTGTTAGGTGAAGTCCTTCACCCAACCAACCCAAAAATCATCCCTTCATGCACCAAATTGTACGTCCTGTCATGGGCTTCACGCACCAAACATGACCTTCACGGGTGGGAAATTCACACCATAACGCCCCGCTTAAGCAAGTTTCAGTGGTGTTGATTCATCGGGCCGTCGATTTTGAAGGACCTCCGACCTGTATATAGTCCATTATATATGCATTCAATATTTACTCTAAAAGATTTTATTGTCGTATAACACTTCACACCTGACACATGATCAGTGAACTTTTTCTTACACATGTTTGAATTTATTTTTCCGGTAGTTGAATAAAGCCTACTTTCTGGCCGTACAAAGCTTTCAAACTTAACCGGACGAAGACCCTATTCATCTACAGGCTAATCAAGTTGTAAAAGGTCTCAAATTTAAACCATGCTTGGATTTTACCCGATTTACATATATGTAATAGTAAGCTTAACCTTTTGTAAATTAGCCAGTCGTCAAAAACTATGATCACATATGTTTGGCAAAAGTAACAAAGTTGTAGATGAAGATGGAGTAGGATACTATTTTTAAAAGTTGCATGAAGTAGCATTTGATTTTCAAATATTATGTCTTGAGTTAATTACATAAATGGTCACTATGGTTTGTCGCTTTTTGCAGATTTAGTCATTGATTTTTTTTTCACTAGGTCTAGTCAATGAGGGTTCAAATGGTTTCGGATCCAGTCCAAATTCGTTGCATAAATGGTCACTAGGGTTTTCCAAAATTACATAAATGGTCATTGAGGTTTGCCAAAATTGGACTAGATATGTAAACATGTGCAACCTCAGTGACTAGAACCCCTTGAAAAAAAGTTCAATGACTTAATCTGCGAAAACCGACAAACCATAGCGATCATCTATGTAATTAACTCTTTTATATATATATATAATCTCTTATATATATATATATATATATATATATATATAATCTCTTATAAGTTCTGTATGTCAAATAAAACTTATCTTATGGAAATCTCGCTATGCTAGCAAAGTAGAGGTGGCGATTTCATTCGAATTTAGAGGAATATGCTCTATGGAAAAGAGTTATCAAATCCAATTATGGAGTCTGTGGGGGTATCGGCTTCACCAATACCTCAAGTACCTTGAAGCCAAGTCCTTGGAAGTGCATAATTGGCTTAGATAAGTGTCTGCACAGAATGAATATCAATTTACACCATATCTTTAAGAGGAAAACAGGAGACGGTTCCCAGACTTCTTTTTGGCACGACAGATGGATTAGTGATGAGTGTCTTAAAACATTGTCTCCCAGGCTCTTTTCACTTGAGTCCACTAGAGATTGCAAAGTAATGGATCGATGTTATCTGGATAATGGGTCTTATGTTATTAAATGGGATTGGAGAAGGCCCATAAGGGACGGCCCAGAAAGAGTTCAGTTAGACGGGCTTAATAACCTCCTTCTGAATTTTGTTCCCTCGTCTTCACAGGATTGTTGGGAGTTCAGTTTGAATGACTCAAGATGCTACAGGTTTCTTCAATGAGAAAACACATTGAATCTTTCACTTTGAGCACAGATGCAGAAAAGATAAGATGGAACAAACTTATTCCAATAAAACTGAACATCCTAACGTGGAGAATTAGCCTGGATCGCATCCCTACTCGGTCGAACCTTGACTCAAGAGGGATTGATCTTGACTCGACACGGTGTCCGGTTTGTAACAATGACATTGAAACCTCACAACATCTCCTTATCGACTGTGCAATAGCTAAATCTTCTTGGATTTTGGTTTCGAAATGGCGGGGCTTTCATGATTATCCCAAAGATCTTCCATCCTTAATTAAGTGGGCAGATAACACAAATTTGCCTGCTAAATCTGCTCGGATCTTTGATGCGGTAGTTCAAACAACTTTGTGAGCAACCTGGAAGCTCCGTAACAGGATATGTTTCGATGCTAAACCCCCAAGGAAATACTTGGTTGGCGATGATATAAAACTCCTCTCCCACTTATGGATTTCTCATAGTAGTAGGAACTGTAAACCATGTTGGTTAAACTGGACTAGTGATCCAGTTACTGCTTGTTCATACTTGTAATCCCCTGTAGCTTCTTTTGTTTCTAGGTTCTGGCTAGTTCTAATAAAATCGTAGTTCAAAAAAATAAAATAAAATAAGTAGCTTATTTTTTTTAAAAAAATAAGCATATTCTCTCAATAATCTTTTATGGAAAACATGAACAAAATAAAGATAAAAAAGATCTAACATATTTAGATATTTATTACTAGCTGAAATAACTGTTAAATTTTTACGAAGGTGCAATGAATTTTTTATGATACTACATTACCTATTCACCTTCTTATCATTTTACTTGTCCATAACCATTTCATACTCAATTCATGTCATTCACATAAATGCATATTGCCACATGATGCAAAATGGTAACCTAGTAAAGGATTTTGAACTTCTAAAAGTTTAGAAATGGCTTCTTTCAGTTCTGTATCCCATCAGAGGTTAACACCTCTACATTTATATTGCTAATAATTCCTCAAAAGTCCTGAATGTTGAAAACACCCAACAACCTACAACCATAGGAGAAAAAAAAGTGGTGGGGGGGGGGGGGGATTTCTATGCGCATGCACCTTAGAAAACTAGTACAAATGTCAAGGATAGTATCACATGTCTCTTAAACCACATATTTGATGGAAAATAGATGGTGCATAAACATAATTACCATCTACAGATTCCAAATATCTTTATACAAGTGTTCTTGAAGGCAAAATAGATGGTGTACACCCATACAACAGATTCCAAATATCTTGATACAAGTGTTCTTTATCAAACTAAATGAATAAATGCCTAACTATTAAGTGTTATAAATAGTTAAGCAATCCCTTGGTTTCTTTTGATCAGTTCCCAGCAGGGCGAAGATAATCAATGGCACCGGATATCACTTGAAATTGTGTTATCACTTTCCAATAGAAACTATTCGACCGTATGCTTGGGTTACACGAATATCTCTATGGGATAAGACCAAGTGCTGTTCTTGTTTTAGACACAATTCAAGAACCAAATCGCTTTTAAGTGTTTAGGGTTTTTATGTTATATCTCCATGCAATTATGTTATGATCTCTATTTATAATAGAGATTACTCAAACCCTATCCCATGGAATTATGAGTGATTAACGGCCCATTAATCATACCATAATTAGTTTCCATAATAGCAGAGATTAGTGGTTATACCAGCAATACTAATTTATGCCCAACAGTACTAACTTATGCGCAACAGTACTAACATTGCCTAGCAGTACTAACTTACGCCCAGCAGTACTAACTTATGCTCAGTAGTACTAACTTTAATACTAGCAGCATTAACACTGCCGACAGTACTAACTTCAGCACTAGCAGTAGTAACTCTGTCAAGGACTAAACCTTCTGATGTGTTACTCCAAACCACTATTAGAGTCAGGGTGTTCAGGGACCTGATGGGTGTACACTCCGTATCTCCTGACCCATTACCAGGTGTGAATCAGTACCCTCAAGTGTACTAAATTTTCCAACAATCCTCCCCAAAGTTAGTTCACTTCCTTTGCATGAAAATTAAACATTAAACAAAATAAGTGCATAAATGAAAATATATTGAAGATTGAATTCCTATCTTAGTACATTACACGTTCAAATATTCGAGAATCAGGGTGTTCTAAGAATTGAACACTTCAACCCATTTGAATACCTGAAGATAAAATACACACAAGTTTTCAAACACTTAAATGCTCCTGACACTAAATAAGCTATGTGTCCATATCCAATTCATAAACATTGTAAAAGCTAAAAGTCCATAGCTCCCTAAAGCGGCAAAACTTCAACATTCACATAGGTGGTTCCTCTTTATTCATGCTCCTGCTTAGCACTTTAACAAAGAAATTAACCATTGAGAAGTAAAGACTTCATCCTCCTTTTCAGCAGGTTCCGAGCACAACCTTGGGATGATTGTAAAACATGTGCTCCAGTACACTGAATGTTCAGCTTTCCACATTGAAATCAGCTCCCAAGTTTCCTCAGGAGGGAGTTGGGTGTCTTAGCATTCAGTGACTAAGTTGGACTTTAAAACCATCCCTTTAGCAGACTTTAAAACCAAGTCTCTAGCCAAACCCTTCGTCAAGTGATCAGCTAAATTTTGTTGAGATCTACCAAACTCTATAGATACCACCCCATTCATGATAAGCTCACGAATCATGCTATGCCTGACACCTAAGTGTCTAGACTTCCCATTGTACATCTGGCTATAAGCCTTAGCCAATGTAGCAGCACTATCACAATGGATAAAAATAGGTGCTATAGGTTTAGGCCACAATGGAATCTCAAGAAGCAAGTTTTTCAACCATTCAGCTTCTTTACCAGCAGCTGCTAAAGCCACAGATTCAGATTCCATTGTTGAACTGGTGATGCAAGTTTGCTTCTTGGATGCCCAAGAAATTGCACCTCCACCAAGTAGGAATACCCAGCCACTGGTAGACGAATTGTCTTCAGTGTTACTGATCCAACTTGCATTAGTGGATCCTTCTAATACTGAAGGATAACCAGCATATGAGAGACTATAATCCATAGTCTTCTTTAGATACTTCAGTACTCTCTGAATTGCTTGCCATTGATGAGCAATAGGATTACTAGTATACCTGCTCAGTTTACCCACTACAAATGCAATATCAGGCCTAGTACATGTCATGGCATACATTAGGCAGCCAATCACCCTAGAATACTCAAGTTGAGATACAACTTTGCCAGTATTAGGCATCAGCTTCTCAGTTATATCCATAGGAGTACTCACTGGAGTACAATCAAAGTAATTAAATTTCCTTAACACCTTCTCAATATAATGAGATTGAGAGATAAAAATTCCTTTACTTTCATGTTTAATCCTTATACCAAGGATAACATCAGCCTCCCCCATGTCCTTCATGGAGAACCTTGATGAAAAAAATTCCTTTGTCAGGTCAACCTGATTTTGGTCAGTGCCAAAGATCAACATGTCATCAACATATAGGAAAATGATGACTCCTTTACCAGATTCATCAAATTTGCTATATACACATTTGTAAGACTGGTTAAGTAAATAACCACTAGACAAAACCACTTCATCAAATTTTTGATGCCATTGTTTAGGTGCCTGCTTTAGTCCATACAGAGACTTAATCAGTTTACACACCTTGTTTTCATTGCCAGGCATGATGAAGCCCTGAGGTTGGTTCATATAAACCTCCTCATCTAAGTCACCATTCAAGAAAGCTGTCTTCACATCCATCTGATGAATAATCAGATTGTGAATTGATGCCAAAGCAATCAGCAATCTTATGGTACTGATACGTGCCACAGGGGCATAAGTATCAAAGTAGTCTATCCCTGACTTTTGTTTAAAGCCCTGAATGACTAGTCTAGCTTTGAACTTTTCAATAGTTCCATCTACCTTCTTTTTTCTTTTGAAAATCCATTTGCAACCTAGAGGTTTGCAACCAGGTGGTAGATCAACCAACACCCAAGTGTTGTTGCCCATGATGGAATCCATCTCATCATTTATTGCTTCTTTCCAAAAAGCAACATCCTGGGACTTCATTGCTTCTTCAAATATTTTGGGATCATCCTCAACAATGAAGCAATAGGAGTATTGGTCAGAGGCCTCATCTCTTGTCCCTTCAATTAAATATAATTGAAACTAAGGTCCAAATGACTTTAGAGTCCTAACCCTATTGCTCCTTCTGAGCTGAGGTTCAGGTTGCTGAACCACAACCTCATCAGAGACCTCTGAAACACCAATGTCATTAGTTTCATTTGGAATCCTTTGACTTGGTCTAGGGACTGATGAGAATCTATTCTCTTCAAAGATTTCATCTCTTGATTCAATTATTGAGTTAATTGAAACAGACTCATTAGGTTCAATAACATAGAACCTATATGCCTTGGAATGCTCAGCATATCAAACAAAGATGCATTCAATGCCTCTTTCACCCAAAGTTTTCTACTTTGGATCAGGGAGTCTTACAACAGCCCTACAGCCCCAAACCCAGAGAAAGTTCAGGTTGGGTTTTCTTTTTGTCTATAGTTCATAAGGAGTAATCTTGTTCCTTTTATTGGGAACCCTATTTACTAAATAGCGAGCTGTTAACATAACTTTACCCCATAACCCTTAACTCAGCCTTGAATAGGACAACATGGAATTAACCATCTCCTTCAGTACCCTGTTTTTCCTTTCAGATATACCATTTTGCTGAGGAGTATAGGGAGCAGTCGTTTCATGGATTATACCAACAGACTGAAAGAATAGAGTATCCATGTACTCACCTCCCCTATTAGTCCTTAATCTTTTGATCAGGGACCCTTGTTGCAATTCAACTTCAGTCTTAAACACTTTAAATTTATCTAATGCTTCATGCTTAGTATGTAACAAATAAACATAACAAAATCTAGAAGCATCATCAATAAATGTCACAAAGTATTTCTTATTCCCCAAAGAGGGAGTAGCATGTAAATCACATAGGTCACTATGAATCAGCTCCAAAACTTTAGTTTCACGTTTTATACTTTGAAATGGGTTCTTAGTTATTTTGGTCATCATGCAAGTTTTACACTTTTTAGTGTCCATATCAAAGGCCGGGATTAACCCATCCTTAGACATATCTCACCATCTCTTAAAATGTACATGGCCAAGTCTAGCATGCCATAGGGTTGAATCATTCAGTTTAGAGGTCGATATAAAGGTTGAATTACCAATATCATTAACAATATTAAGCCTGAACATTTGATTACACAAATAGCAAAAACCAATAAACACACCATGTTTAGATAAAACAAACTTATCAGATTCAATCACTTGTTTATAACCACAATTATTCAAAAATACTACTGGAAACCAAATTCTTTCTAATATTAGGAACATGTAAAACATTAAACAAAGAAACAATCTTTCCTGAACTAAATCTTAAATCCACACATCCTCTTCCATGCACCAGGGCTGTTGACTCATTTCCCATATGAAGAATAGAACCATCATTCAGTGACGCATAGGTCTTGAACCAGCTTCTATCTTTACACACATGGATTGTTGCACCAGAGTCAACCCACCACGCAACATCATCATCCTGCACAAAGTATGCCTCAGATATATATGTAACATAATAAATCTAAAAAGACTTATTAAATATATTCTGACCTTTCAGAGAATTGGTATTACCATTCCCTGATCCACTTGCGCCTGATCCATTGGCTTTGTTGCCAACTTTAACACCCTTGCAATCCTTTCTAAAGTGTCAAGGTTTCCCACACTTCCAACAAGTTGCTTTTGGCTTCTTGTTAAGATCAGCTTTGGTGTTATCCTGATGTTTACGTTTGCCCTTGTTGTCATTGTACCTGGTGGAGTTGTTATGCTCCACCATATTGACAACTGATGGACCAGTAGCATTGCTACTCTTTGGCTTGTCACTGTCTTGCACTCTGAGTGATTCCTCAATGCACAAATGACTGCCCAACTCAACAAGAGTCAATTCCTCCTTCTTATGTTTAAGCATATGCTTGAAATCTTTCCAAGAAGGAGGGAGTTTATCAATGACACAAGAGACTGAAATAGTCTCATCCATGTTCATTTTGTGTTGTGTGAATCTACCAAGTATACTAAGAAGTTCATTGTATTGTTCCATGACAGGTCTAGAATCGACCATTTTGCAATTGTTAAAATTACTTACAAGGAACTTTTTACTTGATGCATCCTCAGCCATATATTTGGCTTCCAAGGAATCCCATAGTTCTTTACCAGATTCCACATTTTGATAAATATCAAACAAAGGATCAGACATACCATTGAGGATTAAACCTCTGCAAATGTAGTCGTCATTCTCCCACTTGTTCCTTCTCCTCATGTCTTCCACAGTAGCATCATCCCCATCATCAGGAATAGGAGTGCTCAGAACAAACACCACACTCATGCTTGACAACAAGAAGTGCATCTTCTTTTGCCAACTTCTGAAATCGACACCTTCAAACTTTTCCAGTTTGGAAAAGCTAGCAGGCATTTGCCTCATAGCAGCAGCCATTGATTATCACTAAATAGTTTCTATTGATTGTTGGTTTCTTTTGATCAGTTCCCAGCAGGGTGAAGATAATCAATGGCACCGGATATCACTTAAAATTGTGTTATCACTTTAATAGAAACTGTTCGACCCTATGCCAGGGTTACACGAATATCACTATAGGATAAGACCAAGTGGTGTTCTTATTTTAGACACAAATCAAGAACCAAATCGGTTTTAAGTGTTTAGGGTTTTTATGTTATATCTCCATGCAGTTATGTAATGATCTCTATTTATAATAGAGATTACTCAAACCCTAGCCCATGGAATTATGAGTGATTAACGGCCCATTAATCATACCATAATTAGTTTCCATAATTGTTACACCCCGTGCCCGATTAGACCAAAAATTAAAACTTTTGAGCGGAAACGACTCAACTTTACGGATATTCTGTTACTCTTTTGACCATTGACAAAAATCTATCAACATTCAGACCTTGAGATTATTTTTAAATGAAACTAGACTCAATTACCTTCAAAACGCCGGGTGGCGCGACCCGTGACGACTTACGGACTAAAAGATATGATTTTTCAAAAATTACCAAAACCTGTCGAAAACACTCCAATTGATCGGCTGGCCCTCCAACCGATCGGTTGGAGGCTGTTGTCTCCCATTTTCAGTTTCAAATCCCGTTCTTGAAAACCAGACCTCCCGAACTCGATATTACACCAAACCTTCCAGATTTACTTTCAATGAGCTCATTTCCATGTGAAAACATTTACCGTTTGACCCTCGGAATAGTACTTTACAAAATGACGGGTTTTACACCAAAACCCGTTTTGACCCATTTCATAACATACGACTCGTACGACTTCCCCAACACATCAAACTTACCCAAAACCATTAGCATAACATATTAAATATGTTTCATAACCCAATGACCCGTTTACAACCCCAAATGGGTTAAAACACACTTATGCCAAACACCCCTTTATTTATCACAATAAACACTTAAATCCATTTACAACGCGAACCGTTAGACATGCTTGACTTTGACCTATTACATCATGACTTTGACACTTGACTAAGACCACATAACCTTTAAATGACTCACGGGGGCCTCAACATTGACTCGAGCTCGGTATTTCTAACTAAGCTCTAGCTTATTTACATAACCTATAGCCTTCCGCATAATCACGCCTCCAACCTTATTCCAAGCCACCGTTCTATTACATGAACCTACAAAACGGTTAGACAACTAAACCGTAAGTACAAAAGCTTAGTAAGTAAAATGATCATAACATACCATTATACTTCAATCAACACATAAGCATCATATACATTAAACACTTACTTTACGGGCTTACTACTCCAAGTCCCATCTAATACATAACATCAACTTATACCACAACATCAACTCATCACATAGGCCACATTCATTACATCACTAAAGCATACCTCAAGTCCATAATACTTGACACAAAACATACATAACACATATATGTTAGCAATCCATATAACACATGTCACCATCATTTTACTTACCTTAGCTCCACGCTAAGCACATCAAGGCCTCATCATCAACCTTATCATCATCATCATAAACACCCTAAGTCATAACATCATACAAACACTTAAAACACATAATATAATAACTATAGCAATGGTTTATACAACCATTAGTTCACTTCTTTAATTCTTAAATTCGTCATATAATCATATGTTGATTATATGATAATTAATCTATAAAATTATTAACTTTAATTCAATACCATTAGCCTCATAATCACTATAATCCGATTAATTAGCTAAAAGCCATCATTTACCCAATTTCCCCAAATTAGGTACATGAACCCTAATTTATAATTCATTAATTAGACACTAATTAGAAGTCACTTACTTGTAGGGATGATTGTTAGGGACACATTGCTTGAATTGGAACCTCAATTTCTTCTTCAATTGATCATATGAACTACTTTGATTTTTCCCTCTTTTCTTGATGTGTCGACACCCACAGGAAATACCAACTCCATATGAATTATGGAGTTGTCTGGAATTTTCTAGGATTTCTAGACATTAATTAGTTACAAGTTTTCCCTATTGGCAGAAATGGCCCCTCAAGTCCCTTTCTTCCTACTTTGGCCACAACAAACTTATAACACATTTAGTCTATTACAACTTTAGTCCCTTAAGTCTATTCTTTTCTATTTGCGACACAACACATTTATATAGCCATATTATACATACTTTGACTATCGGGTTTGACCGCTACACAACTTCCGTTGACTAACCAATTACAATAAGCTTTATTCAACTCATCTAGAGTGGGGCCTATTTGTATTCGGGAAACGGGTCTAACAATTCTACCCCCCTTATTTAGATTTCGTCCCCGAAATATATCGTCTTTTTCAAATCAAAACTTAGTTACATAATACACCTTATTCCTAGCACTTTCGATTCTTAGTTTATTTAGTTGCAATGATCTAAGTGATCTTGCAACTCTATGCATACTATAACATATCACATGTCCTTAATCCACATTACTCTTCGCTTACTTCTATAACCATACAACTCCTACTTAGATTATTACATAATACGAGACATATTCACTATAACTAGTTATCATTCTAATCCCTTCTATTACCGTTACATCACATTCTCACTTGTTTTATTCTATATTCTCATTCTTTGACTACATGTTACTTAAGAAAATCGTACTATTTGACTTTACATAAATACACTTGGCTAATGCTTTCACATTCTATCAACACCACTTAACCATTTCTTTTACGTCTCTACAATTTCCTCATTTCTTCATGTCATTTTCGCTTACCTTTATAAGTCTTATAGAAATATTACATGAATTGACTTTATAACATCATACTTTAACATTTGCCGCCACATTACACATGACACTTATCATCAATTATTTCCGTTACTCATATTTTGTACCACACCACGAATGCATATTATAACATTTCTCAGCATAATTTCAATTCTTTAATTTTTTCAACTTATACTTAACACTTAAAACATAAGTTTCTCATAAGTCTCAACTAGAAGTCGTACTCCAATTCTACCCCTCCTATCTTAGTCCTTACAATTTCTGGCTAATTCTAGACTTCCGCCCTCTACTCCTCTAACCCTACTCGTGCCATGTCGGCAACACATAAGCCCACTCATTCATGCTTCCTCATTTACATGGAAAGGCGTCCCAATCGATGTAAATCAAGAAACATAAACTCATGGTTATATATATTTCCAACACAACACAAGTACTCCTATTTCCAAATTTAACTTTTATTCTCTCATCCTTTTTATACTTCACATTTCCTTTTTAGACTTGGATCCATATCATTAACACATTCATTATGGGTATATTTTTATTGCCAAGGATGTAGGCAACCCCATTGCCGATGAAGGCAATACGTTTTATCCCGAAGGATCTTTAACATATCCCGAAGGATTCCTTAACATTCATTGACTTGGTCATCCCGAAGGATACCACCTTTAACATTCATCCCGAAGGATCATTAACATTCTTTCCGAATGATCTTTAACATTCACACTTTATCACTTTAACAATGGATCCAAGTCATAAGCACTTTACACACATTATTACATCCATTTATTTTAGTGAAAGCAAGCACATAGAGCATATGAACCTGCTTATTATAATTACACATTTTCTATGTGTTTACCATCCTAGATTCTTAATCCCTTGCTAACTATTTCACCCTTTCTACCATTAACCGTCTATAACTTTAGTCTATACACCTTTTTCATTTTTAAACCTTCCATAGGTTAATTCAATCACACATTCGTTAGCACCATTCATTCTTTTACACATTTTAAGTTATTAACACATTCTTATCATATTTAATTTTCACACCACATCCTTTCGTTCCTACTTGCACCCTTAACTCATCACATTTTCTTTCTCGTACTTTATCTCATTTCTTTAATCATTCATGTATTTAAGCAATAGCATTCTATCTCACCTTTTACATATATTTTTTTCATAGATCATTAACTATAACACACTCATTAGCATCACCCTTTTTTTTCCTTTTTTTTTTCTTTTTTTCTTTTTTTCTTCCACACACATTCTATATTATTAACATAAGCTCGTTACGTTTACCACACAATATTTCGTTACATTCTTGCTCACATACTTAACTCGTCTCATTCAATCGTTAGCGTTTAAACCATACCATTTATCTCGTCGTTACCTTACCAATACACCTTACTCTAATCCTATAAATTTTACATCATATTAACCAATCAAGGTACTCATTTAATCTTGCTTTCATCATAACCTACCATAACATCATTGTCATTATTATACATTCATGTACATACTCATCTCATTCTCATTTACATTCTTAACTTATCGCATTTAATTTTTAGCATTCAAACTTTTTCGTTTAATTTCCATCCTTTATATACCAACACACTTTATCACTACTGCACGCTCACACTTAAACCTCAAGTACCTTGCCTTACCGTTACCCCTTCTTTATACCACTTTAACATTAGTCTTTAGTCACTATATATAATGAGACCATATGTTGGTCACATTTCATGTCATCATTCCCTAACCTCATTCTTTAACCTTCACGTCATTGAACACTTAATCGTTAATTCATTAGTTTCATCTTGTCTTTTCACACTATATCTTAGTACACTTAATATCATTACGATCCACACTTAAAGCGTCATTACTTAATTCACTTGCTAGCCCATCCCTAATACCACTTATCATTCTTACTCATATTCCATTACCGTTACTTTAACATACATTCATATAATCACAATATAATCACCGGCACTAACCAAAGTGCACGGTAAACAATTCACCCCGCGCCATCACCAATCAGTCGCTTCTAATTTACAAATTCTATGTTCACTAATTATTCATTATTCAAGCATTTCTTAGACTAACACTTTTCCTTTTTCTTTTCTCTTTGCCTTACACATTTTAATTACTCACCTGTCACCTTTCATTACTCTGACACCATCTTAGTAATACTCATCTTTTCATACTTTCGTACATATGAATATACACATTACATTTCATCTGAGTTGTCACATTACACTTATCGTTTTCTTGTCAACTTCACGTTATCCTCTTACTCCATTTTACACATGTTCATACTTTTAATGTTACCTATTTCAATCCCGATTGACTCGCCTTAATCTTGACATGGCTTAAACCATCATTAAACGTGAGTTATTTTCTAGACCGTATATTGGTCTTACATTGTAATCTAAAAACTCGTTCATCTACCCAGCTCCTAACACTTCATGTCACGACAAGAATTCTAGCCATGACTCATCTAATTCAGGTTCCCTTGTAGTTTACTTTTTCAACTTATTCTATACATCACATTATAACACGCATTCATAATCACCTTGCCTATGACAAAATAACACCTTACACATAAACGAAAAAACACATTAGTACCTATTTAATCTCATTCATACTTAAAGATAAACGTCACTAAACACTTATACTTCATTAGTCTATTATCAAATTATGATTTAAAACATTGGAACATTTCCATGTCATACCATTTGTCTATCATCATGAGGTACTTACTACTTTACTTTATCAATTTATGCAATAGCTACTTCATGTATCCTTCATTACCTATACATTTCTTTAGTATCTTACAGTTACACATTTCATCCATACATCTTACCCGAGCATCTAAATCTTCGTCACATACCCATACTTATATATCCTTAACGTTCTCATAAGACAAGTCTTACTCAATCCTATAACCCTTACTAGGTCATCATTCCTTCAAACACAATACCTATAAATCATTTTAAGTTAATCTTGATCTTTGGTGCATTATATTATAACATACTCCTTACTTCCAACACTAACTACAAATGTCCTCATAACAAAAGACACATTCTAATAATCTCAAACATCAATTCGCATCAAAAGGGCTTTACTCTACGCAATACAATGAATATCATTCACTTACATAACACTTAGCCTGATAAACCCACCGTTGGGTTATTTTACATATACGTTAACACTATAAGGCACATACGCTCTTATTAATCGAATACATAAACATATCTTGCACTCCATCTCATATTTAACAATCTATAACCCGCCTAACTATTTCACTACATCCACATTACAATATTCACATTACATCTTAGCTATAACCTATTCTCATCATTACTATAAGCACTTCCACATTTTATCACTATCCATTTTCCACATTTCTTTAACTTATGTTCAACGCATCTACGAGTGGTTTAAGTCTAGGCAACCTAAGTGGAAATCTAATTCACTTAAACCGAAGATCTGATACCAAGTTGTTACACCCCGTGCCCGATTAGACCAAAAATTAAAACTTTTTGAGCGGAAACAACTCAACTTTATGGACATTCTGTTACTCTTTTGACCATTGACAAAAATCTATCAACATTCAGACCTTCAGATTATTTTTAAATGAAACTAGACTCAACTACCTTCAAAACGCCGGGTGGCGCGACCCGTGACGACTTACGGATTAAAATATATGATTTTTCAAAAATTACCAAAACCTGTCGAAAACACTCCAACCGATCGGCTGGCCCTCCAACCGATCGGTTGGAGGCTGTTGTCTCCCATTTTCAGTTTCAAATCCCGTTCTTGAAAACCCGACCTCCCGAACTCGATATTACACCAAACCTTCCAGATTTACTTAGTATGTCAATGAGCTCATTTCCATGTGAAAATATTTACCGTTTGACCCTCGGAATAGTACTTTACAAAATGACGGGTTTTACACCAAAACCCGTTTTGACCCATTTCATAGCATACGACTCGTACGACTTCCCCAACACATCAAACTTACCCAAAACCATTAGCATAACATATTAAATATGTTTCATAACCCAATGACCCATTTACAACCCCAAATGGGTTAAAACACACTTATGCCAAACACCCCTTTATTTATCACAATAAACACTTAAATCCATTTACAACGCGAACCGTTAGACATGCTTGACTTTGACCTATTACATCATGACTTTGACACTTGACTACGACCACATAACCTTTAAACGACTCACGGGGGCCTCAACATTGACTCGAGCTCGGTATTTCTAACTAAGCTCTAGCTTATTTACATAACCTATAGCCTTCCGCATAATCACGCCTCCAACCTTATTCCAAGCCACCGTTCTATCACATGAACCTACAAAACGGTTAGACAACTAAACCGTAAGCACAAAAGCTTAGTAAGTAAAACGATCATAACATACCATTATACTTCAATCAACGCATAAGCATCATATACATTAAACACTTACTTTACGGGCTTACTACTCCAAGTCCCATCTAATACATAACATCAACTTATACCACAACATCAACTCATCACATAGGCCACATTCATTACATCACTAAAGCATACCTCAAGTCCATAATACTTGACACAAAACATACATAACACATATATGTTAGCAATCCATATAACACATGTCACCATCATTTTACTTACCTTAGCTCCAAGCTAAGCACATCAAGGCCTCATCATCAACCTTATCATCATCATCATAAACACCCTAAGTCATAACATCATACAAACACTTAAAACACATAATATAATAACTATAGCAATGATTTATACAACCATTAGTTCACTTCTTTAATTCTTAAATTCGTCATATAATCATATGTTGATTATATGATAATTAATCTATAAAATTATTAACTTTAATTCAATACCATTAGCCTCATAATCACTATAATCCGATTAATTAGCTAAAAGCCATCATTTACCCAATTTCCCCAAATTAGGTACATGAACCCTGATGAGTGTGCAAATACTCATCATTTTATGCCCATTTTAGACCATAAAAATACTGAAAACGGCCAAATAGACCAAATAATGTTGCAAATATTCGTGGTTTGTGTTTTTATGTGTTTCAGGTACAAAAGGATCGAAAACAGGGCAAAAACGGACAAAACCGAGCACAAGAGTGGAAATGCATGAAAAGCCGAGGACGGGAAAGGAAATTACGAGTTTGGACCGGGATTATGCTCAAATTGTCAAAGTCAACCCTCAGAAATATCAAAAGGGTCAATATTGGTCCTTGGACATATTTTCAGAATGTTGCATAAATGGTCCCTTAATTTTCAGAAATGACACATTTGGTACCTAAACCTAATCACTATTAAACCTAAACCCTATAACCCATTATCCCAAATAGTTAACCCAACCTAAATCCTTTTACCCATAACCCAAGCCCAATCATTAAACAAAAGCCCAAAACCAAAAAAAAAATAACCCACACCCTTTTTAGTTAACCCCCGGTCAACACCCAGGGTCAAAACCTTCTTCTTTCTCCTTTACCGCCAAATGCAAAACCAGGATACCACTTCCTCTGACAAAACCAACCCTCCCCTGCTTTTCACCTACACACTCAACCCCCCTCCTCACTTACCCCCTCACATGATATCCACCAACCCACGTGTGCTCAGAAAAAGCTAAATCCCCACTTACCCGTTTTCCCGCCAAAAAGCTAATGGACGATTGAGATTAATTTAAAGCTATCCAACGGTGGGGATTGAGAGAGAAGACTCAGAGAAGCATTTGGAATGCTATTTAAAGAAAAGAAGACAAAGAGATATAACTGTCACTGTTTTTAGACCATTCTTAGTGTAGATTTAAATTAAGTCGAATTCAAGGTTTCATCTAGCTTAATCTTAGGTACTTTACTTGTTATTGTTATTCAGCTTTTGTTTAAGTTTCCAGAATTGTTATTGTAATTTCAGTTAATGCAATCTTTAGTTTTTCTTAAAAAGTCAACTTTAGTCAAAATGCTTATTTAGTGCTTATTTTCTAGTTACAGTTTCTTTTTAGGTCTTTATACACTTGGGTTGTAACACCCCAACCCGGCAAGGGTAAAGATGTCACGTTAATGGTTTCATATCAGATCAAACAAAGCATACTTCAATAGTAATACAATAAAATACCAAAGGTTACAATGAAATACTAACATTATAAGGTTAAGAATGAAACAAAACTAAATACTAAGTCTGCAATTGCAATCCTTCTAATGACTTCTACTTCAGAATAACTATCAAGGTCTTCTAAGTCCAAAAGTCTCTTCACTCATACCCAAATCCGTCGTCCTGCTTATAACCTGCCGCACACGAAAAGAAAACGTGCGGCTGAGCTTAAAAAGCCCAGTGAACAGATATAACGGAAACAAAGCAGTAATAATGGAATAGGGAAAAATGAAAAGAAACCGTACATGATATAACCATAGTTAGGAAAGAATATGAACGTTATGCAGAGATATCAGAAAATAAGGAACAGTACCATGGATAATGATAAAGGTAGACAAAAATCCCATCCCAAGCCCAAAACATATCAAGTCTAGTATCATGTTATAGGATATCAGTAATGAAAGGTAAAGGTCATAAGTCTATAATGTGCATGGAAAACAGTAATCCTCTACGAGCCCAGAAACATGAACATGAAATCATAATCATACCGCCATGCAGAGAGATGTTCCTCTCACTAATCCCAGAAATCAGAAATATGGAGTGATCAGCTCCCAGAGTTGTGAAAGACGTGTATCGCACACACCATCAGTCACCATGCATATCATAACATATCATAACATGAACATAATACAGAAACAAATCTAGGATGCATCCATACGCCCCTGGTGGCCATAACTCCCAACACACCAAATAAAATACAGAAAAGGGACGGGACAGGTCATCACTCTCCTGCCCTAGAGTCATGCCATCGGTGCATCGAATGACATGGACATGAAACCCTCATGCCTAGTGAGTGGCTCGTAGTATCAAACTGTGGGTCAAGGTCAAGTATCATGAATCATGTTTTTAGTTTACTTGCATAGGTCAATATCTTGTTTCATAAGTTCATAATCATAGGTTCATAATCATGGTTCGTAAGCAAAGTTCATAAGTAAAGGTTCATGAATGAAAGGTTCGTAATCACAAAAGGTTCAATATCAGAAAGGTCATATATCATAAATGTTTAATATCAGAAAGGTTCATAACAGAAAGGTCATGTATCAGAAATGTTCAGTGTCAACAAGATTCAGTACTATAAAGATCATGTCAAAGGTTCATAATATCATGGGAGAAACAAGAAAGGTTCACAGAATCAAAGAACATGGCAGTGAATCAGAAATCAGAAATGAGACGAAGGCACCTTACTAAAGAAGGGCAGAATATCTGTACCTTATTAGGAATGCAAAAACAGAAATAGAAGCACAAACAGATCAGGATCTCTCCTTCTTCACACCTAGAGGAATAGAAGACGGAATTACAGAAGATTCTAAGTCAGATTACCATTTTAATAACTTTCTATTTTAGGCCGGTTTCCTTATTTGGCACGTTTCCATACTTTAGGGTTTCAAATGTAATTCTTCCAAAGTTAAAGGTCAAATATGTAATTATCACATTCATTCTTTTTAATCCTTCATTTATTCAGAATGTACATCTTCAATACTTCAAGTTTTCCAAAATTACATTTTATACCCCTTAGTTTACAAAATTTCCATTTAAACCCCTTAATTCATAATTTTACACTTTAAATCCTTATCTTATCCATAATTACCAAACAAGCCTCATATTTTATCAAAACACAGAATATAACTTCATAATTTCTTATTGTACGAATCCAGCCCCTCAAGTTTCAGAAATTTCACATTTAGTCCCTTAAGTTTACAAAACTTATAATTTAAATCATAATTCTATATTAATTACATATTAAGCCCATAAATACTCAAATTTACCCAAAACACTTTTAATATCATAATTTACCCAGAATAACTTCAACTTTCCAGAATTTACACTTTTAGTCCCTCTAGTTTAATTAATTACAAATCATACCCTTTAATTACCATTAATTCATTATCTTGCAATATTTACACATAGGACCCTCAAGTTATATTTTTCCCACATTTTACCAGACCTAAATAATATTTTAAAAATAACCCATGAGTTTCAAAAGTTACAAAACACACCCTTGTGATTTAATTACAAATCGGATTACACTTTTTAAAAACCATTTCAAGCCCTAAGCCACACCAATCATTAAACAATAATTGTACCATCATTATACACAATTAATAATCAGATCTAAGCCCAAAAATACTAACCCTAATGCCCGATCCAATTTATTTGATTTCTTCTCTATTTTTCACAAAATCCGGTTTTAAATTAATTCTCCAATAAATCATTTAAGCTTCCATAAATCAAACACATATTTTTACCAAGTTATATTATGATGTTAGAACCCAGAAAATTTATAAACATAGCTCCAATAAATCGTATCACATATTTTATAATTTAGGTACGTTTTTAAGACCATAATTCACCACGACTTGTTTAGGCTTCAATAATTCGTTTTCTCATTTTTCCCAGACCTTATACATCACATATGGTCTAAATAATTTAACCATGGCACCCAGAAAAATACGTGACACATATTTTGGAATTAAGGTGTGTTTTAACCCACAAAATTCAAAGCGCTATAAAAACTTTGCATGATTCGAATTTCCCATTTTTCCTGAGTCTAATATGATGTAAGGAATGTAAGAAAAATATAAAATGAATTTTAGAACGAGTGGAACAAAGATTGGCGAATTAATACCTATCGAGTGGAATAGAACAAGAATTTTCGATGCTCCTTGAATCCGGCCCTTATAAATCGTGATGCTATTTTTCTTGCCTCTCTTGCATCACCAATAATTCCAGAAAAATGGTCTTTTGTTTTATAAAAATCGAATGAGGATGTATGGGATTTAGAGAGTGGCGGCTTATGTAAAATTAGGGTTTATGGGTGAAATAAATCATGGTTTGGTTATTATGGATGAAGACCGGTCCTTGGGGGAAAATGATGGGCTTTAATTTCGGGATTCTTAGTTGGGGAAATTTATTGGGCTTTAATTCCATATTAATTGTGTTTTTAATTACATTTCATGTCTTAATATAAATCATAAAATTCAAATTGGCGCCCAAAGGGTATTTTAGTAATTTTTTAGCTTGCAAAAATATTAAATGGAGTTGTCAAAATTATTTGGGATCATACTTGTTCGTTTCCAGAAGTTTGGGATCGATTCGGAACTTTAATTTAGCTTTACTTTAATTTTAAAGTTTTCAGGGGTAATTTGGTAATTTTGCATGTTTTAGATTTTCGGGTTTTTATACACATGGGTAATCATCTGTTGTTATGTATCTTAGCTTAATTAGACCTGTGCTAGCTTTTAAACCAAAACAGTCTCTCGAAAGGACTGTTTGGAATAGTGTTAAAATGGGTCAAAATAGCCTTGTTACTGTTCATATGCCTTTGAATAATGTTTGATATTCACTAATTTAGGCTGTGCAAGGTGTTGGTAGGGATAGTTGAGCTTATTTGGTTAGTCTGGTGGTTTTAAAAATAATAGTGAAAGTTAGAAATAGTTACTGATTAAATAAGCTAGTTATAGCCATAAGCTACTTCTAAAGTAGCTTTTGGCATTTTTTTGTGTCTCATTCAGTCCCTTTAGACCATCAAGTTGATATTAATTGGTTGGTTAGGATTAATATAGCTGTGAGTGGCTTTTGCCCATTTCTGCACATCAATACTTAAAATTTCCCATATGCAGTCTGCACTGGCATCTGATCTAGGCAAGAATTAGGGTTCAATTGAGTTGTTAAAATTAGGCATTTTTGGTTTGTAGGTAGCCTGTAGGACTAGGAAGCTTTTGACCCCTTTAGTTTTCATTTTCCAGCTTATTTGAAGTGCTTATTTGATCTGCAAGTAGGGTCCAAAATCAGTTTTTCTGTCTTTATATTGCAGCTGATCTAATTGCTTATTTGGCTTATTCTTTGAGTATAGATGTTTGATTTAAGTTGTTTTATGCTTAGATAAGTTGTTAGAACTAGTTCTGATCCTTTGATAATATTTAGTTAACTATAGCTTATTTTTAGCTTATTTAAAACTGCTTATTTAGCCCATTCTGCTTATTATCGGTTAGACAGTTCTAATTTTATTTTTCCTAGCTTTTAAATATAATTTTAGATTTACTTGAATTTTTTCAGATTTTTCCAAATCAGTTTACTATTTTTAAATCATTTTATTAGTTTAAATTAGTTTTAAATTCACATTAATTAATTAAAAAGTCAAAAAAATATTTTTCTTTTTCCAAAATTTTCTTTTATCATTTAGGACGTAGAAAAATTATTTTGGCATCCGTAGAGTTAATATTTAATCGTTTTGACGTTTTTAGCTTCGTTTTAGCTCCCGTTTTTCTATAATTCGCGTTTTTAATCCAGTTTACGTTTTTAATCATATATGTTTTTCTTAAATTGTTTTTCTTGTCCTTTTAAATCGTTTTTAATTTATGTTCATCAATCTTAGCTTAGAAACCCAAAATCCCACTTTTATTCACCATTCAAACACGTTGCACAATTCGAGATCACGAATTTCATTCACGCCTTCGTTGGGGATAACGACCCGGGAATACAACTTCCGCTGTACTCCTTGGAAATAAATACGACTTGATCACAACCAATCAAACCCGAATTTATAATTCATTAATTAGACACTAATTAGAATTCACTTACTTGTAGGGATGATCGTTAAGGACACATTACTTGAATTGGAACCTCAATTTCTTCTTCAATTGATCAAATGAACTACTTTGATTTTCCCTATTTTCTTGATATGTCGACACCCACAGGAAATACCAAGTCCATATGAATTATGGAGTTGTCTGGAATTTTCTAGGATTTCTAGACATTAGTTAGTTACAAGTTTTCCCTATTGGCAGAAATGGCCCCTCAAGTCCCTTTCTTCCTACTTTGGCCACAACAAACTTATAACACATTTAGTCTATTACAACTTTAGTCCCTTAAGTCTATTCTTTTCTATTTGCGGCACAACACATTTATATAGCCATATTATACATACTTTGACTATCGGGTTTGACCGCTATACAACTTCCGTTGACTAACCAATTACAACAAGCCTTATTCAACTCATCTAGAGTGGGGCCTATTTGTATCCGGAAAACGGGTCTAACAATAATAGCAGAGATTAGTGGTTATACCAGCAGTACTAATTTATGCCCACCAGTACTAACTTATGCCCAGCAGTACTAACTTTTTCCAGCAGTACTAACTTATGCCCAACAGTACTAACTTATGCTTAGCAGTACTAACTTTAATAATAGTAGCATTAACACTGCCGACAGTACTAACTTCAATACTAGCAGTAGTAACTCTGTGAAGGACTAAACATTCTGATGAGTTACTCCAAACCACTATTAGAGTCAGGGTGTTCAGGGACCTGATGGGTGTACACTCCGTACCTCCTGACCCATTACCAGGTGTGAATCAGTACCCTCAAGTGCACTAAATTTTCCAACAAAACACCATTATGGCTATTTATCTGCTACATCATAAGAGAAAAGTTAACACCCCCCCCCCCCCAAGTCCCTCCAATAAATACATGTTAGTTTTAGGTCCCATAATATGCTACATACAAGGTCAAATGTGCTAAATAGGTTTAATTAATATGTTGTGCTCTTGTTGTATTTTTGAAGGAAGAAAATGAGTTCTGATTTTTTTTTTTTTTTTTTTTTTTTTTTTTTTTTTACGGAGTGTATTCCGTGTTCCGTTGAGTTTAAACGTGAGTCGTGGTATCCCGGTTTGATGTATTTAGTTAAAACACATAACATATGGTTTTGAGAGTGTATTAACAATATTAATATAAAATTATTTTTTTTGACTCAATATTAATTTGTTAGACTAGAGCCATAACTAATTGGGTGTCGGCACTCGTGCAGCTCGTTCTCTCAATTCATGCAGTTTAGTTAAAAGTTATACGCAAGAGAAATATGTAACTTCAAAAATAAATTATTTTGAGTTTTAAGGCTGAGTAAGGACCTGGAAAAATGCTGATGTTATAAAAATCTTTCGACATCGTAAGTTTACATTCTCCTAATTTTTTATTTCAAAAACTTTATGGTATTATTGTGACAATACATTTTCTCCTAGCTGGTTCACAAAATGAGACCTAAAACCACCGTCTAAGTCTTCCAATTCAACCCCTGCCCGAACGATATCAGCCAGACACCTCCCCCCTTTTGACCACCCATGTTCACACTTCATCCCCCCCCCCCCCCCGCCCCGCCCCATAAATGCTACAAACAACACTTCTCCAAAGAGCATCATTTCTCAAGTTAAACCTCAGGCATCTTCTCTAGTTGTTATGGTTGATATTAATGCTTGAATCAAATATATACAGACCAATCCGTAGGTTACTTTTGGATTTTTTTTTTAATACATTGACATTAATTGGTGTATTGAAACTGAAATTGAATACCAATTTACAGAGGAGCGTATAAAGGAAGATTAAATTGAATATTGAATACCAATTTACAGAAGAGCTTATAGAGGATGATTGTTGTATTTTTGGGATGATTGTTGTAACTTATTTTTGAGATGATAGGTGTATTTTTGGGATGATTGTTCTAACTTATTTGTGGGATGATTTTCGAACTTGAATGATAAAAACGCATGTGTGGCGTGTAACAGACGTTTGTGTTTAATGATGTGAGTAATTGCATTATTCCCTTTAGAGTGCAAGGTATAATAACACTAGCTAAAAGACCCGTGAAATTCACGGGTATTTTAAAAAAAGTAAAAAAGAATAGATTTCATGGATGGCTTAGGTTATACATACCCCTAAATGGATAATGGCAAACCCCCCTCACCGCCACCCGCAAACACCTTCCCCTTTCTTTTCTTTTATTTTTCATTTTTATAATTTAGTTTTTATTATAAAACTAAAAAACTGAAAGCACGGAACAGAAGAGAAGATATAAAGTTTGATAGGTCAAAAGTATTAAAAGACAGAAATCACAGAAACGTTTGGTTTCGGTTTTATTTAGGTTTGGTTTTCTGATTTCTGGTTTCTTATCGATTTGCCTTTTTTGTTTTCAATTTCCTTTATCTAGGTTTTTTCCAAGATTAGAATTGTGATCAAATAACTTTTTCAAGTTTCTAGAATAGAAAAACGCACAATAACCATATAAAAAAACTCAACACAGGGTTGTTTAAAAAAAAAAAAAAAAAAAAATTTCAACCTTAAAAGATTCTAGAAGAGAAATAATCACGCGTCTTAATTAAATGACACCTTTGAGAATCAACCTAATAATATTGTTAAAGATTATATGTAATTTGTCAGTTAGATTTATTTCGGTTTGGTTTTTATGCTAAAGCTAAACCGAACCATAAACAACGGTTTTCTAAAATACAAAAATGGCAAACATCAAACAAAAATGGCAAAATGTTACTATTCACAAAACAGTAAACATCAAACAAAAATGGTAAAATGGTCCATGTGACTTACGATTACAAACATAGTCCCTGAAAAAATTGCAAAAAAGGTCTCTACCTTTTACTTTCGATTACATAAACAGTCCCTGAGTTAAAGATAGGGACTGTTTGTGCTACAAAAAATTACATAAACGTCCATCCGGTTTACGTGTGTTTTAAAAAAGTTCCCTAAATTTATAGTTGAATCGGTTTGACAGAGAAGAAGTATGGAAACGATTTGGATCTCAACTTGTTTTGAATCTTTAATAATAGGTGTGTTGTTTTTTAATCGGATGATAGGTATACATTGTTGATGTTTTGAACCGTGGGTATGGATTGAATGATTGAGATTAAATTGATTTAGGGAGCGTGTGGAGGAAGATTGATATGTAGTTGATTGTAACCGATTGCATTGAATGTCATAAATGTAGAGAGTGTATAGAAGAATGGCAGTGAGGTGTTGTACCGCATTAAATCTCAGCCAATTAGAATTGAGACACGTTTAAGCCATTAATTTTCATTTTTGGTGCTTCATAGGGTATGTACAATTATTCACGTTTATTTTTAAAAGCCCAATATAGTGAATGTACAAAAAGTAAAATAAGGATATGGATAGTATATTGGATTTTAAGTAGGAGAATGATAGATTAAAAAGCAAGGAAGTAATTAAATCATGAGTCATAATGTGGATTGTATAGAAGAATAATTTGTCAATTAATCTCCACCATTAAAAAACCGTACGCAAACAAGCAACGGGAATAGAAAAGAAGAAGAGAAATAAATGAGTCATATCAATGTTATTTGATATGCAATAAGAAGAGACAAAAAAATTAATGTTTCAACTACCTCCTCCATCCACCCTGCACAAAAACACGCACACAACAACAACAACGGGGAATTAGGATGGAGGCATGACTGGGCATATAAAAAGCAAATTTACCCATCACTTATGGACACACATTTTTCAAAAACCCTAAAAGTAAAAGCAAATGGCAAGCTCTCTCCTCCATCGTGCAACACATCAAACGAACGATAGCTGTGAGGTCTTTCCTTACAGGCTATGGCAGCGATGAAGAAGAAGAGGCGAAAACTAATGGGAAAAAGAATGGTAACGGCAAAAGCCCAAATGGTCGTTAACTTTAAGGAAGCACAAAGCCCCTGCAGGTAAATATGTTAACTTCTTTTTTTGCTTTAATAAAAAAAAATCTTTTTAAAACTACGACGGCGGTGACCGTCGTCGCCGTCGTTACTACATCACCGTCGTAGCTTATTTCTCATCGACTCCGCTTGTACGGAACCGTCGGACGGTGGCGTCTTTTTAAAACTACGACGGCAGTGACCGTCGTCGCCGTCGTGGTGCAGGGCGGCGGCGTTTTTTATTATATGTTTTTGTACGGAACCGTATCCGGCGAGGACGACGGTGGCGTCTTTTTAAAACCACGTCCCCGTCTTCGCCTTTTAAAACTACGACGGCGGTGTTCGCCGTCGTTTGTATGGAACCGTCTACGGTGGTGACCGTCGTCGCCGTCGTGTCTCCGGACGGTGGCGTCATTTTATTATGTACGGAAACCGTCTACGGCGGTGGCGTCTTCCTAAAACTATGTCCCCGTCGTATGCGACTTGACGGACGGTTACTATAACCAGCAACTACTTCTTCGTATGTGTCGCCGCTTTGTTGTATAACCTTTTTATTTCCCCAGATGTGATTGCAGACTTGGAGAAGGATATGGACAACTTGAACAAAACCAGCTACTACTTCTTCGCCAAAAGGCTTCTTCGCAACTGTCAAAGACAAGTGTGAGAGACCTTTTTCTTTTCTTTCTCCCCAATTTCTTATTTTGTTGATTGAAAAGAGTACAAGGGCAGCTATTGTACTACTACTACAGTGTCTACTATTGTATAATTTAGATAAATTATAACACTTTCATTACTGATTGCAGACTTGACTGCAGGGGCAGCTATAGCTAGTGGAGTTGCCATCTTTAACAAGTTCTTTGTACCTGGTGGGCAGAAAATAATCGAAAAGTATATCGATATGAAATTTGAGGAGCTTAAAAGTAAGAATGCTTCGGATACTTCTCTAACTCCAACTTTGACCGTCATAAGATGTTATGATGATGTCATCAAGTACCGAATGCCCATGACCGGGATGGAGTGGGGCCACTTCACATACGGTTGGGATGTCGAGGGTCAACTTCTTACCATCCGAGCCGATAATGGTGAGGAAGTATTCAGGTACACCCCTCAAGTACCACCAAAGTTTAGGCACGGTGAAGTAGATCTCAAGTCTCTTGCGTTGGGATAATCTTATTGTTTCAGTGAAGGTCAAGGTTGTCAAGAAGGTCGAGGGTTGATTTTGTTATCTTATTGTTTCAGTGAAAACCACCCAAATATTAAGATAACAAAATCAACCCTCGACCTTCTTGACAACCTTGACCTTCACTGAAACAATAAGATATCCCAACGCAAGAGACTCGAGATCTACTTCACCGTGCCTAAACTTTGGTGGTACTTGAGGGGTGTACCTGAATACTTCCTCACCATTATCGGCTCGGATGGTAAGGAGTTGACCCTCGACATCCCAACCGTATGTGAAGTGGCCCCACTCCATCCCGGGCATGGGCATTCGGTACTTGATAACATCATCATAACGTCTTATGACGGTCAAAGTTGGAGTTAGAGAAGTATCCGAAGCATTCTTACTTTTAAGCTCCTCAAATTTCATATCGATATACTTTTCGATTATTTTCTGCCCACCAGGTACAAAGAACTTGTTAAAGATGGCAACTCCACTAGCTATAGCTGCCCCTGCAGTCAAGTCTGCAATCAGTAATGAAAGTGTTATAATTTATCTAAATTATACAATAGTAGACACTGTAGTAGTAGTACAATAGCTGCCCTTGTACTCTTTTCAATCAACAAAATAAGAAATTGGGGAGAAAGAAAAGAAAAAGGTCTCTCACACTTGTCTTTGACAGTTGCGAAGAAGTAGTAGCAGTCGTGGTTTTGTTCAAGTTGGCCATATCCTTCTGCAATCACATCTGAGCCCGAGTGCCTGCTTCGGTTATATGTCACCATCAACTCAAAGATTTAAATAATAAACAAGCAAGTAGAATTGATAAAAATGCATCCCTATTCAGCCTCGTATACTTTGGCCTAAAATGAAAATACACATGACTTTATGACCTGTTTATCATACTGAATAAGTAATCAGATGTTTTGTTTATCTTATTTAATTTCAGATACTTCCTGTAAATATCAAGAGTCTTGCTGGCAGTGTCGCAACACTATCTAATTGGTTAGCAGCATCGATTATTACTATGACAGCACCGCTACTCTTGGACTGGAACTGTGGAGGTACCCTTTGTGTGTGTGAGCGTGTGTGTAGTTTTGTAACCAAATGTACTGAAGTGGTACCCCTCTTCAACAGGAACCTTCATCATCTATGCTGCTATTTCTACTTTTACTCTAGCTTTTGTGAAACTATGGGTTCCTGAAACAAAGGGAAAAACTTTGGAAGAGATACAATGGTCCTTCAGATGACATTTATATGGTCTTCCGACATAATCTTTAACGGTCAAATTCACTCTTCCTGAACCTGCCAAGTGTTACGGTTTGATTTCTACATTTGTTCGTTACCAGTATCTATGTTATGGACACGTTTGTTTGTATTTATGTATAACCTGGACATCGCATATGCCTTTAAAATGTTTGCATAACTATTACTCCCTTTATCCAAAAAAAAAAATGTGCGACTTGTCAGGCCGTTTAATAGTCAAATATCATAAAGACAAAAACAAAGGCAACTTGGTGGACCAAAATCAAACTTAGCAATGTGTTTTAATAATTTTTGAATGGGTTAAAACTTGCGAAAACATAAAGTATTACGTATATTTTGGGACAAAGGGAGTATAACTCAGCATGTATAAACAGACATGTATGACATACATATACACGCACTCATACGTATGTATGTACTTCTAGTTAATTTGTTGATGGTCTATTGGATGCTGACTTTTAACCAAAGTGAATTTAGCTTGCAGGAAGAAAGACATTGTTAGAAGACACACGATCTTTCAACATGAACCAGGTGACATGCCTTCTTTTACACCTTCAACTCATGGTTTCCGTGGTCAGAACAAAAAGAGCTGGATTACGCACGTCGTTGAATATTGCCTACATATTTCTGGATTGTAGGATCATACCTTTAGTTAATCTCAAGATTTGAAATTTAAAAGCCGTTAACTGATTTCTTACATGATTATCCGTTTACTGCACGATTTTACCGTTATGCTTAGAGAGCATAATGTCCTTCAAAATCATAACCACTTCAAGGGCTATTTTGTCCAATGGGTAGAGGTGCAAATAAATCGGTTAAAACCGGTTTTCGGTTTTGGGAAAACCGGTTATAAAAAAAACCGGTTTTCCTAAAAACCGGTTTCGGTTTTTTTGGGTTATAAATGTTCGGAATCGGTTTTTTTCGGTTATAAATTTTCGGAATCGGTTTTTTTCGGTTATAAATGTTCGGATAAAGTATGCAACATCATTTGGGCTTGAGCACTCAACTTGGACTTTATTTTGGGCCACATTTATACACTACAATCCATTAAAAAATTGCCTTATCCACCACTTCACAAAAACCCTATATAAACAAAACACCCGAACCCTAGCACACCAAACACAGTATTCCACCGCATCTGTGTTCTTTGTAAGTTCTACATCTTATAGTTTTAATTTATTTTATCTATAGTATTTCGCCTCTTTATTCAAAATCATTTTAACAAAATGAAATGATTTTTTTGATTTGGATTTATTTTCATGTTAAAAGAGAGGCGTAAATTAATTTGCGGAAACGTTGAGTCGCTTCGTCTCTGTTTATTTACGGACGCAGCTAATAAAACCCCGCTATATTTTTGTGTTTTTTAATTTTGTTTATGATCCAATGATGGCATGATATCTTTGAGACCTGATTATATTTTGATGACAACAATAAGCATTTTCGCTGAGGATCCATTTTTTAATATATATATATTTTTTATGAGATGATGATGTTTGCACTGGGCTCTGAGAGTAATTATTTAATTGCTTGATTTGATGCATATTGCAGCCAAGAAAGCTAGTCTGATCATACATATAAAAAAACCGGTTAAAACCGGTTATTTGAAAAAACCGGATTTATAACCGGTAAAAAAAGGGTCCGCTATCAAAATCAAAAACCGGTCTAACCGGTTCGGTTTAAAAAAAACCGGTTCCAGTTTATTGGACCGTTAAAAAAAACCGGTTCTTATTTGCACCTCCACGGGAGTTGTATTTTCCAAAAAGCAATCTACACACTGAGTTCAAGCCCACAATGGGGGATTTTATCCAACAATGACATGATTTTTCTTTCCAACTAGTACTTATTAAGCCCTCCATCCCTGTCTACTTGTTTTGAGATGAAGCATCAAGTATATCAACATGATGCACACATGACTCATAAAATGATGGGGGCATTAATTTGTTATTTTTCTTCTGTAATTATAATATTTTTTTCCTCAAAGCTTAATTATGTGCAGCCTTATCTCTAAGGGACGTATGTCGCTTTACCTTCATCTACAAAACACCATATGGTTATATGAACTGTAAAAGCATATGTCTTCTAGCAGTAATCACTATATGAAACTCAATTTCGCACAGAGATGGCGCATTGTTTTGTCTAACGCAGAGTTGTGGGAATCTTTTTTAATGTACTAGAGGTGGCAAGCAAATGCAATTTGTGCAGAAAATTTTTTCTGGCACATCAATGTTTACCGAAGTTATCAGATTATGTCAAATTCATATAGATTTCATTGAACTGAACTATTTTTGTCAATTTTAACATTCAAAATCAAGTTTGAACTGGTTAATTTCCAAGTAGTAAAGTAACTTTTGCTCATATATGTCTTAATGTCATATATTTTTCTCATAGATGTCCTAGTGTCAAATATAACGTTTTGAGAAAAAAATATAATCTTAATCGGTTTGTTTCAATCCAAAGTCATTGCAAGTGCAAGTATTTCATGTCATTAAATTAAAAATGGGCTTGAGCTAGTCAGCTAAGACTAGTGGTAATAAGCCACTTAAGAGGCGTTCTATGGCATCAAAGACGGGTGCTACCCTATTAGGGTCACCCCATGGAGACACATTGAAGTTAGACCAATGGGAGAAGTCGGTCTTGGCTAAGACCGAGTTGTGGAGGTGTGGAAGTAGTTGTTGTGTGAGTGTGTGATATTTTGGTTTTTGTGGGGTATATTTGTGTTTAATTAAGTATGGTATGTTTTGGTAGTGATGCTAGTTGTTTAATTAGACTATGTTGGTGCTGGGCACACTGGTGACCCAACTTGACCCAAGTTTCCGGCTGCCACGTCAGCTTTCTCTCTCCAGCGACCAAACATGACCCAAGTGCCACAGTGGTGACCGACTTTTTTTTTTTTTTTTTTTTTTTTTTTTTTTTTTTTTTTTTTTTTAATGAAATACTTATATGGGAGAAATAGAAAAGTCACATACGTAAGTAACCATCAAATACATTATTCCAAGTTTCCAACAATATATAGCTAAATTACAAATGGTACGTAGAAATTACATGCAAGCTTTTACTAGTACTCTTATTAAATCGGTTGGCAAAACAACCGATTGTTGTTTTGAATTGTACTCGACCGATTCTACAACTAAGTTCCACAACGGTGACAACCGATTCCCAAATCGGTTGAAGGCAACGCTCGACCGAAAAAATCCGGCCCATTGTGGGCAGCCGTTTAATTACACTATGTTGGTGGTGGTGATAGTTGTGGAGAGAGAAGCTAACGATTTTGACACGGCCATTTTAGTCGCTGCTTTGATACCTTCATCTCGAAGGTTGAAACTCGTATGGACCTACGGTCTATACGCCCTTGCCAAATGATACACTACGATGGCGTGATGGTGATTTGCCTAGCTCAATGAGCCTTGGGGTGGCCTGTGTGCAGTCCAAGGTTAACGTTTCAAGTCATCATCCTAATAAAAAGATGGAAGTAAACATAATGATACTTGAAACGAAACAACTGATCAATATTCGGGCTTCAAAGATTTTGTACGACTATAAGATCTTGTATCAAAATTGCATCAATGATAAATTTGACTATTCACATTGCCACAAGGGTCAGTTCACTACAACATTCGACACAATTAGAGGGGATATTTTGACGCTTTCGGCGAGGACATGTCCCCGCTAAACCCCCCTCGCTGATACTTTTAGCGGGGACAAATGCATCCTTTTGGCGGGGACATGTGGATCCCACAGACTTTGAGTTGGTCAAACTATGTCCAGCTTGGCAATACTTTCGGCGGGGACATGTCCCCGCCAAAAGCATTATCCACTGTTGAGATTATCTTAATTAAATAATGATTATCTTCATTAATCAACCTTTTAGCAGGGACGTGTCCCCGCCGAAAGAGTTATCCACTGTTGAGATCAACTCTTTTGGTGGAGACGTGTCCCCGCTAAAAGGGTCATCTACTGTTGAGATCAAACATTTTGGCATGGTTATGTCCCCGTTAAAAGAGTTATCCACTGTTGAGATCAACTTTTTTGGCGGTGACGTGTCCCTGCTAAAAGCCTAAACCATATTAAGTTGTTTCTCACTTTTGGAGGGGACGTGTCCCCGCCAAAAGCCTATCACCCATTTTGCAGCATATTGCAACAAAATGGGTAATTTCCATATTTTTTTCCCGAAAAAACCTACAACATCACAACTTGTATATCCAAATGCTACAACACCACAAAAGAGACTCACATCACAAATTCGCTAAACATAATATAATACATATCCAAATTCGCTAAACATAATCATATATATCCAAATTCACCAAAAACGGTTCAAAAAACGTGATCACATGATCATCTACAAAACTATACATAAGCTAGCTATCCACAAAATGATCCAAAACTATACGTGTAATTCATTTAGCGGGAATCCTAACACATAATCTACATAAACACATAATAATCCATGTAAATCTCCACAAATTTGTCCATAGCCCCAAAACAAATATAAATCGACCATGGGACACAAACAACCCATATGCTACTTCCGAGCCTCCCCACTCCCCTCCCTGGTACCTCGAGGCTCACCTTGTGAAGCCTCATGTGATCCCGATGTCCACGGCATGCCACTCGCTAGCTGATCGAGGAAACCCGGCTGAGTCCTTGCCCACTCCATCAACAGATCAAGCTGTGTCCTTTGCGTGGAGAGCTCCTCGGATTACTTTTGCACGGTTTCCTGCAGCGAGGATGTTGGGTCTAAAGATGCTTCTGTTCGTGAAATATGCTAAGTGTTACTCTGCTGATTAGTATATAACTCTGCTGTTTGGTAACTCTGCTGGATTGGGATAATAAGCTAAGTATAACTCTGCTGCTAACCACGAAAACTCTGCTGCTAGGAAGATTATGCTGCTGCTTATTGGATATGTATAGTATGTTAAGGATATGTATAGAAAAGATATGTAAAGATATTTTTCGTGTATAGAAAGTTTTGTAACCAACTAGGACTCCTTAGTCTATAAAAGGAGGGTCTAGGGTTAGGTTTTAGATACGTATCATTATTGTTTTACACTTCAAGGTTTCTTGTAACCCTATTGCTATCGAGCAATCGTATTAATATATTGAAGTGTTGTTTGATAATTCGTTTTGAGTTTTATTCTTCTTAAGATCAAATATTAATTTCCGCATAATATTTGATATACAACTCAAGATCAGTTTCTATACCGATTGCTTTAGGTTTATATCTAAAGTAATTAATAAGATCGTGAAGCTCAACTGGGATCAACAAATGGTATCAAAGCTTGTGATCTAGAAGCTGGTACCAAGAAGAATTACTGAATACAAGATCTGTTAATCATCAAAGTAAGCAATGGAATCCGATTCTACACACATGGTTACTGCATCAAGAGTTCCCATGCTCAAGACTGGAGAATACGAGATCTGGAAGATGAGAATTCAACAGTACATGAGAATGGTTGATTACTCACTTTGGGAAGTTGTTCTACATGGCGACAGTCAGCTAGCCAAGACTGCTACTGGATCAGTCTTGACTCTCAAGATAAGTGAGGAGAAAGCACAGAGAAGATTGGAGGTCAAGGCTCACAGTATTCTCATGATGGGAATACCTAATGATTATCAACTAAGTTTTAATCATATTGAGTCTTCTAAGGATTTATGGGAAGCTATTGAACTTCGATTTGGTGGGAATGAAGCTACCAAGAAATCAAGAAAGAACCTACTGAAGCACCAGTTTGAAAATTTTACTGCTTTGAGTTCTGAGAATATTGAGGGAACTTATGATAGACTTCATAAGCTGACCAGTCAGATGGCTCTATTAAAGATTGATGTATCTCAAGAAGATATCAATCTAAAATTTCTGAGAAGTTTATCTTCTGAATGGAACACTCACACAGTGATTTGAAGGCACAAGGAAGATTTTGAGAAGATGACATTGGATGATCTGTATAACAACTTGAAAGTATATGAATCTGAAGTCAAGGGATTGTCAAGTTCATCTTCTACCACAAACAATCTTGCTTTTGTTTCCTCAAGCAACAAGAATTCTGGTAGTCATCAAGAACAGCACTCTGCTGCTGGTACTTTCATTCCTGATGCTGGTTCACATGTCTCTGCTGCAGACTCTACAAATACCAACACCATCAGTGATGCTGCTATTTGTGCTTATTTGGCTGAACTTACTACAAGTACTTCAGTTATGCCTCAAGATCTTGATGAACTTGATCCTGATGATGTTGAAGAGATTGATATGCAATGGCAGTTTGCAATGCTAACTATGAGGGCAAGAAGGTTTCTTAAAAGAACTGGTAAAGAAATGAAGTTCAGAAGAAACAAGAATGTGGGATTTGACAAATCAAAGGCTGAATGTTTTAACTGTCATAAGAAGGGACACTTTGCAAGAGAGTGCAGAGCACCAAAAAGAAACAATGAGAATGTCAAGAAGTCTACTGATGAAGAGCCAAATCCTACTACTGCTATGGTGTCATGTGATGGGTTAGGAGAGTATGACTGGAGTGATCATGCTAAAGATGGCCCAAATTTTGCATTGGTAGCTGATGAAGAACCTAAAGAACAACAATTTGCTCTCATGGCATACTCTTTCTCTGGTTCAGACTCTGAGGTATCCAATGAATCATCTTGTTCTTTTAAATCATGTTCTGATACAATAGAAATACTTAAGTCTAGCAATGGAAATCTTAAAATGGAGAATGAAAAACTTAAGTTAGACAATCTTAGTTATGAATATGGTTTAAAGAATTTAGAAGAGAAGCTTGAATTTTATAAAAAGGCTGAAATTGAATATCTTGATAAGATCACTAGTCTAGAAATTGAGCTTATTAAGAAAGATTGTGAGATTAAGGTTCTTATGGGGAAAGTAGAAGAGGCTGAACAGGCTAAAGATTCAGCTTTATTTCTGACATAATTTTTGAGCTTTTTCATGTATCTTTCAAATGGATACATCCACCTCATGTAAATAGGCCCGCCTTCAATAGCCTCTTCGGGTAGATGAATAACCAAGTGAATCATAATGTCAAAAAAAGCAGGAGGATATATTTGCTCGAAACTGCACAAAATATTGATGAGTTGTTCTTTAGCTTTCAACATGTCATCCACCATCAAAGTTCGAGCGCATATTTGTTTGAAGAATGAACAAAGCTCGATCATTGGTGTTGCGGTGGTTTGGTCCTTCAAGTAATTTTGAAGTCTAGCAGGAAGTAACTGATGCATCATTATATGACAGTCACGAGCCTTCAAGCCTGTTATGTTGCTATCACTGTCTATCACTTTGTGCTTGAAGTTAGATCCGAACCCATCTGGTAGTTTAACACCTTTGATGAATTGACAAAAAAATCATGATATTAGAATAAGTCGTCGAAATGAATACGCGAATTGAATTGGAACAAATAAATTTTGAAATAAAACGCGTACCTTTGATGAATTGACAAAAAAGTTTTCTTTCTTCAGTTGTGAAAGAGTACGTGGGATGAGGCTTAGAGCACTTCCCGTTTTCTTGGTTGACGAGCCACAACTCATCACGAATTTTCAAATTTTGTAAGTCTTGTCTTGCCTTGTTGGTGTATTTTGATTTGTCATTCATTAACAAAGTACCCAACACACTCTCACACACATTTTTTTTTCAATGTGCATGACATCTAAATTGTGTTTTAGTGTAAGAAAAGACTAATACTCTAGCTCGTAGAAAATAGATACTTTGGTCCAATTCAATTCCCGATCAGGATCACATTTTTCCTTCGCACCCCCAAAACTTGGATCTTTCCCCGGTATACGTATAGGCAATCTCCCAAGTTAAGTCAAGATGTCATCACTGGTAAATTTTCTAGGAGGTGGTCTATCATCGACCGGAGTACATAATGCCCTTTTGTTCTTCCGCCATTTATTGGTCGATTTTAAGAATCTTCTGAGACCAACATAAGTGGTTTTGCTTAACACACGAATAGCTGGAGTGTCTACATTACAGGTCGGACATGCCTTGTAACCTTACCCACTCCACCCAGACAAACTACTTCGAGCGGGAAAGTCATTGATAGTCCATAAAAGCGCTACTTTCATACAGAATTCAGTGCCTGTAACAGCATCCGTAGTCATGACTCCATCTTTCCATAAAGTCTATAGGTCTTCAATCAAAGGCCTCAAGGAAATATCTATGTCCTTCTCGGGTGATTTAAGGACCGGAATTAACAACGTCAACATAATAGAAGTCTCTTTCACACATATCCAGGGAGGCGTATTGTATGTTGTTAATATGACCGGCCACATGCTGTAAGACTGACTAAGGTTGCCGTACGGATTGAAACCATCAGCAGCCAACCTTAATCGGAAGTTTCTTTTTTCATAAGCAAATTCTTTCTTATACTTGATGTCAAATTTCTTCCATGCTTGACCATCAACCGGGTGTTGCATCTTACCGTTCTCCGTAGACTGCCCAGAAGCATGCCAAGTCATATGTTTTGCAGTGTGTTTAGACTTGTATAAACGTTGTAGTCTAGGTATGATAGGAAAGTAACGCAACACCTTGTTAGGAACTTTCTTCCCCAGTGCGTTCTTGTCTTTCCCTCTACTAGCATCGCAGCTGGGACAATTCTGCAAATCTTAGTTACCCACCCCCCGATATAAAAAACAATCATTTACACAAGCATGTATGGATTCCTATCCTAACCAGATCGTTTTATATGTCTTTTTTATTTCATAGTATGACGATGGGATTTTGTATCCTAGAACGGGCGGGAAACATTCCTGGAGAAATTTTAGGGTTTCGTTAAATGTGGTGTCACTCATTTTACCTTTGACCTTGATGTTCGTAAACTTTGCCATAAAGTCCAATGAAGACATCCAATTACAGCCCAGGTATAGTGGGTCGTTGGCAGTGGCAAGTAACTCTTCAAACTCGTTACGTTGAGGAAGTGTCGTTGCTTGAGTTGGCTCGTTACTTGTCTCGCCAATATTTCCTTGAGTTGGCTCATTTTGTTCGTTATTCGGACAAATATTGTGAAGGAACTCAGCCATGTCACTCATCCAAGGATGATTTGTGTTGGGTACTACTGTCCGGGCATCCGGTTCACCGTGATTATACCATTTCGTATAACTTTGGTCCCAACCACTTGTGTGTATGTGATCAAACAAATCTTCGTGCTTTATCCAACCAACGTTATAAAAACAAGCACATGGACATTTTACATTCCTATCAATATTCACAAAGGACTTGCAATACTCGCAAAAAGCTTTAAGACCTTTTAAAAATTCGATGCTAGCACGAGATAATGAGACCCAACTCTTATCAATTGGCATAACTGCGTTTTAGTGATGCAACAAATAATTATATGGAATTAAACATGTTCACAAAAATCTACACGTAAACACATAAAGGTGGAATTACGAGTTGTGCGTTTTGTTCACCTAATTCAACTATGGAAGGCAATCCTAACCCACTCTTTGAATGTTTCGTCTCATATATGAATGCGTATAACTAAATTTACTATTTGAGAAAATTTCGGCAGCATTTCCCCTCAACTCCCCAAATATATGCATTAAAGACATATTCGTAGGAGTAAAGGGGAAACACTGTCAAAATTTTCACAAATAGTAAATCAATTATACGCATTCATATTCTAAATGAGACAAAACATTAAAGAAGCAGTCCCAAACAGGAGACTTTCCGAAATTAATTTCTAATAAATTAATTTCGGACAGGTTTTCTATGAGATGATTAACTTCGGACGGGGACTTTCCGAAATTAATCACTAAAGCCCTAAAATCATTTACAATAGTCTAATACAATTAGAAAAAAATTATAAGCACATAACATATTCGCACAATCATTTTCATATATTCACAAACGCATACCAAATACATTATCAAACGTATACCAAATGAAAACACAATAAGCAAACCCAATCACCCCATTGGTGCAGAAAATAAGCAAACCCAAACACTCCTTTGTGGGCTGCTGTTTGGACAGCATAAACCAAACGCCCCTTGGAGGCTGCTGTTAACCAAACGCACCCTTTCGGGGCTGAAAAATAAACAATCGAAACAACCCTTTGGTGCAGAAAATAAGAAAACCCAAACATCCCTTTGTGGGTTGCTGTTTGGATAGCATAAACCAAACGGCCCTTGTGGGCTGCGGTTAACCAAACGCACCCTTTCGGCCACCGGGATGCTATGCTTCAAGTTGATCAGGTGCTGTTTTTGCTAATCAGTCAGTCAGTCAGTCAAATGGGATGCTAAGCTTCAAGTTGATCTTGATGAAATGCTTGAGAAAGCTAAGGCTGCTAATTAGCTTGTTTTTCCGGGCTTATTTGATTTTTGAAAACCATTTGATATAAGCAAAACTACGTGTCATCAGTTAAAAGGAAAAAGGGAATACGTTTATCACTTATTATAGCCTTATACGTTTATCACTTATTTATTTAGTACTAACTAAAGTGTGTTTATCTTTATAAGGAAAAAGGGAATACAAGGACTAGTAACGGCTAAATTACTACAAAAGCTATACCTAATGTGTTTATCTCAAAACCATATCTGCTCGCAGTAAACTCTTTATCATGTCATATGTGGTCGCACTAAACTCTATACCGCAAACTACACTTTCCTAAATTACTACAAATGCTACAAAAGCTACTTAACGGCTGTGGTTCAAATTAAAAAAAAAAAAAAAATAATAATAATAAAAAAAAAATAATAATAATAATAATAATAATAAATCAAAAACTAAAAACAATAAACACAAAACAATTAACAAAATTAACAAACAACAAAATTAACAAAATTAACAAAAATTGAAAACAATTAACAAAAATCAAAAATTAGCCTCGGCATGGTACCACTTTCGAGAGTAAGAAAGGAGAAGAGAAGAGAAAGAATCAAACAAATAGAGGGTTTAAGGAAAGAATTAAAAAATGAGAGGTGAGAAAGAGATGCTAAACGTGCACAGTGGTGCGAGTGTGGGTTGCGGTGGTGGAGATGGTGGGGCGGTGAAGTAGTGGTGGTATAGTGGTGGTGCTGTGGTGCAGTGGTGGTGTTGGATCTGTTAAACGAGAGGAAGAAGAAAGCGAGTGCGAGTTTTTTTATTTTTTTTATAAGTGTTCAAATATGTTAATAATTGAGGTGTCTTTTTAGCGATTATATTTGGCGGGGACATGTCTCCGCTAAAAGATAATTTGTCTTTTAGCCAGTTTTTTGGCGGGGACATGTCCCCGTGTTGGGTAAAGAATTTGACCCAATTACCCTGACAAGGATTTAAAAATAAAATAGCCTAACTCACTAAATAAAATAGTGGGTCACTCACTGAAACAGATTCAGTGAGTGTTATATAATGCTCTTTGAACTGAAAAAACACTTTACTTACTGATGTGGTGTCAGTGAGTAAAGTATATGAGCGACAAACAACTCCAGTGTCACTGAGATTTGACAAATATCTCAGTGACCCTGAAGACGCTATCTCTACAAGCAGACTGAAAAATATGGGCGGGAACTTCCAAAAAAGGAAGTCAGACAAAGTACAAGAAATTGTCATAAGAGTTGGAATATTTATTGTGACTGATTCAAAAGGGATGTTGGTGCTTTTTCAAAAGAGGAAGATGAAGAGGGAACACCTGATGCTGACATCTCACCAACCATTAAATGGTGTATTTGTATTTTTTACCTATATATATGTTTGCTTTGTAATAGGGATAGTATGGATTCTAAACAAACAAAAATACTTAGTATTAGTTGATAGGATCATCCTCTCATTGAATCTCAAGCATAACTTGGATCAATGAGAGTTTATTTGTCACCCAAAGGGGATAGTATACCGCAATTATCCCCTTGAAGAAGCTGAAGATGTTATCATGTAGTCAAGTGTATATTGAGTAATCTTGTAACTATTGTTCATCATTATTAATCAATTTGTTCTTTATTTTTATCAAGATTTATTCAAATTTCATGGACCAACAAGTGGTATCAGAGCAGGTGGATTATTGATCCAGATCCGTTCAATTAGCTGCTGATAACATTCTTCAATGTCAAAAAATAAATGTGAGATCTTCAAAAACTGCTACTACTATAGCACGAGATGTTAAACGAATGAGCCGAGATGATATGGTTATACACGAGATGTTAAACGAATGAGTCGAGATGATATGGTTATACATGAGATGTTAAACGAATGAGCCGAGATGATATGGTTATACACGCCATCATATATGGTGTAGGGCCCTCAACACACTTACCCCATCAGTATTATCTATCTATTTACTGTGACATCAACCTCCAACAGTCACCTACCCCATCAGTATTATCTATCTATTTACTGTGACATTCCCACCAAAATATTGGCGTCAAAACTTCCCACCAAAAGCTAGCAGATCTGCTCTATCCTCACAAACACATTATATACACTATTATCCTCAAAATCACTCAACCTCACAACCTCTTATCTTCACACCAATTTCAAAACCTGAGATGCAGCGATATAATCCTTTTATGTGTTCTTGTGGAACAGGAAATATAAAACTAAGAACATCACATCAAAAAGATACATTTGGATGGGAATATTATGCATGTCCTCGTTCGAAGGTGAACAATCATACATTTCTTATTTATGTAAATATACAAATAATTGGGTTGTAATCTCTTATAATTTCCTTATTATGTAACATCCAAGACAAAAAGATCATGGATGTGGATATTTTATGTGGAAGGGTCAATTTGATGACCAGTTAAGAGTAATATCTTCTGCTTCAACATCTCAAGGTTCTGGATCTGCACCAATAGAGTGCTCAAACTGTAATACCAAAGATCTTAGGCTAAACATACTGGAATCACAAAAACAGGTGCTAGAGACAAGAGTAAGGATGTTGGAGGCAAGACTTGAAATGACAAGGAATCCCGACGACCACGACCACGCATGTCAGTCGGGTGCAATACTCCGTGAGCTGTTAGGTGACATGGAAAATCTTCGTATGTAGTGGTGGTGGTGGTGGTGGTGGTGGTGGTGGTGTTGTTGTTGTTGTTGTTGTTGTGTTATTGTTGTTGTTTAATAAAATGTTGTTGTTATTGAAGTTATCGAACATGACATACACCTGTCTCTTGGTGGGTCAAACCACACCCAAAATATACAATTTTCCAACACTAAATTACATATGCATAAAGAATGGAACTGAAGGAACAATATCACAATTAACAGATACAAAGGCAAACCTTTTATTTAAAACACGCAAGAGTTCTCAACCACATACATTTGATACAGACTCAAACGAAACAACACGACAAGCAAACGAAACAACTTGACAAGCAAACGAAACAGATCAAATGAAACAACTCGACAAGAAAACGAAACCACTTGACAAGCAAAAGAAACAGACCAAACGAAACACACGACATAGACCACAACAAACATCGCCCATTCATTTTTTTTTTTGCTGCTACTTCCCACTTTGCTAGAACCTGCACCATCTTTTCCCTTCCTTGCTTTCTTTTGCTTGATGAAATGTTCAAACATAGCTTCAAGATTTGTTATCCTATTCCCAGATCATCAAGTTTGGTTTCCAACGTGCTTTCTCCTCCAACATCATCAGCTTGAGCGTCAAACATCTCTCTGTAGTATGGCTTTTTCCTCAACCATTCCAGAATCTGGTCTCTCATCAACGGGCTAATGTTCTTATAAGAACCATATTCATCATAAATTTCGTAGCCATATGTATTAAGAACTTCATTAAAGAGATCCATCGACAATAAAACCTTTGACCACTCCTCTTCCGGCATGTAACCAGCCATTGTTATGTGTGTTTTGTGGGAATTGACGATTGGGTTATTTGTGTTATTGAGGATGATCGGTTAGGTTATATATAAGTAAAACTTTGGCGGGATAAATTGGCGCCAACACTTTTGGTGGGGACATGTCCCCGCCAAAAGCTAATATCAGTAACAGAAAATATTGGCGGGATAAAGTAATCGTTAGGAGGAAAAACTGGATAATATTTTCGGCGGGAACATGTCCACGCCAAAAGCTAGACGATGTGTATCTAACCTATTGGCGGGACATGTCCCCGCTAAAAGTAACGGCGGAAAAAAAACCCAAGAATAATTAAGAGTTACAATTTTGGTCAAAGTTTGCCAAATATCAAAACTACTTTCGGCGGGGACATGTCCTCGCCGAAAGTAAGCGTTGAAAATTTAGCAAACGGTCAGTGATATGATTTGCCAACTCAGCATGAGTTTTATCGTTTAGCGACTTTCGACGGGAACGGAGGCGTCCCCACCAAAAAAGTCCTGACCCGTCCTAGTTGATTGTTGTAGTAGTTGTAAATTTGAGTCCTTAAATTTACAGTAAAAACAGAACATCCAGATGCTCAAATCCTAAACCATCCCAATAAAACAAACAAGTATTGATGATGTGATGCGACAACTGAGGGGAATCTATTGAATTGGAATATTTCTTTCGAGCAATTATTGTAAGTTGACTAGAATCACATCAACAATACCAACATCACTATTCATTGTTAATGGAACTGCCGCAAGTACATGCAAAAGTTGAAAAAACATATACATACATGCATACATGTCTTCCATACCTACATGGCTGTATACATATTGAAAATTGAACAACCAAATATCGATACATTTAATCTTAATACTAAAAAATAAAAAATAAAAAAGTATCTACATGAGCAAATCAAATTGTCTTCCTTCAACAATCATGTATCTAATGACTATCATCAAACTAATATGTGAGCGGTCTTGAACCATGCTCACGTTTTAACACAATTTAAGTAGGTGATTGTTGGCTCAAGCTCCGTAAGGCATAAACTAGCCTCCAAAAAGTTGAAACCTATTGTTAGAAAGAAAAAAAATCGTTTCCTTGTGAATGTATCTATTAGACTAAACGTAATGGGACCGAATGGTCCAGTCCTCTTTGCCAAAACACACGCATCCCCCCTCTACGAGGACCGAATGGAACACGTCCCCCCCTAAACCAATGCATTTGTTTTGTCTGTAACGTCACTGGACCGAAAGAATGGTTTGGTTTGTGTGTGTGTTTTTTGTTTTAATTTATTTTTGTGGGGTCGTTTTTTGATGTGATTGCGGTCTCCTTACTACGAATGTTTAGTCTATGAGAGAAAAAGCTAAGTTGACACTGATTTTTTATGGTCTTGTCGTGGTCTCATTACTATCGGTCTTAGTAATTCAAGTACAATCAACTTACCTATCTTAGTAGCTCACATAATTTTATTTTATTTTTACTAAATATAGCTTTGCATACTAGTAGCCGAATTAAGTATTTTTTTCATTAAACATAAATTATTCGCCTTCTCATCATTTTACTTGCTAAGAGAGCTAGTTGCAGTTGCGGTTATCCGTAAGTTATCTATTTGTCAAGTCAAGTTTACCGTATAATATTTCTATAACACAATAAAAAACAGGATCCACAACAAAATTACCACTAAAGAAACTCACTCACCAATCACCCGACTTTTACACTAAAAAAAAGGAGAAAATACAAATAGCTCTCGTTGCCGCATAACGTGGGGCGAATAACGCCCAACGCCGGTGCAATCTAACATCCAACAATGCTGCACGCCATATGTGATTTTGGTGCATATAATATTGCACTGAGTACTCTAATAGCGATAACTAAATTCATATTGCCAAAGGTTTTGTAGCTCGGTGGAACCATGAGATAGTATGACGAGCTCCTCAATTAAATGGCAATTGATATTTACACATACATTTTTACTTAGCACACATAAGATTCATGCATAAAGACAAACAACTTGATGTGTGGGTACAAGCAAAATTATGTGTGCTAATTAAAAATGTATGTGTAAATATCAATTGCCAATTAAATACGTAGTGAGTTGAAGTCAAATGTGAATTATATATAGCGAGATTGTAGTGGATAGTCATATCTCTACCCGAAAGTATGCCAGAATGTAGGAAGAATGCGTTGGTTATATTCATTTTAGGTCTCTTGAAACAGATAATGAAGCAGTATTATAGATATAATTTTCTCTATAAGACAACAATCCACTTAAAATTCAAGTATGAGATGTAGTAAATAATGAAGAAATACTACAACAAAATGTAAACAATAATGAAGTATTTTTAACTTACATTGTTGGGACGAGATTGGGTGATTTTATACAAGCAAATGAATTTTACTAACTTAAAAACCAAAATATTAGATCGAAATCTATCTAGAAAAAGGAAAATACTATTTTTTAGTTAAACTTGGGAAAAAGTTATATCTTGGCGACCAAAAACCATACATTTGACCGACAAAACCCAAACGACAAAACGTACACTGTTACTAATAAATAAACAACTCATTTCCAAAGCCCAAACAATAACCGATATACAATAACCAATGCACGATAAGCAAATGCATGAAGTACACGTTATTACAAAAGCCATACTCTGGACTAAACAAGTTTTCCTCTGGAAAAAAAATACCCACATTCACCTCGTAAAACCATGTACAAGGCCAGCAGGTCTGTCAGTAACATTGAGACGCCACGAAAGAAACGGAGAATCTATGTCGTCCACGTCATCAACGAACTTAAATTCGTTTGCTGATGATGGTGAGTAATATGAAGCTTGCAGTTTATGATGGGTTGTTGTTGTTTGTGTGTGGTTTGTAACGACCCATGGGTTTCCGTTTATCATTGGTTGGTTGTGGTGGTGCTGGTGGTAGTGTTGTTGTGTCTCCGCCGTGTCGGCGCCGCCGGTGGCTGCTGCGGTTGCTCGTCTCTCTTCTTTCTTGAACCTTATTCCACATGCATTGCAAAGTGACTGCAAATTCAGTTAACAAAAAATGTGTTAAAAAACTGTACGTCGAGGTTTGGTTTATTTAAATGTCAAGCTTTTGTGAACTTGAAACTTACGGTAGGAATTTGCATGCAATATGTTACAAAACGTAAAATGACGAGCTACATATCTCAGCAGGTACATGTTCAGTAAAATCATTTTTCAATCGCTAGTGACCATTAGCTTTACTTTTGCGACAAAACAATAAGCTAACTTTGCTTAATATTTAAACTGATCATAACATCTTGAACCTAAAAGTGACACCAAATACCAAGTACAACTTTTTAATTGGTCACTATAAAATAAACTACTACATGTAAAGTAATAGAAGTATCAAATTAAAATATACTACAGTTGACTACTACTAGTATAATACGGAGTAGTTTCTTTTACTCAACAAAAACTTTGCTACTGTTTCTCAAAAGTTAAAACATGTCATATAAAATTGAAATACCGTTAAACTATATACCTTAGGGCCTCGTGGGCCATTTCTCCAAAGTGGGGTAGAAGTAGTGTCACAATTAGCGCACCTTCGCGCTAGAAGATTGTCAGACACAACTCCGCCATGGTTCACTTTCTGAGAAGGTGAAACCGTGGCGGAGTTATGCAAAATGTCCCAACATAAATTAGCAGACCAATTAGCAGAAGGTCTTCTTTCAAGCACCCTTTCGTAATCCCGAGTGGCTGGTGTACCTAAAGAGAGTGTACAATCAACTGCTGAAGAAGTAGGTGACTCTTCATAAGGCATTGAAAACATCATAGCATTATTTGAACCACTACCACACCTATACATCGTTTTTTAGCTAATGTAAATATTTTGTTTAAGGTATTATGCACTTATGCTAGCTAGTGAGTTTATATGGGAAGTGTGTACGAAAATGTTATGATGGAAGAGGTTGAAAATGATTTATGAGATACGACATATAAAGGAGTTGAGGTAGGGTAGTGTGGTATAAGAAGATGAAATAAGAGTCAAGTAGTTGACAGTAAGCACGTTGTGGTGAAAGAGGTTAACTTTATAAAGAGTACGTTTTACTTGTATTTATAGAACAGTTAGGGGGACCTACGTCTCAAAAAACACCCCGATTTTGGGGAAAGAAATCTATGCTTGTACACTTTCTCATCATTATGACATGTTATGCGAATCTCGACGAAAAGTGATTATGCTTTACAAAGGGTTGTGTCATATGGGCACTAGGGTCGACGACGGTATAGATGAATTTATGCTCTATACCGGCGGTAACATCGCCGCCGACATCGAATTTATAGCAAAAATTTATGAGGGACGGTATTACATAATGTTGGTGATTAATTTGCATATGACCGTTTTTTGCTCAAAATTTTCAAAAATCTAGCCGTTAGCTAGGTTAAAAAAATAAATAAATAAATAAATAAAATCCTATTTTATTTTTCCTATAGGCTGATGTTGACCGGACCCTCCCTTAAGGAAGGTGTGTTTACTTGACCAGCTGCCGCCGATTGTACTGTCTGCTTTAAAATTTGTACAATTTGACTAAAGTAGGTGGACCCCCCATAGTAGGGAGGGTCCGGTTAGTACATCCCTTTCCTATATATCCTTTCAACCCCAAAACACACACAACAACTAAAACACTTCCATGGATTCAAGAAAACAAAAAAATGTTTCATCCGGGTCTAAAAGTCGAGGTCGAGGTGTTCGAAATCAAGTTGCTCCTCCACCGAGTCACCAAGGTTACTACCCTCAACCACCGACTCCCCAAGCTTACTACCCTCAACTACCGACTTTCCAAGCTTACTACCCTCAACCACCGACTCCCAATCTTACTACCCTCAACCACCTCCACCGATGCAACCAAGGGAATACGTGATCGATCAAACGGCGGAGCTTGACTTTGATCCGATGCTTAACTATCAAGATGAAGTTGTTCCCGAAACACAAGAACTTCCTAACGGTAATTTTTTTTTTTGTTTTTTACATTTGGTTTATTTTTTATTTTTTTTTACATTCGGCTTTTTTTTTCTTTTTTTTTTTTTTACATTCGGTTTTTTTTTTTTTTTTTTTTTTTTTTTTTTTTTTTTTTTTCTACTTTTTTACATTCGGTTTTATTTTGTAGATGATGACGTTCAAGAAGTGCAAGATGTTCCGACAAAGAAATTGAAGAAACGAGCGGTTAAAATCCCTTGGTCTCAAGAGGAAGAAGAAGCTTTGGCTAAGGCGTGGATTCATGTCTCGACATGTAGAGTAGTCGGGAATGAACAACCTAGAGACAAGTTTTGGGAACGAATTTTAGAGCATTTCGCGTCACTCATGAATGGAACAACTCGAACTCATCATAGTTTAAACACAAAGTGGAATATAATGAACGCGGCCATGGGTGTATTTAACGGCTTGTACCACCAATCGGTATTTTTTTTTAAATTCGGTTTTAAATTATATTTTTTTTAAATTCGGTCCTTTTTTTTTTATTAATACGTTTTGTTTTCATACTTGTAGACTCGTCTACGGAAGAGCGGATGCAATGATATGGACGTTATGAAGAACGCTTTGAGTGATTTTAGCACGAAAGTGCGAAAACCGTTTACTCACCAAGCGGCATGGACGGTGGTCAAAGGCCAAGCTAAATGGGAAGAACAAAAATGTGTTGCCGGCACATCTTCCACACATTCCGACAAGCGAAGAAAGTCGTCCGAGGGGGGGGGGGGAACTATGAGACGGATAGCAACGATCCCAATACTATCATCCCGGATTTGAATGAGTACTCAACCCCCACGCGTCCAAAAAAAGAGAAAAAAAAGGTTGATGAAATGTCGTCAAAGGCGGATAGTGTTGTTGAGACCGTCAACTCATATGCGGAAATGAAGGCAAAAATGATGGCGGATATAACGGAGAAGACACAAGTACTTTTGGACATCCAAATTCAACAAGCTACTAACAAGACCGAGAGGCAAGACTTCAAGTACTACATGGAGCCGCATGACCACATCGAAGATCCGATTATGTTGGAGTGGGTAAAGAACACAAAAGGCCAACTCGTGGCAAAATATGATTGGCCATGTAATTTCTAGATATTTATTAGTTCTAGGGCCTGTTTGGTAGGGGCTTTTTCGGGGAGCTGTTAGCTTTTTGTTACAAAATAATCTCATCTAAACTAAGTAACTTCGTTTGGATACATTAACTTCAAGCTTTTATTTCAAATAAATAGCTCCTAAATGAAAAGCTGATTCATGAAGCTTTTTAAACATCTTGGAGATGTTAAAATTTTAAATTACTGATATACCCTCCAAACATTTGTTTACAATTATAGATATGTCATTTTATGTCATTTTACATCTTATAATTACATTTAACAGCTAACTTACCAAACACTTTTAATTAAAAAAAAAAAAGATACAGTGTGTAGCTCATGTTAACAGCTTTGCAGCCTACAATTTACAGCTTACAGCATACAGTTTACAGCTAGTTTTGCCAAACATACCCCTAGTTTTAATTTCTATTATCATGTAATGGATTTTGTCGTATTTTTATTTTTATTAAAAATTGTTTAGTGTAAATATTAAAAAGAAAAAAGGAAAAAATTTTTTGGGAGGGATGAGAATTTATGGGAATGAGTTGGCTAAAGTTTATTGGCTGAATTTGGGAGGGATGATAAATTCATTACTCTCCACTCCTAGTGCCCTAAAAGACCCTTTAAGTAAGTGACGGAAGATGATGAAATGATCTTGGACCTGTTTGGTAGGGGCTTTTTGGGGGAGTTGTTAGCTTTTTGTTACAAAATAATCTCATCTAAACTAAGTAGCTTCGTTTGGATACATTAACTTCAAGCTTTTATTTCAAACAGATAGCTCCTAAATAAAAAGCTGATTCATGAAGCTTTTTAAACATCTTGGAGCTGTTAAAACTTTAAATTAATGATATACCCTCCAAACATTTGTTTACAATTATAGATATGTCCTTTTATGTCATTTTACATCCTATAATTACATTTAACAGCTAACTTACCAAACACTTTTATTAAAAAAATATATATACATTTTGTAGCTCATGTTAACAGCTTTGCAGCTTACAGCCTACAGTTTACAGCTTACAACTAATTTTGCCAAACATACCCCTTGTATAGAAGGCTGATGTTATCCTGACACCCCCTATAGGGGGTGTTTGCAATCATTGGATGCATTAGGCTATTGTACTGTCTACTTTACAAGTTGTATATTTGACTAATATAGTGTAGGTCCCACATAGTAGGGGTTGTTAGGATAACACAACCCCTTGTAGAATGAAAATCTAGTGTAGACTGCAGAGTTCCTTTTGTTTTCCTTGAGAATCAAAGAAGAAATCCATTAAAAACACAACCTAATAAGGAACTAAGAGCATAGGTGTCATGACCCAAAGTTAAACTTTAACTCAGTGTCAAGTCAGCGGCACATCAGCTCTAACTTTTTAACCTTAACTCAAAAAAATACCCCTTATCATAACTCAACTATAACTCAACCATAACTCAACTATTTACAAATTCAACCCCTAAACTAAAACTAATACTGTACTTCATTTAATAAATAACATAACATTAAATCTTAAACATTTTACAATACGAATTAAAAAAAAAAAAAAAAAAAAAAATTACAACGGAAAAAAAAATACGAAATAATAAAAACACAACACAAAGCAAACTACAACATAAAGGAGATAACGAAATACAATTACATCTACTGACGAAGTTGCAAATTATATTTTTTCATGATTCTTTCTTTTTCCGAATTGATCCAAAACGTAACGTTTGGATCCTTATCGGAAGTTTCAAGCATCAGAAATTTCATCTCTTCCAACCTTGTTATCGTTTCATCTTTTACTTTAGCCGCCCGATACGCCTCTTGGGCGGTTTCCCGTTTGATACGATACTCGGATGTCATAGCCTCCCCGAATTGGCTTGACGAGCTCGTGACCGGATCTAAACACGAGTTGTGTTGGGGATACTTTGAGTATATACTTGATAGCACGCGGAATTTACTACCAAGTACTTAGAAGAATATGTGTTTGGTCGATTGTGTGATCGTATAAATGTAACAATAAGAATAACAAGACAATTGTTTAACCAAACACTTTGCTTCAATAAATTGAACGATTACAATGAATAAAACGTGAAACTCTTAACAATACTTGTACGTATAGGATGTATGGATATATTAAAACCCTAACTGAGGATCTCTTTTTATAGCACAAAGAGTCCTTTACAAGTAAACTATATTCGTATCAAACTATATATATAAGATATACATCATATCCATTCCATATTTATCTTCACACGATTTCATCTTGATCTTGTAAGCAGTACGAACTTCTCTTCATCAGCAGTACTAACTGTTCTTGTATTCTTCAGCAACTGTTCAACCGTACTAACATATAAAGAACCGTACTAACTGCTTAATTTTAATTCCCAATAGCTCGTTCCTCCGGTACTCGCTCCCTCGGTACTTGTCGTGCTCTCGGATTTTTGTTTCTTCGACGAACTTTTTTTTCCCATCGGACGTGGTTGGTCATCATGACCGAATAACGCCTCGTTTGTTTGGCTTGGGACATCGCCGATTAAATCAAGCGCTTCTGGCGCGTCCCATTTTTTATGAGCACACAAAACCTCCCATGCCTCCTCGTCATTAAACGACGCTGTGTTATGCTCGTCATGGTACATTTGTCTAGCCCGTTTCATGATATCCAACTCACTTTCCCCACTTTTTTCCGCACATTTTGAACGTTTGTAGAACGCGTTGAACTTTGTGCAATCACTGTTCAACGTTTTCCACTTGCTTGTTAACATATCCTTGGTGCGTGCTTGAAAATTGAGCCTATTGAATTCGTTGATAACACGTTTCCAAAACGTCTCGCTAGGTTGTGCACGTCCAACCTTTGTATCCTCGGTAACGGCCACATAACACTTTGCAAGTAGTTTTTCCTCACTTGGTTGCCAACGTAATGAAGTATTGCTCACGTCGGGATTTTATTCAATTGGTTCGGGATTTTTGGATATTTTGGCCTTTCGTTTACCACCTCGTTTGAATGGCTTTGGAGGAGACGTAGGTGTTTCGGGAATTTAATTTGCTCCGGTTTGTGTTTATGATGATTGGGATGGCGGTTGTGATTTTTGTTCGAAATGTAGATTTTGGAAATTGGTCTTTAGCATGTTTTGTTGGTTTCGTTCCCATTGTAGAAATCGTTCATGTTGTTGGTAAAGTTCCTCAGACGACAAGCCGAGTGGGTTAGGGAAAGGGATGTTGGTTGATGATGAACCCGCGTTCGGGTTTGAAGATGAACCCGCGTGTAGGTTATTCCGACCCATGAGATTCAAGAAACTATCGTCGTCGTTAAATCCCGACATTTTTTTTCTAGCAAATGGAAGTATATGTAGATGTGATTGAGTTGTGGAAGTGTGAAAAAAAATTGTGTGTTAATTGGGTATTTATAGTGCTAGAAAAAAAAGTTTTGATTTTTTTTTTTACAATCTGACCGTTATTATAATGTTAGAGGGGGGTAAATGATTTTTTTTTAAATCCAACGGTAATATATACGTTAAAGGGGGGCAAAATGATTTTTTATATTCCACATAGCCTTAACGCAACGTTAAGGTAGTAACTCAGGGCATAACGCATGGCCTTAACGCAGTAACTCGCAACCATAACTCAACCCTTAAAGCGCCTGCATTAAGGCTTAACTCGAGCACAAGGTCATGATACCGCTTGCTCTAAGGAAGTGAAAATTTAGTGTAGAGTTTCTTGAAGACTGTGAAAAACTAGAAGGGGGGTTGAATAATTTTACCGTTTTTAATTTCTTTTTCAATCTGACCGTTATTATAATGTTAAAGGGGAGGGGGGGGGGGTAAACGATTTTTTTTTTAAATCCAACGGTAATATATACGTTAAAGGGGGGCAAAATGATTTTTTATATTCCACATAGCCATAACGCAACGTTAAGGTAGTAACTCAGGGCATAACGCATGGCCTTAACGCAGTAACTCGCAACCATAACTCAACCCTTAAAGCGCCTGCATTAAGGCTTAACTCGAGCACAAGGTCATGATACCGCTTGCTCTAAGGAAGTGAAAATTTAGTGTAGAGTTTCTTGAAGACTGTGAAAAACTAGAAGGGGGTTGAATAATTTTACCGTTTTAATTTCTTTTTCTTAGTTATCTTTGTGTGAAATGACTTAATGTATGCAAACAAAATAGTAATAAGTAAAGTGCAAGAAAGATAGAAATGATTAAACCACAACACAAGTGTTTATAGTGGTTCGGTCTACAAGGACTCTTTTTCCTTGCCCTACTCCACTCCCCGAGTATCCAACTCGATATTTTTCTTCACTAGTCAACAAGCTCCTTTATCCGACGGAGAAAACCTTTACACGTCGCTTACACAATATTTCTGACACAAAGCTAGATGTCGAGTTCTTTTACAAGGGTACAACCACTCCCGTCACACTATGTATTTTGAGGACTAAAATACTAACCGATCACTATCAGAGGTTTATGATGGTTTGGTACAAACAATGATGTATGAATAAATACAATTCACACAATGACAAACAAACAAGCCTTGCAACGTTTTGTTGAAGCTTGTAATGCTTTGATCTTCTTGCTACAACGAAGTTCGTTAAAATGAAATAAGAATGAGTTAGATATAGAGAATGATGAATGAGAGAATGTATGTTGTTCTATGTATGTAAGTGATGATCAAACAACATGGAGTCGCTTGCTATTTATAGGCACAAAGGCTCAGCAAACCACGGATGGGACAGAACCAAAATGAGGGTTCCGTCCGTGTAACTTTTTGGTTCCGCGGGTAGCTGACAAAAAATCTTCACAATCTTTTATCAAATCTAAACAAAATATACACCATATCTTTCAAGGATTCTAGAGTGATAGTCTAAACAAGATATTCACCATATCTTTCTAAAGATCCTAAAGAGCTATGCAATCTTAGAATAGGATGATGCATGGAAAGATGTAAAAATACATTTTCATTTTAGATTATCATGTTTATGAAAGTATACTTGTAAAATGTATATACTAGCAAAGTAATGTTTAGTATGTGTTTAAGAAAGACTTGTGACTATATATGTAAAAGACTTAACTATATTTATGTTTTGCTAAAATAAAGTTTATAATTGTCGTTAACAAAATATAGCAAAGATCGTAAAATATAACATTTTTTAGACGATATTTGTATTAACAATCTCCCGCTTTTTGTTGAGGACAAAACATAAAGTTTATTTTTAAGCAATGAGATAAATAAAGTGCAAGTCTTTTAAAATTATAGATTAAACTTGTTTTATGCAACATTTAGATTTTAAAGCTGTATAAAAATACCAATTGTGAGTTAGTTTGAATTTAATATTTTCTCCCCCTTTTTGTCGAAACAAAAAAAAGAGAAGCGTAGCAGAATGTAATGTAGTGCAAGCCCGGGCTTGATTAGCTCCCCCTTGGTCAATACTCCCCCTAGTTGGGGTGCCAAGTACATGGATTTTGAATGCTACCAAAGAAAGGTTAGTGATAAATAATCCAAACCAACCATTTATATAATGTACAAGATAAATAACACAACCAACACACAAAAGTAATAAACATCACTCATTAGTAAAAAATTTATGACAAAAGTCATAATTGGAGACAATAATGATGGCGGAACCAAACGATTGAATGGGCGGAACCCTGGTTTTGGTTTCGCCTAATCCGTCATGTGAAATTTGCCGGCACCAAATTTGTGGACAGACGGAACCAAATTTTTGGTTCCGTCCCATCCGCCAGGCCAAAAAAGTTAATAGAGGGCAAAGTTGGCCCCCCGAACCCCGTTCAAATCACGAAATGTTTCCTAAAACATGTGTAATTAATTAGTTGTTATTAGAAAATAACAATAAAACAAGTATTAACACATGTAAGGGTATAGATCAAGCAGGGGCTAATAATTTCACTAATAATGTGAAACAAAATGAAAAATGATAACATCAAGATGTTATCTACCTGCAAGACATGGTTTGTTCACATAATCGTAAATATCAAATTATTATCCTAGAAGTAGACAAATACATCAAACATCATTGTTTTAGAGATATTGTACCAAACACTCATAAAAACCTCTCATTGTATGTCCAATTTCTTGTTAATCTTTGTTAGGAACCTTCCAATGCACTTGAACATTCCTCTTGTTTGCTTGAACTCTTCTGATTGGTTCTCAATTGGCGGAAGTTGTCGGAAGTAGTCAAAAGGATGAAGCTTTGAGTTAGGAAGTCCATCCTCGGAGCTATTTGCTGACGATGATGAGGAAGTTGGAGGATGAGGATGTTTCCCTTGAGTCTTTGCTACTCTCTTATCACTTAATGGAACCATGATGTGGTTGACAAGAGAGTAGTCAAGATAAAACCCTTTAGCATTTGGTGGAATGGGTGCAAAGGCTCTATAGAGACGGGTGAGAAGCATCCCGTAGGGAAGAGCAGTAGTTCCTAGCATGGGTATGTCGGCCATCCTTTTGGAAACATAGTGGGCTAAGTTGAAAGGTTGGCGGGTTGACCAACTATAAAGCATGTAACGAAGACAAGCATTGATGTGATCACGATTACCTATGGTACACAAGACATTTTCCCTAAGGACTTCTTCCCAGTTTTTGAATTGAGGCTTGACTACATTGAGTTCCATGCTAAATGGATCTCGTTCGATTTCATCACCCGAACGGGTTGTTCTGGTGGTTGAAGTTTTTGGAAGGAAAAGATGTTCTCGGATTATTTATTTGGCAACTAGAGGAGTGTCGTATTGAGGCATACGATCAACGATTGAGTCAAGGATTGAAAGGGACCATTTATCCGAGTAAAGGCATGTACCTTCACATGGAATTCCAAGGACTGCCGCAAATTGATGGAGAGGTATGTTGAAGTCATTTTGGTTTACTTTGAATTGAATTGACATGAGTTTATAATCATTGGTTGTGAGAATTACGCAAGCATAGAATTCGAGGACAAATTTGTTCGTTAATTTCTAAGAGACCATCAAAGTGAATGGTTGAAAGTTCTTGACGAATATTTGTGCCTTGTAGAAAGGATGGGTCAATGGTTCTACCCTCATGGAATTAACGTTTTTCTAGAGCTTTGAAGATTTTGACTTGTGCGGGAGTAAGGCCCTTAGTCTTATGGTGTTTGGGAATGTAGTTGAGAGTGTCTTTGTGGTCATAGTAAGTTGCGGGAGGCATGATTGATCCTAGATACAAAAACTACACACTTTAGTCGAAACTTACGAGAATTTTGATATAATGTTCTAGTGTGTGCCTATATGAGGACAATGTGGAGGTGCGTTTATCTAGACTCTTTTTAATGCATAAAAAGAATTTCTTTAGCAATTTTGTAACAAAATGAGAGATAACCCAAACGCTCCTAGTTCAATGTAGCTTCAATTGAATGTACCCAAAAATACATATTAGTTATGTACTTCCTTTAGCATTCAAGAGACATTATGCAAGTGATGTTTTAAACATAATATTTTTATTTGTATGAACAATGTGAAAAATTATTTGTCCTAATCGTGAGAAGCTTTTTACAAAAATTTGACATGGGGTTTTTTGCAAATCGTGGTAATGTTTTACAAGATGCAATTCCTAACTAAGGGAAACATGATTAGTTATGTAATTTACAAATGTACTTCATGATCTACCTAAGAAAATGCATAATCTCCAAGTTTGATTTTGTGCATAAATTAGAAGCCTTAGACTCAGAATTAAGAGAAGAAAAGTAGTAAGAAAGCTTACAATGTTGATTTGAGTTGAGATTAGTTGAAGAAGATGCCTTAATTTTGAGAGTGATATGTTATGGGATGAGTTTGATTCGTTTGTGTGTTTTGGTTATGTGCAAAGGAGCGTTTGTTTAAGTTATTTAATTTCTGGCCCTAGGAATCCACGGATGGGACGGAACCAAATTCAGGGTTCCGTCCATTATGTCGAAGGGTTCCTTGGGACCAGAACATGTTTTTATCAGTCTTGTCGTTTTGAGCAAACGAAGGTTTAAGCTAAGATTAAAACTACAAACTTGGTTCCATTAGTCCTAGTCCAAGTCTAAGGAGATTGAATGGTTCTCGTTTAAGAGGTTTAGTTAGAATATCGGCAATGTTATCTTCTGAGGATACTTTCTCGATTGAGATGTTTCCTTTTTGAACATTGTCCCGAAGGAAATGATGACGGATTTCAATGTGTTTAGTTCGAGCATGTTGAACTGGATTTTTATTGAGGTCGATAACTCCTTTGTTGTCGCAAAGGATAGAGATGTCGTTAAGTTGAATTCCGTAGTCGACAAGAGCTTGCTTCATCCATAGAGCTTGTTGACATGCTTTTCCTGCTGATACGTATTCGGCTTCGGTTGTTGAGATGGCAAGAGCCGTTTGTTTCTTTTTAAACCATGAGGTGAGACAATGTCCAACAAAAGTACAAATACCACTTGTACTTTTTCTATCAACATAGTCACCGACATGATCTAAGTTGGCATACACTATGGTTTCAACTCCCATTCCTTTGGGATACCATAATCCTAGGTGTGTGGTGCCTTTTATGTATCTAAAAATTCGTTTTACGGCTTCAAGATGTGATGTTTTAGGATCCTCTTGAAAGCGAGCACATAGACAAACACTAAATATAATGTCGGGTCTACTAGCAGTGAGATAGAGTAGACTACCAATCATTCCTCTATATTTAGTGTTATCTACGGATTCACCTTCTTCATCCGTGGTGAGTTTGGTTTCCGAAGACATAGGCATTTTAATGGGTTTAGAGTCTTCAAGACCAAATTTCTTAAGCATGTCTTTTATGTATTTAGATTGGTTAAAGAATATTCCATATTTTAATTGTTTGATTTGAAGTCCTAAGAAAAAGTTTAGTTCTCCCATCATACTCATTTCAAACTCGTCATGCATGATTTTTGAGAAATCATTACATAGCTCTTGACAAGTTGATCCGAATATGATGTCATCCACATATATTTGAACAATGATAATATGCGAATCCTTTTTTCTTGGTGAAGAGAGTGTTGTCTACTAAACACATGGTGTACTTATGTTCAACTAAGAATGTTTTAAGTCGATCATACCATGCTTTTGGTGCTTGCTTAAGTCCGTATAAAGCCTTTTTAAGTTTATAGACATAATTAGGTTTTTCAAAATCGATGAAACCCGGAGGTTGTGCGACATATACTTCTTCATTTATAAATCCATTTAGAAATGCACTTTTGACATCCATTTGAAAAAGTTTGAAATCATATGCACATGCATATGCAAGTAAAATTCTAATAGACTCGAGCCTAGCAACCGGAGCAAAAGTTTCATCGTAGTCAATGCCTCTTGTTGATTATAACCTTGTGCTACTAGCCTAGCTTTGTTTCTAGACACTACACCATTTTCATCCATTTTATTTTGAAAGACCCATTTTTTTACAATTATTGTTTGACTTTTTGGTTGAGGAACTAATATCCAAACATCATTTCTAACAAATTGATTTAATTCTTCTTGCATTGCTATGACCCAAGATTCATCTTTTATAGCTTCATTTATATTTTTAGGTTCAAACGTTGATACAAAACAAAAGAAGTTGCTTTGATTTTGGACTTGTGATCTTAAGGTTCTTTCATTTATTTTTCCTATAACACAATCTAATGGATGACCTTTAGGTTCTTTGATATTGACAATTTCTTTGTTTAATAGTTTATCTTCCTTGTCATTATTTATATTCTCTTCGTTTTCAACAAGTTGACTTTCAACTAAGTCATCATCTACCAAAGGTGATGTCTTAGAGGGAGGTGGACTTTCGTCAAATGTTACATTCAACGATTCCTCGACTCTCAAGGTTTCTTTTTTTAAAACAATATAAGCTTTGCTATTTTGAGAATATCCAAGAAATATACCTTCATAAGACTTTGGATCAAATTTGGTGAGGTAATCCTTAGTGTTTAAAATAAAACATTGACTTCCAAACACTTTAAAGTATCCTAGCGTAGGCTTTTTACCTTTATATAGTTCATATGGTGTTTTGTTCAAAAATGGTCGAATTAATACTCTATTTAATATATAGGTTGAAGTGTCAACGGCGTTACTCCAAAACTTTTGTGGTATGTTTTGTTCATTAAGCATTGTTCTACTCATCTTGTGGAAAACAAGAAGGCGGGGTTGAATAGTTTTGCCGGTTTTTAGTTAGTTATAAAACTTTGCTTGTGAAAAACTTTGATTCGATTCTTTTGTGAAATCAATCAACACCAATATGAATACTAAGCTATACTATCTAATGTAAACAATAAGTGTTAAGAAATCAGATGGAAAGATCGAACCGAGATAACGAGATTTATAGTGGTTCGGTCACGAAGCTCTTCTTCGCCCTACTCCACTCCCCGAGTGCCCAACTCGAGAGTTCTAAGCACTATGTCAACAAAGCTCCCTTCAGGCGGAGAAAACCGTACAACGTCGCTTATGACAATTTCTGACACTAAGCTAAATGTCGAGTACTAATCTTAGCTAGTACCAATCTACCAAGATCCACATGATCCTTACTAAATCACACAATCAACACACTTCACTCGATCTACCCGATCTACCCTTGATCCACTTGATCAACACACAAGCCCACAAGCTACAAGAGATCTCCAATATCTCAACAAGATCACAATGATCTACTCTCACAAACTATACAAAAGAAAATCAACTTGGTGTATGCTAGGATACAACATGTATGTAACAAATGTTACAAGTGCACTAACTATAACCACAACACTTTGTATCTTCTTGATACTTTGTGTTCTTCTCTTGCACTAGTAGTGATCACTTGATTGGATGATAGGATCACTCTTTAAACAAAAGAAAACTAACTAAATAATCAAAGGAGAGAAAATGTGATAAGAGTTTAAACTCAAAAAATTGTGTGTGAAAAAGGATGCCCAAAAACAGTGAAGTGGGCTGGTATTTATAGGTAAGAAAAATCTAGCCGTTACAGTGGGACAGTACCACTAAATACCACACGGTACCACTAAATTTAGTAGTACCGTGGTACCGTGCCAGACAAGGACGCTCTATTTTTTGTTTTTAGTGGTGAAAGTTTATTTGGGGAAGCTTGGAGCTGATTTGGGGGAAAAATAGCTGTTACAAATTTTAAACTTATTTTTCCAATTAAAACATTTCTATATAAATCAAAAATAATTTGTAAAATGTATTTTCGAAAAAATGTTTTGTCACATTAAAAATGTGAAGTTTAAAACACAAGTTCACTTCTTTGATCATTTGGCAAGTTGTAAATTTGTTTGTTCATACCTAGAGAGATTTACCTAGAGAGAATTTTGTTTGATGAGATCATTCTGTGTGATTTTAAGTCTTTCAATTTCGAGTCTGAGCTCTTGATGTGATGTACACACTGTGTCAATGGCTTTACTCTTTTCTAAATGTTTTGCTTTTTCTTTTAATTCATAAACTTCATTTTCCAAAAACTCCTTTTTAGTTTTTAAAAACTTGTTTTTGTTTATGATTTTTAAACTAAGTTCACACAATTTTTTATATTCTTTTTGTAATGTATCATCATTAATAGAAGAGTAAGATGAGTCAGAATGTACCTCATTTGAGTCTTGAGCCATGAGAGCAATTTCGTCATTCTTTGGTTCTTCGTTGTCATCTTCGCTTTCACTTCAAGCACCACTCACAAAAGCTCTTTGAGTTTTATTTTTAGTTGGCTTTGGACCATCTCCTATGAGATGGCTTGTGTCACCACATCTAAAGCATTTTCTTTCAACCTTCCCTTTCTTATCATCTGTATCTTTTCGGAAAGGTTTCTTGTCATCTCTAGGTTGTCTTACAAACTTTCCTAGTCTTCGAAATAACTTTTTGAAATCTCTTACAACCATGGCATATTCTTCATCTTCACTTCTGATGCGTGGGTTTTGCAACCTTACAACAGGTTTTACCTCTCGAGGGATCTCAAGAGGCTTACAACCCCACCAGGCAGTGTACCTGACCGATGTAGTATAGTGTAGTGGTAAGTACGGGGGATTGATCGTTCTCCACAGGGAATAGTGTTCGTTAGGTGTGAAAGGCTACTCTAATTAGGTCTAAGGGTTGAGGAAGATTCTTTTTATGTTTTTTTATATTTTATAAAAGCAAGTAAAATCTCGGGTTTTGAAGGAGTGGGCGGAATTAGTTGCTAGTCAACTAACCCAAATTACTACAAATGCAAATAAAATAAAATAACAAAAATGAAAAGTGGTGAGAAACTTATGTGTAGAGAAATGTGTTTACTTAGATTTCCTTACTCCCTAACTATCTTTTACCGGTTAATTAGTGTGTATTAGTCGCGTGGATGACGGGTGTATTCCTTAATACCATTCGTGGGGTGGCGTACTTACTTCCCCAAACTCTACAAGCTCCTACTTCACTCCTATGTCGAGCCGGCTAGGAAGCTCCTAACATGGGATCACTAGAATTCGCTTGTGCATTAAATACAACCATAAAAACCTTTAGTACGCGTTTGGTTCATGTTTCTTAAGACGTTCAAGCAAGTTACCGAATAGGAAGTTAGCCAGTTTTCTTAAGCCTAACATAGATAAACAATCATCCAATACAACTAACAACACACTAACAACCAATAATCAATAGCTAGGTTTCATTAGATCTAAGCAAACACAAGATAAATTTAGCCTAACATGTTAAACAAAAGACAAGCATAAGATAGAATCAAACAACACATAGACATATTGAATGATTAATGGATAACTTATCTTTCAATGAAACATGGAAGATCTCAAGGCAAAAAGCCCTGAAAAATTAGCTAAAATCGTCTTAGGGTTTTATCCCAAAATTCCACACACTAAGCTCTCCCCTAATGACAAAAAATTAGAAAACTATATATAGACTTTGACATCTGACGGCGTCACCTTATGCATTGTGACGCCGTCACCTCACCGCTTTTAGGGTTCCCGGATGACCATCTTGACGCCGTCCCTCTTTAGCTCTTCAAAAATCCATTCTGGCTTATCAAGGCTTGACGCCGTCGGATCATGAACGTGACGCCGTCCCCTTATGATTTAAGCCGTGACGCCCTTGATTTAGTTAAAGCGTGACGCCGTCAGAATTCTCATGCAAACTCACTGGCCCGTCATGAGTAAATTTCACATCCAACTTTTCTTGCCAAGGCATGACGCCGTCCCATGTTAATTGTGACGCCGTCAAGAGTAACTTTTAGCCGATTCTTGAGACTTTGCCGTTTTCTTCACTTTAATGCTCCAAAAACGTCCAAAATGCCTCCTTTTCCAGATTTCTCCTCAAAAGTACCTAAAATGACAAAAGGAACGATTTAGGGCAATATTTGATCAAATAAATACGATTTCGGGCTTAAATGACCCCTTAAAAGCGGTACACTTTTCGCCTCATCAAATACCCTTACACTTGAGATTTGCTTGTCCTCAAGCAAATGCGCTTTTATTCTAATCAAAATACAAGTTAGGGGTCATTTAATGCAAACATAAAAGTAATTACAACAAATATTCGTTCCACTTCAATCATAATAAGCACGGAGATTACATACTAGCACCTCACAAGTAGTGTTTAGATACTCACATCTCTCAAGTGTCATCAAAATAAATCTCATAAATGAAAACGGAAAATATCTCTCACTACCTGTCATAGCAAATAGATTACCATAGGCTTGGGAAAGGATCGAAAACCTCCTCCACTAGGCGTAAGCACCTAAGATAAACTATCAAAGAGGGCTTTTAAATGGGTTATAACGTTAGGTGTAGGGAAAAGGAAAACACGGTTTTGTTGGATAAGGGATATTTTACTGGTGGCTAGTTAAAGATCTTGATCAATCACATGTACTATACAATGTTGCTAAGCCAAGACTAGACTCGATCTTAAGCTAATGAAAGAAAATAACAAAACATAAACATAAAATAAACATAAAATGAAACGGGATGGTAGTCCGTATGTTTTTTCTATTTTTCTTTTCTCATTTTTTTGTATTTTTCTTGATTTTTTTTTTTTTTTTTTTTTTTTTTTTTTTTTTTTTTTTTTTTGCATACACTTTTACCCTACCATCCAAAATAATACATCATAGGGGCGTTGCATCCCCTTACACTTGAACTTTTACATAACTTTACAAATAACTATTCTAATGACTCGAATTAAGATAATTGAAAAACTTGGAGTACTTTTAAAACATTTAGCACATATGGGGGTAATAAATGATGTTCTTCCCCATTACTCCATTACACTAGTACTTTACCCACGAGTCCCAATCGTCCCAAAACAATATGTACAAGGATATGACTCGACTTAGCAACCATGTAATCAACTAGATAATTAACTTGGGTTTAAACAAATGTTGTAACAATAATGCACTAAAGATGAGTGCATACAAGGTAGGCTAAGGCGATTTGGGTGTACATTTAAGTGGGGTGTAACAAATTCTTCCTTTAAGTAAAATGCTTAAAGGTCGAAACGAAAAGATAGGCTCTGAGGGGTGTACTAGGGGTATCGTGTACTAAAAATGAGTACAACGCAAAGGGTGTGGGAGAATTACTTGACCAATGTAGCCAATGTAATTATAACAAAAACACAGGTGTAAAACATGGGTTAATCCTAATGCCTCTTATCATGTAGTAAATCTAACTACACGAATGTAGTCTCACTTGTGGCCTCGGAATGGTCCTAACGCAAGTTCTAGAATCTAAGTGCTACCGGCACACACATCATAGCATAAATGCTTTTCCTACCAATTCTAGGGGCGAACCTCACATATTTGGGGGTGGAAAATTTTTTAGTGGTACGGTTTTTGTGCTAGTCATATAACTCCTATCCATGAGACGCTCATTAAGATCAAAGTTTCACTCCTATATGTTGTAAAAAATTTTAAATTTGGCACTAAAATTACCTTAACAAGTATTTCTCTCAGTTTTATTACACATCTACCATCAAACAAACAAAAATCAAGCGCAATTGTATTCTCAAAAATCGTACTTTTACCCTCCCCTTACACTTAAGATGAACATTGTCCCCAATGTTCAAATGACAAATGTAAAAGCATAAAGTAAAAGAATGAAATCAAATACTCCCCTGATTCGCTCGTTGGATAATGAAATTACACGGTTAAATCTTCCTCCAAAGAGAATGTTGAAGCTCCATGACTAATGCATCGCCATAAGCTTGATTCAAAACATTTCCTTGTCCAAAATAACCTGTTGAACCTGAGAAAACAAACACGAAAACCTGCATAACATCGGCGGGATAAAATCTATATATAAGGATATAGTGCTTGTGGAATGATAACTTTGCAGATTCCTGGAGATTATAAGTTGGAGATTTTAATAAAAACTTTTTATGAAAACAAAATTTTCAAAAATTTCTGGAAATTAAATCTGACGCCGTCAGGTTATAACCCCTGACGCCGTCAGAAATGACCTGACAAAAATTTTCATTTTAAGTTTCCGGAAAATTTCTGGAAAAAACCTTTACCTTACTTCCTGGAAATCCTGCAAAACATCATTATGACTCGATACAAGCATTTGACTCAAACACACACTAATATGTATGTTAATTTATTATTATTATGATTCATGTTCATTTGTGTTCTAATAAACCGATTTAGATTTCCCTTACACTTATCTTTTGCAAAATACCTTTATATGTAGTTAAGACGAAGTTAAAAACAAAATAAAGCATTTTCACAAATTAGTTTCGAACATGAATCAATAAAAATAAAAATTAAACATACATACGGAAGCAAATAAAATCAAACAAACAAACAAAACAAACAAACAAAGCAAATAAAACAAATAACGCTTGGGTTGCCTCCCAAGAAGCGCTTGTTTTTGTTCGAGTCATGAGCCTGACTCTACCCTTATTTAATGGATAAAGGAGAGGTTTTCCCTACACTTAGGATTAAGTGCGGGTGATAGTAGCGATACACACCAGCTCGGTAGGAGTATGCCACGTGAGGAAAGAGTGGTGGATGAATTATATGCTCAAAGGGGTGTGCTCCTTTCATCATAACCTTGCCTAGTTCACTTTGGTCAATGGGTGATTTTGAGTTTCTTCCTAAAAAGGGATCATCTTCTATCAACTTCGAGAGACTCCTAGTTGGGAATCCATCTTGACCTAATAAACCCGGTTTAAACCCATAGTGTTTCTTGTGATCAATCATGAATGGGTGATGTAAGTATGAAAGGTTATGGTTCACTCCTATGTCAGCTTCCTCTCTACATGGCCTAGAGTCTACTACCATAGTCTTAACATTACTCGGACTACATGGTTTGATGGGTGGATCGGGACCTAATTCAATTCCTAAGTTCACATCTAAGGATGGAAGATTAGGTAACGGTTTTGGTTTAGGCTCCGGTTCATCAAAACTAGGAACTTCCATAGAACTAAAAGAAAGGTTATGACTACAAGTATTCAAACCTATTTCTTCTAGTTTTGTTTCTTCCAAAGGTTCTACTTCAATTGGGGTTCCTATAGTCCCTTCTACTTCTTCCGGGTAAGTCACGGGCGGTGTGTATGCCTCGAATGATGGTAGGACTTGTGGGGTACTTTGTAGGTTTGTGTTATTTACCTCATCCTTTCTTGTCTCTATATCAATTATATCCACATTATGTGTTTTAGTAGAATCTAACCCAAACATGTTCCTAAGTATCTCAAATCCTTCTCTAGCCATTTCAAGTTCTAAGTCCGATTCATAAGAATCTTCCCCGATAACATGATTACTATGTTCAATTTGCCTAAAGGATTCATCATGTGTTCCTTGAGATTCAAAGTCATTGATCATAAAACCTAGGTCTTTTTGCTCAATATGCTCATGTTCGGCTAAATCCTCCTCAATTGTTTCCTCAAGTTGTGATGTATACGAACCCATTAATTCATTAAACTTATGGTTCACGGTTAGGAGGCTTTCCTCAAATTTTTTCCAAAGGGTCTTATTAAAAGGAGTTGATCCTAACAATGATTGTTTAATAGAAGCCACACATGCACATAATTCATCAAACCTATCAAACTTTATACCCATCTCCTCTTGTATATATCTAAGATCACTTAAAAATTCATTGGAACAACAGGAAGCAAATCTATCCGTGTAAAGTAATTGTTCCTCTATTGTTAATGATCTAAATGGAATTTCATCCGCCATGGTGACAAATGAAAATGGTTTTACAAACAAAGGGCACAAAGAAAAAGATAGACTACAAGAAATCCTAGAAAAATAAAATAAAAATCTCACTAGAAAGGAATCTAGTGAGTAGACCTAATAAAATAAAAAATTCAACCTAAACAATAACTATTCCCCGGCAACGGCGCCAAAAACTTGATGCGTGGGTTTTGCAACCTTACAACAGGTTTTACCTCTCGAGGGATCTCAAGAGGCTTACAACCCACCAGGCAAATGTACCTGACCGATGTAGTATAGTGTATTGGTAATACGGGGGATTGTATCGTTCTCCACAGGAATAGTGTTCGTTAGGTGTGAAAGGCTACTCTAATTAGGTCTAAGGGTTGAGGAAGATTCTTTTTATGTTTTTTTTATATTTTATAAAAGCAAGTAAAATCTCGGGTTTTGAAGGAGTGGGCGGAATTAGTTGCTAGTCAACTAACCCAAATTACTACAAATGCAAATAAAATAAAATAACAAAAATGAAAAGTGGTGAGAAACTTATGTGTAGAGAAATGTGTTTTACTTAGATTTCCTTACTCCCTAACTATCTTTTACCGGTTAATTAGTGTGTATTAGTCGCGTGGATGACGGGTGTATTCCTTAATACCATTCGTGGGGTGGCGTACTTACTTCCCCAAACTCTACAAGCTCCTACTTCACTCCTATGTCGAGCCGGCTAGGAAGCTCCTAACATGGGATCACTAGAATTCGCTTGTGCATTAAATACAACCATAAAAACCTTTAGTACGCGTTTGGTTCATGTTTCTTAAGACGTTCAAGCAAGTTACCGAATAGGAAGTTAGCCAGTTTTCTTAAGCCTAACATAGATAAACAATCATCCAATACAACTAACAACACACTAACAACCAATAATCAATAGCTAGGTTTCATTAGATCTAAGCAAACACAAGATAAATTTAGCCTAACATGTTAAACAAAAGACAAGCATAAGATAGAATCAAACAACACATAGACATATTGAATGATTAATGGATAACTTATCTTTCAATGAAACATGGAAGATCTCAAGGCAAAAAGCCCTGAAAAATTAGCTAAAATCGTCTTAGGGTTTTATCCCAAAATTCCACACACTAAGCTCTCCCCTAATGACAAAAAATTAGAAAACTATATATAGACTTTGACATCTGACGGCGTCACCTTATGCATTGTGACGCCGTCACCTCGCCGCTTTTAGGGTTCCCGGATGACCATCTTGACGCCGTCCCTCTTTAGCTCTTCAAAAATCCATTCTGGCTTATCAAGGCTTGACGCCGTCGGATCATGAACGTGACGCCGTCCCCTTATGATTTAAGCCGTGACGCCCTTGATTTAGTTAAAGCGTGACGCCGTCAGAATTCTCATGCAAACTCACTGGCCCGTCATGAGTAAATTTCACATCCAACTTTTCTTGCCAAGGCATGACGCCGTCCCATGTTAATTGTGACGCCGTCAAGAGTAACTTTTAGCCGATTCTTGAGACTTTGCCGTTTTCTTCACTTTAATGCTCCAAAAACGTCCAAAATGCCTCCTTTTCCAGATTTCTCCTCAAAAGTACCTAAAATGACAAAAGGAACGATTTAGGGCAATATTTGATCAAATAAATACGATTTCGGGCTTAAATGACCCCTTAAAAGCGGTACACTTTTCGCCTCATCAACTTCCCGAGCTAGATTCTTCATCATCACTTGACTCCGTTCTTGCTTTTAAGGCAATGGACTTGATCTTTTCCTTTTTGCCTTTAATGATCTCTGAGTCATTTAGCATTACCATTTCATGAACTTTGAGGTTTTCAATTAGCTCGTCAAGTGCTAGCTTTGAGAGATCTTTAGATTCTTCAATAGCCGTCACTTTTGCTCTCCATTTTGGATGAAGTGCTCTAAGAACTTTTCTGACAAAGTTCTTACTACAAAAGGATTCATCAAGTGCTTTGAGAGAAGTAATAATAGTATTAAAACGAGCAAATGCACTATCAATGACTTCATCTTCAGGAATACTAAATTGTTCATATTGTTGAACAAGAAGATCAATTTTGTTATTTTGGACTTGTGAATTTTCTTGATGAGTGATTATTAAAGATTGTCAAATTTCTTTAGCGGTTTTGTACATAAAGACTCTTTCAAATTCCTTTTTAGTTAGAGCGTTGTAAAGCATCATTTTTGCTTCATTATTTTTTGCAATTAACTTCTTTTGCTCATCACTATGACGAGTAAGTGAAGTATCCTCATCCCGACCACTTGCAATATCTTTTTTGAAAGCTTTATGATCACCTTCTATAATTATATACCATAAATCTATATCTTTTGATTTCACATATGTTTCAAAACGGCTTTTCCAATAAATAAATCCATTTGGTTCAAAAAGTGGTGGTCTTTGCATAGATTGCCCTTCTTTAAAGTTTTCAAAATCCATGGATTGTTTCAAGTTTTAAAATACAATAAATTTTAAAAATCTTGAGTAACGTAGCTCTTGTTGCCGATTGTGGAAAACTAGAAGGGGGGTTGAATAGTTTTACTGTTTTTAATTTCTTTTTCTTAGTTATCTTTGTATGAAATGACTTAATGTATGCAAACAAAATAGTAATAAGTAAAGTGCAAGAAAGATAGAAATGATCAAACCACAACACAAGTGTTTATAGTGGTTCGGTCTACAATGACTTTTTTTCCTTGCCCTACTCCACTCCCCGAGTATCCAACTCGAGAGTTTTCTTCACTAGTCAACAAGCTCCTTTATCCGGCGGAGAAAACCTTTACACGTCGATTACACAATATTTTCGACACAAAGTTAGATGTCGAGTTCTTTTACAAGGGTACAACCACTCCCATCACACTATGTATTTTGAGGACTAAAATACTAACCGATCACTATCAGAGGTTTATGATGGTTTGGTACAAACAATGATGTATGAATAAATACAATTCACACAATGACAAACAAACAAGCCTTGCAACGTTTTGTTGAAGCTTGTAATGCTTTGATCTTCTTGCTACAAAGAAGTTCACTAAAATGAAATAAGAATGAGTTAGATATAGAGAATGATAAATGAGAGAATGTATGTTGTTTTATGTATGTAAGTGATGATCAAACAACATGGAGTGGCTTGCTATTTATAGGCACAAAGGCTCAGCAAACCACGGATGGGACGAAACCAAAATGAGGGTTCCGTCTGTGTAACTTTTTGGTTCCGCGGGTACCTGAAAAAAAATCTTCACAATCTTTTATCATAGATATCTTTCCAAAGATCCTAAAGAGCTATGCAATCTTAGAATAGGATGATGCATGGAATGATGTAAAAATACATTTTCATTTTAGATTATCATGTTTATGAAAGTATACTTGTAAAATGTATATACTAGCAAAGTAATGTTTAATATGTGTTTAAGAAAGACTTGTGACTATATATGTAAAAGACTTAACTATATTTATGTTTTGCTAAAATAAAGTTTATAATTGTCGTTAACAAACTATAGCAAAGATCATAAAATATAAATGACGTTTTTTAGACGATATTTGTGTTAACAAAGACGTCCAATTAATATTTGAGTTTTGTAGAAATTTATTTTACCCATTACTAGTAATGTGGATGTTTTTCATTTTTTCCTCGTATATAATTCCCTCCCAGCACATATGGTTTTTCCAAACAAAACCTAAAATTCGTACAATATTAGTTCAAGCGTTCATCTTTTCTAAGAAACCACTTTTACATGTGCTACTTGGATTGTCTTATCCGGCTTTCAAACTTACTGTCGCCAAAAGGTTTCATTCCTTGATTCTGCATCTTTTTGTTGTCGGCTGACTCTTCTATAAAGATCAAATCGCATGTAATGAGGACATCTTCTAACAACCTTTAGCCATAATTTGTGACAAAACTCATGATCGGCCTATTTCTACAGAAGCCCTTCTTGACCGATCTCACTAAAAATTTGCACGGATTGATGCCACTTATGTAATCCACAACACTGTCTATTTCAAAAACCTTTTTAGTTTACATAATATTACGGGGTAACATGATTCATAAAAGCTAATATCATACAATGGTCTATATATGACTACAATAGAACACTAAGATACAAACAAGACATGTAAGTGACCTAACTAGTACGACCTATGAACCTCTAAGCATATCATCTCGAACTCGTAATGATATATCAGGATGCCTTGTGTTACACCCGTACCCCGATGAGGTACAATATGAGTACATAATATGTTATGTGTTATATTTTTTGAGTTAGTTAAATAAAGAATATGTGGCCAAGTTAGAAAGAATGAAACTAGTAGGACTAGCCTTGCCAATTGACCAAACTCATATCATCACATGGTTAAATAAGCCAAGACTTGGAAAAATCTAGAAATTGTTGGAGGGTTCTAGGTGGGTCGACATTAGCAAGAAGAAAAGAGAGGGAAAGCCAAAATTATCATCTAACTCATTCTAGCCATCTTGAAGTGATCAAGAAGCCTTAATTGTGGTCTTTTCATCAAGTAAGTGGTTTTCCCCAATTGTGAAAATTAGGGTTCATATGGTGGGTTTTAATGATTGTGGTAAAAAGTAGTGAAATGATGATCTCCTTAGTTTGTAGTCACTAATTGTAGTTAATATTGTGCTAGGGAGCATTTGTAGAAGCCCAATCAAGCCAAGTAGGAAGCTAGTAGGATTGGAGGTAAGTATATGAGTATAATCCTTGTTAATGTTATGTTGTTAATGTTATGTTTATGTTAATGTGATTTATTATGGAGCTTGTGAATGTATGTTAGCTTGGATCCAATGCTAGTTGTGTAAATGCTAAATAATTACTTGCTTGGTCAAGGTGAGTAATAATCCCATTTGATGCTCATTGTTAATGTTATGATTGGTGTTAATCGCCAATCCCATGTGAATGTGATGTTGATTATATCTTGTATACTTTTTCGCTTACGGTTTAGATGTTAATGGTTTTGTAGGTTCTAGCGGAGGAAGTAAGGGTAAGGATCTTGCCTAGTTGTAGTTGTGGAAAGAAGCATAGCGTAGTTAGAAGCTAGCTTAGAAGACCATAACTCTTGGACCAAGTATTTTGGAAGTTGGAAGCCGAAGTGCCCTTTTGTGCCTTGGTATATTTAACTTGTGTGGTCGTTTTGTTAAATTATGGTCTTGTCGTCAAACAATGTCTTTTGTTCATGTAAAGTTCTTGGGTCAAATGTGTAAGCGTTATGTGGTCGTAGTGGTTTGTAGTTATGGATGAATTTAACACTTATAGGGTGTTTGGCACGAAGCCGTTTCCACCCATTTTGATGTATATATGGGTTGAATTGTTGTGGAACAAGTTTGAATTGATAAGTTAACGTAGTTGGTCAAGTTTGATGTAAAACGGGAGTCGTATGGGTTGTTTGTAGTGAAAATGGGTCAAAACGGGTTATTTGCATAACCTGTCTAATTTGTAAAGTACCCCTTCGGGGAGTCGTTCGGTAAATGTTTTTGTATGAAAATGAGCCCATTGATATACCAAATGAATCTGGAAAGTTTGGTGAAATATCGAGTGCGGGAGGTCGGGTTTCTGGCCGAGGATTTTGGAAATTGATTTTGGCGAGCAGCGGGGTCTGAACCGCCGCGGTTGGGATCCCAACCGGCGGTTCAGCCCTGTTTTTGGGGTCCAGCCGGCGGTTCGGGCGGTTTTCCAGATTTTGGCGATTTTCAAAAATTCATATCTTTTAAACCGTAAGTCGTCACGGGTCGTGCCACCTGTCGTTTTGAAGGTAATTGAGTCTACTTTCATTTAAAAATAGTCCCAAGTGTTGAATGCTCATAGATTTTTGTCAGTTGTAAAAAGAGTGGCTGTATGTCCGAAAAAGTTAACCGTTTTGTGTATAAAGTTTTAAATTTTTGGTCCTATCGGGCACGGGGCGTTACAACTTAGTATTAGAGCTTCGGTCTAAGAGATTTAGGATTTCACTTTAGGATTTCCTAGACTTAGGCCTTGTATAGACGCGTTTAGAGCTAGTGTTTGTTATTTGTGTATCGTTTGAGTGATTTTAAGGACCCATATGTTGGATATTTTTATGACTACGCCTGGCCACCGTAGTGATAAAAATATGGAACATATGTGAAGTTGAAATCATTTAGATCATACATGGGTGACAAGTTAGGGTGTTAGTATAAAGATAAAATGTCATTCATGCATCAGTTAAGTATATGATTGTGCTTGATATTATGAATTGCTAATTTTCAGTAAGAAGAAATGGAAACCCCTCAACAGAAGGAAGTCGCGAAAGCCATGGCTTCCAAGCATGCCGAAACTTCGGCAAGTGATGTGGGTAACAATGATAAGGATAATGAAAGTTCTTCTTCTAGCTCCAGAGGCCTCAACTTCAGAGGTTTCACGGAAGAAGAAATGAAAGCCCTAGACTCAATGATGGCAAAAAGAGTAGGTAAGGCTATCGAACAAGCAATGCCCTATTATGTCAAACAAACAACGCAAAATCTTAGGGATTTAATGAAAGAATAATTCAAGGAATTTAAGAAGGAATGTGGAGTAGCAAAAGAACCCAAGAGTGACAAGGCTACTTACCGGGACTTCACGTCTTGTGATGTACCATGGTTTACCGGTGTCCTTGACCCAATTGTTAGTAATAGGTGGATTACGGCCGTGGAGGGTGCATTCCGCACTAGTGGGTGTGAGGAAAGGAAGAAGGTTATTTATGCCACTAACTTTCTTCGTGATAGTGCTAAGACTTGGTGGGAAGGAAAGGTGTGTGAGAAAGGTGAACCTTGGGCGGAGACATGTACTTGGAAGGAATTCAAGGAGTTGTTTAGTGCCGAATATGCTCCGATTGAAGAGATTGACAAGATTCGAGAGAAGTTTCAATCTCTCACTCAAACTAATGAGACGGTGAATGAGTTGTGGAGGGCGTTTAATGACATGGTTCCTTATTGTCCCGAATACCTTGGGAATGAAAAGCTTAAAGTTGACAAGTTTCAAAGGATGCTTAAGGATGATATTCGTGACGTAATTTCGCCATTCAAATGTACCACCTTGGAAGATCTTTTGAGTAGAGCTAAGGTAAGGGAAGCGGACTTGCTAAGAAGAAAGGAGAAAGAGGCTAAGGAACCAAAGAGGAAGCTAGAGTTTGTAGGTCGAGATGGGAAGAAGACTAAATTTGACCATGACAAGAAAGGTGTGGGAAACAAAGCTAAGGTAGCATGTTCGAAGTGTGGCAAGTTTCATCTTGGGGAATGTAGGCGAAATACGCCGGGTTGTTACAAATGTGGGGCTCTAGACCACCAAAGCAAGGATTGCACCAAACCAATGATAGTATGCTACGGGTGTAACGAGATTGGGCATAGGTTGAGGGATTGCCCGAAAACAAAAGCAATTGAAGCAAAACCATTGAGAACCGTCAAGGAAGAGAAAGTAGAAGTCCCAAAACCAAAAGCTCGAGTTTACCAAATGAGTTTCGACGAAGCCAAGTCGGGGACTGATGTCATCACAGGTATTCATCTTGTTAATTCCGTACCCGCTCGGGTTTTATATGATTCGGGTGCTAGTGTGTCCTTCGTATCTTATAATTTTAGCAAGCAACTAACCTCTCCACTAGCTAAACTCCCGATACCCCTAGAAGTCGAAATAGCCGATAGTAAAATCGTTGTTGTGTCTAATGTATACCGGGATGTAGAGGTAGAGATTGATGAAAACGTCTTTAAGATTGACTTAATTCCCATTATGCTCGGGAAATTTGATATTGTTATTGGTATGGATTGGCTTGACAAATATAACGCGGCTATCCTTTGTAGCCAAAAGATAATTCGAGTTGTGAATTCTAGCGGTCGTGAAATGGTTATCTATGGTGATAAAAGAAAAGGCGAACTAAAGTTATGCTCCGTGATGAAGGCTAGGAGATACTTATCGCGTGGTTGTTATGCCTACATGGCTCACGTGGTAGATACGAGCTTTGAAGAGAAAAGTATCGATGATGTTCCGGTGGTGAACGAATTTTGTGACGTCTTCCCGGAAGACTTGCCTGGTATCCCACCCGAAAGGCAAGTCGAATTCCGCATTGATCTTGTTCCGGGTGCTACCCCTATTGCCAAAACTCCTTATCGTCTAGCCCCGTCTGAAATGAAAGAGTTGATGAGTCAACTTCAAGAATTGCTCGACAAGGGTTTTATCCGTCCTAGTAGTTCGCCATGGGGAGCTCCAATCTTGTTCGTTAAAAAGAAAGATGGTAGTATGCGAATGTGCATCGACTACCGCGAGTTGAATAAAGTCACGGTGAAAAATGTGTATCCGTTACCAAGAATCGACGACCTCTTAGATCAACTTCAAGGTGCACGATGGTTTTCAAAGATCGATCTCCGTTCGGGTTATCACCAATTGAAGGTTCGAGAAGAAGACATTCCTAAGACGGCCTTTAGGACCCGATATGGACACTACGAGTTTACGGTTATGCCCTTTGGTCTCACGAACGCGCCTGCGGTTTTCATGGATCTTATGAACCGCGTATGTAGACCGATGTTAGATAGGTTCGTCATAGTGTTCATCGTTGATATTCTTTTCTACTCCAGGAGTAAGGAGGAGCACGCCGAGCATTTACAGGAGATTTTAGAGACGTTGAGAAGAGAAAGATTGTACGCTAAATTCTCGAAGTGTGAATTTTGGTTACAAGAAGTTCAATTCCTCGGTCACGTTATTAATGCCGATGGTATCAAAGTTGATCCTTCAAAAGTGGAAGCCGTGATGAAGTGGCACGCACCAAGGAATGTTGGTGAGATTCGAAGTTTTCTTGGCCTTGCGGGATATTATCGTAGGTTTATTCAAGACTTCTCCAAAATCGCATCGTCGTTAACGAAACTCACTAAGAAGAACGCTACCTTCGAGTGGGGTGAAGAACAGGACAAAGTCTTTCGTACTCTACGGAGGAAGTTGTGCGAAGCACCGGTTCTTGTATTGCCGGAAGGGACCGAAGATATGGTGGTTTATAGTGATGCCTCTTATTCGGGGCTTGGATGTGTTCTCATGCTAAGGGGAAAGGTGATTGCTTACGCCTCGAGACAACTAAAGAAGCATGAAGAAAATTATGCAACTCACGACCTTGAGTTTGCGGCTGTGGTTTTTGCCTTAAAACTTTGGAGGCATTACTTGTATGGTGTTAATTTTGTGATTTACACCGATCATCGAAGCCTTCAATACTTCCTTGATAAGAAAGATCCGAATATGAGGCAACAAAGATGGTTAGATTTACTGAAGGACTATGATTGTGAAATTCGCTACCATCCGGGTAAAGCGAATGTTGTGGCGGATGCTTTGAGCCGAAAGGATCGAAACGAGGTTACTAAGATTCATTCATTGCAGATGATTGTCACGACCGACCTTTTCGATAAAATCAAGTTAGCTCAAGAGGAAGCGTTGAAAGAAGAAAATAGGGAAAGTGAGCGTATCACTTCCCACATTCCTCATCTTGAAGAAGATAGCCGTGGGATCAAGACTCGGTATGGGAGGGTTTACATTCCTTTTCGTTGTAGCGTCAAGGAATTGATCCTAGAAGAAGCACACAAGTCAAAATATTCTATACATCCGGGAGCTACAAAGATGTACCGTGATTTGAAGAAGAACTATTGGTGGCCGGGTATGAAAAGAGATTGTGTAAAGTACGTTGAGAAGTGTTTAACTTGTCTAAAAGTTAAAGCCGAGCATCAGAAGCCGTACGGAAAAGTTCAACCTTTAGACATTCCGGTTTGGAAGTGGGAAAAGATCATGATGGATTTCATTACAAAGTTGCCAAGAAACGAAAAAGAAGAACGACACGATTTGGGTCATAGTAGATCGCCTAACCAAGAGTGCTCACTTCATTCCGATTAGAGAGAATATGCCCGTTCATAAGCTAGCTAAGATCTATGTCAATGAGATAGTCGCACATCATGGAGTGCCCATTTCCATAGTCTCCGATAGAGATGGACGTTTCACATCAAACTTTTGGCAAGACTTCCAAGAAGAGTTAGGCACAAAACTTCATATGAGCACGGCCTTTCATCCTCAAACCGATGGGCTAAGCGAGAGGACGATTCAAACTTTAGAAGATATGTTGCGAGCTTGTATGATTGACTTTAGAGGCAATTGGGACGATCATTTGCCTTTAGTGGAATTCTCCTATAACAATAGTTATCATGCGAGTATAGATATGCCACCCTATGAAATGCTTTATGGTAGGAGGTGTAGAACACCCGTGTGTTGGGAAGAAGTCAGAAGAAGGGAATTGGCGAGCACGGATGTAGTGTTGGCTACAACGGAAAAGATAGAAATGATTCGTGCAAGACTAAAAGCGGCACAAGATAGGTGGAAAAGCTATGCCGATAACCGAAGAAGACCAATCGAATTCGAGGTAGGTGATTTGGTTATGTTAAAGGTTTCCCCGTGGAAGGGCGTTTTTAGGTTCAAAAACAAAGGGAAACTTAGTCCTCGGTTTATAGGACCATTCAAAATATTGAAACGAGTAGGCGAGGTAGCATATGTGTTGGAATTGCCCGAAGAAATGAGAGGTATTCATAATACCTTTCATGTGTCATATTTAAGAAAATGCTTGGCGGACGAGTCGAGTGTGGTCACCTTAAACGACATTGAAATTGATCCGGAGTTGCTTTTGCAAGAAGATGAGCCGGAGCCATTCTAGGAAGGAAGGTGAGGCAATTAAGAAACAAAGAAATTCCGTTAGTCAAAGTTCAATGGAGGCATCGTAAGGGTACGAGTATTAGGTGGGAAAAGGAAGAGAAAATGAGGATCAAGTATCCTCACTTATTTCAAGAGTAGAGTTCGGGGACGAACTTTCATTTTAAGGAGGGGAGAATTGTTACACCCGTACCCCGATGAGGTACAATATGAGTACATAATATGTTATGTGTTATATTTTTTGAGTTAGTTAAATAAAGAATATGTGGCCAAGTTAGAAAGAATGAAACTAGGAGGACTAGCCTTGCCAATTGACCAAACTCATATCATCACATGGTTAAATAAGCCAAGACTTGGAAAAATCTGGAAATTGTTGGAGGGTTCTAGGTGGGTCGACATTAGCAAGAAGAAAAGAGAGGGAAAGCCAAAATTATCATCTAACTCATTCTAGCCATCTTGAAGTGATCAAGAAGCCTTAAGGAAGCCTTAATTGTGGTCTTTTCATCAAGTAAGTGGTTTTCCCCAATTGTGAAAATTAGGGTTCATATGGTGGGTTTTAATGATTGTGGTAAAAAGTAGTGAAATGATGATCTCCTTAGTTTGTAGTCACTAATTGTAGTTAATATTGTGTTAGGGAGCATTTGTAGAAGCTCAATCAAGCCAAGTAGGAAGCTAGTAGGATTGGAGGTAAGTATATGAGTATAATCCTTGTTAATATTATGTTGTTAATGTTATGTTTATGTTAATGTGATTTATTATGGAGCTTGTGAATGTATGTTAGCTTGGATCCAATGCTAGTTGTGTAAATGCTAAATAATTACTTGCTTGGTCAAGGTGAGTAATAATCCCATTTGATGCTCCTTGTTAATGTTATGATTGGTGTTAATCGCCAATCCCATGTGAATGTGATGTTGATTATATCTTGTATACTTACTAAGCGTTTTCGCTTACGGTTTAGATGTTAATGGTTTTGTAGGTTCTAGCGGAGGAAGCAAGGGTAAGGATCTTGCCTAGTTGTAGTTGTGGAAAGAAGCATAGCGTAGTTAGAAGCTAGCTTAGAAGACCATAACTCTTGGACCAAGTATTTTGGAAGTTGGAAGCCGAAGTGCCCTTTTGTGCCTTGGTATATTTAACTTGTGTGGCCGTTTTGTTAAATTATGGTCTTGTCGTCAAACAATGTCTTTTGTTCATGTAAAGTTCTTGGGTCAAATGTGTAAGCGTTATGTGGTCGTTGTTGGGAATTAAATATTCTAGAAGATTAATATCGGGTTCTGCTCAAGAAATACTCTTAAGTATCATTCTACTGGTAGAGCATTTGATTCTGCTGCTAGCGTTAAACATTCTACTGCTGAATGATTCTGCTGCTGGTGAAGAACTTTCTACTGCTAAGTGGATAACTATCGAATGATTCTGCTGCTGAGTAGATAAGTATTCAAAGATATTATGTGTATTAAAGTCAACAATACACGGTAGATAATATCTTACCCCATGTGATCAGTCATTATGTTATATTCTCAGAACAAGTTGTAAACATAGATACATGTTGTATCTTAATGACTGACACTCTCAAAGCATGTGTTCGATTAGACTTGACAATATTGTAAAGATCTCTCTTGGACTATAAAAGAGAAATCTTAGACTAGATATAAGTGTGTGACTAATTAAGAACTTTCATATCTGTTAAGAACATAGAACAAACACAACAATATCATAAGTCATAAAAACATAAGATTCAAGATTTTGTAACCCTAGTGATATTGAAGATCACTCGTATTATCTTGAATAATATTGAATCGTTTGGTGATAAACTATATATGTTCCTTGTTCAATAACAAACATAACCGTTCCATTTTCATAATACAAATAACCTTCTAAGTGTGGTTAAGTAGATTCCGCATACTTAATCATATTAACTCAACATATCATATACACAAAGTACCAAAGGTTTAACCACCTTACAGTGTATCGATTCCTCTCAGTCGTAGTGGTATGTAGTTATGGATGAATTTAACACTTATAGGGTGTTTGGCACGAAGCCGTTTCCACCCATTTTGATGTATATATGGGTTGAATTGTTGTGGAACAAGTTTGAATTGATAAGTTAACGTAGTTGGTCAAGTTTGATGTAAAACGGGAGTCGTATGGGTTGTTTATAGTGAAAATGGGTCAAAACGGGTTATTTGCATAACCCGTCTAATTTGTAAAGTACTCCTTCGGGGAGTCGTTCGGTAAATGTTTTTGTATGAAAATGAGCCCATTGATATACCAAATGAATCTGAAAAGTTTGGTGAAATATCGAGTGCGGGAGGTCGGGTTTCCGGCCGAGGATTTTGGAAATTGATTTTGGCGAACAGCGGGGTCTGAACCGCTGCGGTTGGGATCTCAGCCGGCGGTTCAGCCCTGTTTTTGGGGTCCAACCGGCGGTTCGGGCAGTTTTCCAGATTTTGGCGATTTTCAAAAATTCATATATTTTAAACCGTAAGTCGTCACGGGTCGTGCCACCTGTCGTTTTGAAGGTAATTGAGTCTACTTTCATTTAAAAATAGTCCCAAGTGTTGAATGCTCATAGATTTTTGTCAGTTGTAAAAAGAGTGGTTGTATGTCCGAAAAAGTTAACCGTTTTGTGTATAAAGTTTTAAATTTTTGGTCCTATCGGGCACGAGGCGTTACACCTTGATTAGTTTGAAAAAACAAAATGCAAACTAAAAATAAATGTGGAGTGACATGTTCGAGAGTGTGATTCGGCGCAAACCAAAGTTTCAATCCGGCGCAATTCAAATTGTCAAACTGAATAAACAAAATCTGATTTATAATCAAAGCATAATTAACCGAATCATAATCAAAACGGACATAAGCAGAGGAGAATAATACTAAACCTTATTTAATAATAGTATAATCAAACATAGCCATGCAAACAAAATCAGAAATGGCCATAGTAAAATCCAATGGAACTAGATGCAGAATGAGATGGAACAAGAGTCGAATATGACAAAACAAAAGCATAAACAGACATAACTATGGCAAGATTAGACATAAGAACATCAAATAAAATCATAACCAAATCATAGCAAAATCACAGTTGAATCGGAAAACCAGAATAATATTGTAATGGTACCAAATGAAAGCATAGATCAAAACAATGCATTTTATGATCAAACAAGCGGAGTTGAATGGTACAAAAACATATGAATAGATCTAGAACAAGCAACATTTTAGGGTTTTGGTGAGGCCTACGTGGTCAACGAAGCAGGCACAACAAAAAATAAACAAGTAAATACCATATGACAAAACCTTATTATCAAGATCTCGTATCAGTAATGTTATGTAAAACTATACACGCAACAAGGGTGTTTATAGAAGACTTACTTAATCATGTGAGTGTAAGTTTCGTTGCTGACTGTTGTGTGTACGAAATCACCTTATTGTTTCTTATTTTTTACATGTTTAATCGATCAACAGTTGTATGGGGAGAATCACCATGTTGGTTGCATTAGGGTATCCACTGGTACTGCACAAGTAGAATTAGAGCAATATCATGAGTGAATTAGAAAACTATCAAGCAATTAAGCTTAACTGGGAACCCTTACTCAGCTAGGAATTCTATTGACCATACCTCGTTTTGGGTCGATTTAGGGTTTATAGGAGAGAAGGGATTTCAAATTTAAGGTTTATGTGTAATACAATAAAGCTATACGGGTTTGACCCATTACAAACTATGCTAAATACTAATAATATTCTACTAACAATGTGGAGTTACGGAATCCTAATTGAGGTGTCTTGTATTACAAGCTATATTATGGTAAACATGCTATAATTAGGATTCCTAATTTATCCCTGAATCCTTAAGCTTGATTTTTTTTTTGAAAGATAATTTCATTACCAAAAAAAGGCCAACGACAACCTATCCGAATATGTTAATCGATTTGGTGCACGCATATTATAAATACATGTGTTTATTTTTCACATATTACTAAAGTATATATATTTATCCCATATAGATATCCCCATACTTTTTTTATTATGGATAATTACACTAATACACAGTGACAATATGGAATATTCTCATTTCTATTACATTTTCTATCTTTTTTACTCATTCTTATTCACCTGTTCTATTTAGTGTGACCCAGTGTGACGTTTATATGAGTACGAGTTGTGAAATTCATTATTCCTATGCACATAACTCCTTCAAACAATTGAACAATGAATAACCATGACATGCCTAAACGTGAGATAAAATATGTGAAACCAAAACAAAACCAATAACTACCTAAGGCTATGTGCAGTAAGGCGACCAAATCCCTTCATTTTTCTCTGTCACGTTAGATTTCTCTCTCCAGCGACCTACAGGCGATTAGGTGCCCCAGTAAGGGCGACCAAGTTCAATTTTTTTTTTTTAATACATTTTTAAACACAAACTCAAATTTTATTTAATAATTAAAATGTTACATAATAATTCAAATAAAATAAAAACATTACAATAAAATTCAAATCACACTAAAACATTACGATACTTATTAAAAACATTCCGGCCTTTTGATTGTGATGTTTTTTTAGACATGTTGAATTAAGGATTGATGTGTGAGATTTTGATTAAGAGAATTGAGAGAGTTTGGTGTAGTGAAGTGTGTTAAATATGTGTAAGTATTTATAGTGTTTTGAAAGAATTTTTTTTTTTTATTTATTTTTTATTTTTTTTTGTAGCAAGTTTACGTTACAAACAAACAAATGGGGCAATATTCTCTTTTTCAAACCGATCGTGGGAGTGACCAAGTTCATGGAGATCGAGTCCCACACTAAGGAAATCGATTCCCATACTCGATCGAGCAAGGGTCGATCGACTCTTCTGCACATAGCCTAACCAAACTCTAAACCAAACAAAGCAAAGCAAATCAAAACAATCCAAGCGAATCAATCTTACCAAACATAACTTACCCAAACGAAACAACATCAAACATTAGCAAACCCTAACGACAAAGGAATCAAATAGTAGCCAAACTATTATAATTTATGCAAAAAATAGAGGCGAACCAACGGTTAACTAGTGCATTATGTGAATTTTCCCAAAATTGAGTATAATGTGATAAATGAAAAATACTACAAACTTCGATTGTTTGCTGTGAAATTTTAAACCCTGGTTGTAAAATTGAACGGTCAAAAGCTAGATCTATGTGTCTAGAACCTAGTATACGAATTTAAGAGAAATTCAGTTATTAACGAATCTTTGATTAAGCTTCTAGTATGACTACGCAAATAGTGAGAAAAAAAAAAAAAAATTCAATGAAAAATAAAACGGGATCCCTTTAAATCAACAACAATTAACTGATCACCGGTGGCCGGTGGGATACTGACCATCGATCGATCACTTGTATTTAATGTTTGATATCATGTCTATACCAAATACCAAAGCTAACATGAAACTTGTATTTACTTGAGTTATAAAAGATAACAATATACGATGATTTAGAGTTAATTTCATAAATGGTCCCTGTGGTCTGTCGGGTATAACGGGTTTAGTCTCTAAATTTTTTTTCTAACGGATCTAGTCCCTGTGGTTGCGATCCATAACGGGTTTGGTCCCTGAGACTAACTGTCGTTAGTTTTTTTTCCGTTACCTAACGACCGTTTGCAACAAAAATTTGCACCGTTAGTCCTTTATACTAATCACCGTTTACACTTAACTCAATTTTTTTTAATTTTTTTTTTCTAAAAAAATATAAAAAATAATAAAAAGAAAATTAAAAAAATGGTTTTCTTATATATATTTTTTTCTAAATATCTTTAGAATTTATACACGTTTTTATACATATTTTTATACACGTTTTCATACACACATTTTTATACACATATTTTTTATACACACGTTTTTATATACATGTTTTTATACACGTTTTTATACACACGTTTTTATACTCGTTTTTATACACACGTTTTTATATAAATTTTTATACACATTTTTATACACACATTTATACACATATTTTTATACACGTTATTATACACATGTTTTTTATACAAATGTTTTTATACACATACTTTTATACACACGTTTTATACACACATTTATACGCACATTTATACACACATTTATACACATATTTTTATACACGTTTTTATACACACGTGTGTATAAAAATGTGTATAAAAATATGTGTATAAATGTGTGTATAAATATATGTATAAAAATATGTGTATAAATGTGCGTATAAATGTGTGTATAAAAACGTGTGTATAAAAGCATGTGTATAAAAACATGTGTATAAAAAACATGTGTATAAAAACATGTATAAAAATATGTGTATAAAAATGTGTATTAAAACGTGTATAAAAACATGTGTATTAAAAAACATCTGTATAAAAACGTGTATAAAAATATGTGTATAAATGTGTGTATAAAAACGTGTATAAAAACGTGTGTATAAAAATGTGTATAAAAACATATATATATATAAAAACGTGTGTATAAAAAATGTGTGTATGAAAACGTGTATAAAAATAGTGTATAAATTTTAAAGATATTTAGAAAAAAAAATTATAAGAAAACCATTTTTTTTTATTATTTTTTATATTTTTAGGAGGAAAAAAAATTGAGTTAAGTATAAACGGTCGTTAGTATAAAGGACTAACGATGCAAATATTTGTTGAAAATGGTCGTTAGCTAACGAAAAAAACTAACGACAGTTAGTCTCAGGGACCAAACCCGTTATGGGTCGCAACCACAGGGACTGGATCCGTTAAAAAAAGTTTAAGGACTAAACCCGTTAAACTCGACAGACTACAAGGACCATTTATGAAATTAACTCGATGATTTATACTTAAAAAATAGAGTAAATTACAAAGATGGTCCTTGTGGTTTGGGTTGACTTTCAGGTTTGGTCCTTTGACTTTTTTTTGTGCATTCCCGGTCCCTAACTCTGAAACTATTAACACAATGGTCCCTTGACCAAACGGACGTCAAGTTTGACCGTTAAAGCCCCTCATGTGACTTGCACATGAGGGTATTATGGTCATTGTAATGTCCTACAGGGACCATATCTGAAAACCACCATCACCACCCCATTTTCCAGATTTAACAAACCACCATCACCACCACACCACCATCAAATCGCCACCACACCACCATCAAATCGCCACCAACAAACCACCATCACCACCACAGCTGTTGTGTAACTGAAACAAGTTACCAAACACAGACTAAAAACAGCCTAAAAATAAAGTAATTTGCAATAACAAATTTATACGAACCAGATTAGAGCACACAAACACGATCTGCTTCTCCAGTAGAGCACTAGCAAATATTGTCAAGACCTGTGGAAGACAATAAATATAAACTTAACTTTTAAGTTTCAACTGCCTATTAAACCTATCAAAATTAGAGAAGAATAAAGATTAACTAAAGAAGATAAAGCATAACGTAATCATGCTTATTTTCACAGCCTATTAAACTCAAGGTCAATAAAAGATTAGTTGGACATGAGGCATCAACAAAAACTTGGTTAGGAGGCATTGCCATACAGTTTAAAGACGCATCAATACACCTATATATCCCTAGCTTCATTCAGCTGATTATCTAATTTTTAAAAGACCGCATCCACACATTTCCATCATGAAGTTCTAACAATCCCCGAAAAGAGCAGGTAAGTGAGAACTACCAGAGAACAGAAAATGGACATTATTTATCATAGAACACATGATACGGCACACTAAATTGCAAATGAGAAACCCAGACGATGATATTTAAATAGAATAGCAATTACATGATCAAGACGCAAGGAGCCACATAAGCATGAAACTGCCGAGACTGATAAAGCAGTCGCCTCCTCCTCCACAGCAAGTACCCTGTGAGCCTACAGTAACAAATCTTTTAATCCGTAGTATTCGAGTAGTTCACCTTCAAGTTTGCCTTCTCTTTCCTCGAGTTCTTTGACTAAGAAGGATGATCGCCTGATCGGGCTCAATCTCATATCCATTCTTTAAAGATCTCAACAAATGATTCTTTTGCAAATCAAGAACATAACTAACCATCCCAATAAGCAAAATATCAATAAACCCAAATCCAATTAACACAAACATAATCGATGTATCTTGTTATTGTTATGGTTTTGATATATTGATCGAGTGAATTTTTGGAGTGATGGTGATATATATATGTGTTTGTATAGATATGGGTTTTGGAGTGTGTTTCCCAATATTTTACATCTAAATCAATTTTGGTGGATTTGTGTGGTTAAATTTTTGATCGAGTAGATTTTTGATGTTGGTGATTGTTTGATTGATGATTTTTGTGTGGAAATCATCTTTGTTTGAGTTGGGAGAGAGATGCTTTAACATGTAACACCCCCAAATTTGGTTTGTGGCAGCGGAAAAGTAATTAGGGTGTTACGGTGAGGATCGAAGTTTAAATTTCAGAAAACGGCCCGGAAGGGGCGTTTTGAAAGTTATATGTCATTCAAAAGAATATTTTTGATACAAAAGTGAATTATTCGATTTGAAAATCCCATGAGAAAATGTGATAATTTGGAAAGAATGACATATTTGATTTTACACCGGTTTATTTATCAGAGTATAAGATGCCCGTTCCGTGTCTTGTCCTGCTTCGTCAATTACCTGAGATAAAACATGCTTAAAACGTCAACACAATGGTTGGTGAGTTCGTGGAGTTTATAGAAAATAAACTTTCTTCGAAAGGTGTATAGTGATTGTCGAAGTAAATAATAATTCTTCATGAAATAAATAATAAGTTGTGTTGTATAAAAATCCACAAGTAAATCATGTATGATCTCCAAAATCATCAGTTTCAAGTTATAAATGCAGATGAGCTACGTTGTTATACGCTCGATATAGACTGTTGAGTCAACTTTTAGATGTAACGATATACCAAGCATTTTGGGTTGTCTTTTGTAGAATTCTCATTTAAGTCACATATGATAACAACGAGCTGGGAAGCCCGCGCGTTGCGGCGGGGTGTTTTGTAGAACATTTTGTGCACATGATTTGTGTTTTATGTTTTGTATGTATGGGTTTTAAAATACGTATGTGCGCGGTAACAGGTTGCAAAGATTTTCTCAAGTGTAGGTTATGTTTCTTGGTTTGAGATGACTTGAGGGAATGTCACAGCTTGTCACCCTAATAAGTCAAAAGTGAAAGTACTGTTATATGTAATAAAAGCTGCAAGTTCTTGAAATAAAGAAAAAACACATTAAGGAAAATGAGGGTTTTACAGATTGAAAGCTCTAAGTCTTATTCCTTCCAGAACTACCAAATCCACACATACATTAAAAAACTATAAAATACACACTCCTTTAAGCATTCCTCAGCGTCCTCATCTTTACTCCCCTCTTTAACACTCGGCGAATCACCCAAATCACGATCCCTTTTTTGCCAATCACCATCCCTTATTTTCCAAAAAAATTACTTCCCGCAAACACATCGTTTCACCTTCTTCAATGTCCATACTGTCACGAAGTTCCAAATCCGACTCAATCAAATCCGGCTTCAACTGGTTAAATCCTACCTCTAACACCTTATTCAAAACCCTCAAACACATCTCATAATCCAAATTTTTGGTACCGGCACTCATCTCTCCTTTCAACTCAGTAACATTTGGATTCAACTTATTTTCACTAACACTCCTTCCAACTGCATCTCCTAAATCATGATTACTAACCTGCTCAATAAAACACAGAGCAAATGTGAGCTTAACTTTGATGTTACCTTTTTTGTGACGATGTTTCCTTTTAATCTATAGATTGAAGAACATATTTAGATTCGCATTAGGAAATAACAATTAACAATTTATAAAAAAACATCAATGAAAGATATTACTTGTATTCAAAAGTCTCATGAAAATATAGTGCATAGTAACAGATCTCAATCACGATGGCTTGTGTGGTAAGAACCATACCAGCAACTGAAACTGAATTCTGCAGGGCACATCTGGTATCCCATCTCCCATTCGGTTGCCTTTGCCTTCTCCACAACCACCTCACCCTCGATTCCTGCGTTTTGTGCTATCAATGATGCTGGTGCAACCAAAGTCTGCAAGGTAAACTCTTAAGCTAAAAGAACTAATAAAATGAAGCAGTAAAAGCGCTATTGCTTACGGTTATACCTTTTGGATGATATCAGCACCTAGACGTTCATCAGCATCATATAATCTTACCTTAAATATCCAAGTGCCATGTCCTAACACGTTTAGATGCCACATTAATCAAAAATGCAATGGATTTTATTTTATTTTTTTATTTTTATTTTATTTATTTTTATTTAGGTAAAGCGGATTTCCCCTAAAAAAAAAATAATAAATAAAAAAATATATTTAAAAAAAAAAAAAAAAAAAAAAAAATCTAACCTAGATACCGTCTCGTAAACTTATTAGTTAACGGTGGACTTCTTGTCGACACAAAGGACAACGATATCGGTACCACGAACATGAATAACAGCATTGCCTTTTCGAGCAGCTTCCAAAGCGTGTTCAACCTGGAGCAAACGACCATCAGGTGAGAAAACAGTAATAGAGCTGTCGTATCTCGCCATTAATTAATGATAACAGAGTATACATATAACTGACTCCTTATTAACTTTAAAGTTCAAACTTTAGTTGTTCTTCATGAATTCAATGAAAAAAAAGGGTAGCCCTGTCACAAATTTTACCATCGCGCTATTCAGTTACCTCTCTTAAATCTTTGTTTTGCATTTATGTTACACACATGTAGTGGCCTAATCCTAACATACCCCATTTGACTTTTTCTCATATGAGTCAACCCACATGTACAAACAATAGCAGGATGCAGTACAACGTCGTGAAGCACCCCCCCAATCCTGGGGTTTTAATACCTATAAGTAAATGAATTTGATTAAAAATTAGTAGCGTATATTAAGAAAAGTTGGGTAATTTTGATTACTTAATGATAAAAATAAAAAGAGTAGTGATGTTAACTTTAGATCTAATAATAGAGAAGATGGTGACTTATAATATGTCGTATATAATTAAAACTTCTATCCACATTTTAGTTTCTCACATTCCTTACTATCTACAAATAATCGCATCAACAATCATCACGCAACTATTGTACTCTGATCACCGATCTGTTTGTTTGTTTGTTTGGAGAAAAATGTTTTTCATTGAGGAAAAAATGATGATGATGACTCTAATAAATAATGGGTTATAACTGAAAAATTAATCTACGACACATGAGGTGACGTTACAGGCATACCTATTTGAGGTTTACCTGTTTGAACCGTTTCGCTAAGTTTGAACAGCATCAACCGGTCTTCCGAAATGGCAGGATTATAATCGGTTTCAATAAACATCAGGACATATCTGCATCAAAATCAGGAAATGTTTAGAGGCAAAAATTGTAACTGCCGTGTTAGATTAAAAGGACAATATACAAACTGATCAGGCCGATGCAGTAAGTTGCTTACAAAACATGTCTATAATATGACTTAGTAGCAAACTAACAGTAAAAGAGTGAATTGGTTACACTTCCAAATGTGTTTCTTCTATTGGAAGAATCCTGAGTTTGTGATTCTTCTGTCAATAGTGTGATACTGCTACTTTGAATCTCGTCTTCTAGATCTATAAAACTATCTTTTTTGTTCTGTCAACTAAACCATCCAACTGTTGTCCCTTGGTTTTATTAGCTTTGTGATAGTAATGAATTCATGAACAAAGTAATGGGTAAGCATTGAAATCATATCTCTTACAGAGGCCGAAATGTTGTTAACTTAAATTTCCAGCAAGTCACTCATGTTTTCCAATGCTAATCTTATCTTCCTGAATATAACTACTACTGAATTTTTGAATCTATCACAGGTATTTACTCGGTGTGTAATTTTGACAATATAGTTTTAAATGAGAGCACTATAATTCAACTTATGGAAAAATAAGAATAGTAGATATAGTATAAAAACAAATAAACAACAAAAAAGAAAGGAGAAGGAATACGAACTGTTTTCCAGGTTATCCACGCTTGTCTGTGAACTGTGGAAGAAGTCATAATTTTCCAACCCCTACGCATCAAAGATCGTTGACATCAGTTAATGCTACAACGTTTAATCAATCGGATTATTTATTCATTAATAAAATACACAATCACATATCTGTTGAGCATTATTTCTAGCAACCCTGTTAATAATAATCAAACAATAAACAATAAGTTGGTGATTATTAGGTTAAAAAAGTTGAAATAAAATACACAATCATATACCTGTTGAGCATTATTTCTAGCAACCCTGTTAATAATAGTCAAACAATAAACAATAAGTTAGTGATTATTAGGTTAAAAAAGTTGATGACTGACCTTCACTTATGATGACGACGGCTGTGGTGGTAGTTGTGGTGGTGGCAGCGGATCAGAGATTGGATAATGAGAGTGTTTGTGTGTAGCCCCATTTGACTTTTTCTCATATGAGTCAACCCACATGTACAAATAATAGTCAAACAACCACATGTACAAATGCCAGCATGCCACCATGTTTGCCTTTGATAGCAGGTTTCTTCTTCCAATCCACATATCCATCCCATGTCTTGGATTGTTCTTGTCGTTCAACTTTCTGTAACAAACAATCAAGAGTCATTAACTAAGTATGGGTAGAATATAAATTAATCTACGACACATGAGGTGACGTTACAGGCATACCTATTTGAGGTTTACCTGTTTGAACCGTTTCGCTAAGTTTGAACAGCATCAATCGGTCTTCCGAAATGGCAGGATTATAATCGGTTTCCCTAAACATCGGGACATATCTGTATCAAAATCAGGAAATGTTTAGAGGCAAAAATTGTAACTGCCGTGTTAGATTAAAAGGACAATATACAAACTGATCAGGCCGATGCAGTAAGTTGCTTACAAAACATGTCTATAATATGACTTAGTAGCAAACTAACAGTAAAAGAGTGAATTGGTTACACTTCCAAATGTGTTTCTTCTATTGGAAGAATCCTGAGTTTGTGATTCTTCTGTCAATAGTGTGATACTGCTACTTTGAATCTCGTCTTCTAGATCTATAAAACTATCTTTTTTGTTCTGTCAAAAGAAAAAAAGGAACTCGCTTAACTCGCTAGGCCTTTGGCACAAAGGCAATTCTCTTCATGCTTCAGACCAGAACAAAATTGCATTATCTGATCTGCAAACAACAAAATTAACAAATCAGTTGCTAAGGTACTATAATCTAAATGTGTTTAAAAGGCAAGAAAGAAGTAATATTTAGGAAGAGTTAAATAACCTTGGAGCGTCACACGTATGAGGTTGTTTCTCTGGTGTGACAAAGAACAATTTGGCTAACAACATCGTACCATAGCTGCAAGTCCATTGACTTGCCCTGCCAAGATATGGACCAACTCAAAATGTTTTATACGTGCAAATTTAGTCACTTTCCCAACAAAGACATAAGCCAAATAGCATAATAATGCTATCCAGTCTCTGTCCAGCCAACATACATGTCTAGTTATGCCCACCATGGCTGCAAATGTAGTTATTTGCCCCGCCAAGGTATGGTCTAACTAAGAATTAACAACCTTTACAACACATTATACTATCTATATAATAGCGGGTATTTGCAAAGGCACAAAAAAATCTTCAAGTGTCATTAAGAAGGTGATTAGTACACCAATGTGTGGTTGATGAAAGTCATTTATATAAGTGATGAACTCAAATAAGTACATTTTATTACTATCATTTATCCTATTAATTTGACTTGTTTTACTATATTATGTATGAGGATTGATACTTAATCGTTTACTTTTGTAATTCTCAGGTAAAAACAAGCATTTGGTGAAACTTAGCGATTTTGGACTGATTATGGAGCAAAACATGCATAAAGTTAAGAGTCTACTGAAATGAAGAAGAACAAGACTAATCTGCTCCAAATGCGCCGCATCTCACTCATGACATGCGCCGCATCTCTATCAAGATATCACCAGATTCGATCCAAGATACAAGAGGACATGCGCCGCATCCAAAGATAAAGATACGCCGCATCTTCTGGCGGTGTACGAATATTCCTGAATATTATAATCTTGGACCCCACGCGAAGTTAAGTCAATGCGCCGCATCTACTTAGTAGATGCGCCGCATCTTCCCTCAGACAGAAACTATAAATACCCCGTAGACCAGACGAATTAAAGAGTTCAAAAGTTTTAACCTAAGACCGAAGACCAGAAACTAAGGACGAATTCAGTCAAGGAGGCAGCACAAGACACACCTAAATCAAAGATACAAGAGCTGTAAGAAGGTGCTGCACGTGTTTAATTCATTAAGTAGTTTTGTTTTATTGTGTTAGCAAACTTTAATTCATCAGGATTGGTGGCTTGTGTAATGTGACAACGAAAGATTGCACTCCCTTTAATACTTGCTTTCCCATCAATTAAAGTTTATATGTTGATGTCTTTGGTTACTACTTATTAGTGCATTGATAACCTCTGTGTTTATTAGTGGCTTGCGGGCATTTGACTGCGGAAAATAATGTGGCTCCCACGGTTATTACTAAATTGATCACTTAGGAATAACTTTTAGACATAAGTAATCATTAAGGGTTTACTCGCCGATAAGATTAGGACCAACGAGAAAGGGTTAACTACATACACTTCATATAAAGCTATCAATAAAACAAGTGACAATCTACTTAATTATAAGGACAGCCCTCTTATTGTCTCGAGTATTTATCTGTGTACGTGTGTGCTACTTGCTGATTCGTGCCTATTGGTTTATTTTATTATTTAATTGCAAACAAATCGTGCCAGTCTCTCAGGCTGAAACCCCCTTGCGTTAGGATATTAAAATACTGATTAGAATAACTAGATAATACGTTCCACTCTTAGTGATCGACACTCTACTTACCATTATATTTATACTGACCGGGTACACTGCTCGTTAAGTGTGTGTGTTATTGATAAGTCGGCTAAATATAAATTTAAAACTTGAGTAGGCATTAAAACTGCTAAAACTATACTACGACACCGCACGCATCAATAAGCTGCTACTGTACAGGCAACTATTTTCTACTATTCATCAACTGTTCTCTTCTATTATAACACAAAAACAAAATAATTAATCCATTTTTCCCAATACCCTCCTTCATTAAATTTAAAAACACGCACCGTGTGTTACAGAATAATCTTCATACATCTTATTTCTGATTGATTTTTTCACTTCATCCTTACTGCATTCACAAACTCTCCATCGTCATATTACTTGTGGCCATAATAGCGATTATGCTTAACATACACAACATACCTGTTCAAAAAACCAAATGACACACACACAGTGGCACGCACAGATATGCCTACACCAAAAACACATACAGTTTTGGCACATTTCATGACCAATACATAATATAGTAAATGTTTTCCGAAAATGTGGTGCAATAAAAGATTAGGCTCAGACATGTATATAGTGGTCAGGTCATAGAAGTATCCGAATTCTGTTACGGTTGCAAATGAATCTGGTTGCATAGCTGGGATATATGCTATGCCATCCGTTCATTGCCTTACCAAGTTAGGATTGGAACATCTCGCTGAAATTCCAAGAATCATCACAGCCATAAAAACTTCGGACGTTCTTAGACTCAATAGTTTCAGTAATATACCAATCATCAGAGGCTATTATTCCGAGCACACTTACCGCATACTCAGTAGCAAATACACATATTCTGCACATGCTTACCACATTCAATAAACGCACATATCTTACACAGATATAGTATGTTCCAGATAATTGTACATATTACAACATAATATAATCAAATAAGAATACCAAACACAATATTGGTCACAAACAAAGATGGTTGCATAATAATGCCATCCATTCTTTGTCCAACCAACAAACATGTTCGGTTGTGTCTACCATGGCTGCAAGTCCACTGACTTGCCCTGCCAAGATATGGGCCAACTCAAAATGTTTTATACGTGCAAATTTACTCTCTTTCCCAACAAAAACATAAGCCAAATAGCATAATAATGCTATCCAGTCTCTGTCCAGCCAACATACATGTCTAGTTATGCCCACCATGGCTGCAAATGTAGTCATTTGCCCCGCCAAGATATGGTCTAACTAAGAATTAACAACCTTTACAACACATTTATCACGATACTTTACCCCATACTCAAATAACAACACAATATTCAACCAAACACAATATTGGTCATAAACAAAGATGGTTGCATAATAATGCCATCCAATCTTTGTCCAACCTACATACATGTTCGGTTTTGCCCACACATTGGTCCACTAATGACCCTCTTAATGACTTTGGGAGATATTTTTGGGCAAACAGTATTTCCCATCTTTAAATAGATTGTGTAATGTTTATGTTAAATAAAGTTTAGTTCTGCACCTTTTACTTTCTTTATGTTGGCTGCCCTTAAATTGAGCTTCCATCCTTTGTGCTGCTAGTTCATTCAGATTTTCAAAGACACATTTCATTAAGAATCTAATTTTTTATACCAATCACAAAGGCGGTTGCTTACTTAGCATTTATACTATGCCTTCCGGCCTTTACGCTGCTACTACATTCAGGTTTTCAAAGACACATTTCGTTAACATTAGATGAAAATCTTTGACGGTGGCTACAAAACAAAGGCAGTTGCTTAGTTTGCATTTATACTATGCCTTCCGACCTTTGCGAGGCCCTTCCATTCAGGTTTTCAAATACTCATTTAGTTAACAATCATCTGTATAATGCAGTAGCAGGCTACAATTTTTTTTTCCTACATTTCGTTTGGCCCACTCAATCATTCCTATGGCGATAAAACATACAGACAAAGGAGTTATAATTTTCCCACTACCTTTTCGGAAAACACTTAAAACATAGCAAACCATATTGATTAGGAAAAATCAGGCCCTTGTAAAGGAGCTGCCCTTTTTGTTTCTAACTTAACTCGGTCAAAGCGCACAACTTAATTCTATAAAACTAATTCCATAAATCTTTTAGTAAAAACTGTAACAAAATTACAATTGAATGAATAAAAACTTACGAAAGTCAGTTGAAGTACGATTCAATGAATTGTTCATCTGCAATTAAAAACAAAAACGTAATTAGAATTATTAATACAAAATAAAGCAAAAATAATTAGTCGATTGTTTACCTGAAGATTGTTAATGGTGATGACAAATACACGGAAGAATGAGATCAGCTCAGATGGATTAATAATCATTTCTTGCATCTTGAAATAGAAATTATTGATATGAGTGAATCGATTATCGACTCCCAGCGAATAGCTGTTTGGTGAGTGGGTGGGTTTAGATGATGAATTAAGTGTGTGTATGTGTTTTAGATGTAGTGAGGATCTGACTCCAGAAAGTGTTATGGAAATTTCTAGAGAGAGAGCGAGAGAGGTGAGTGTGCCTGTGTTTGTGAGGAAGAAGAGTATAGAAGCGGCAAAATAAATACAGATATTATCTCTTAATTATAGGAAACAGTGCATGAACAGTAAAAAATAGTACAAATGAACAGTACTAATCACTTTAAAACTAAATTTCAACCACACATTAGTCCACTAATGACCCTCTTAATGACTTCGGGAGATATTTTTGGGCAAACAATATTTCCCATCTTTAAATAGATTGTATAATGTATAATTAAAAGTTCAAGTACAGGATTCATAATCATATCACATAGTGGGAATAATAATCTAGAGTCTGAAATCTATCAGTGTAAAGTGGTGGTCTTCTAAATACAGCTGTATCCTAGGATATATATGAAACCTTCATATATTCATAAAGTTATATTGCTCTAAGCCTCATGACACGCAAAACGTTAACAATTTCCGTAAAACGGCGGTGTCCCACCAGGGTTACCTGATGGGTGATTTATGGCCCTCATGTGAATAGGTGACTTGCCAATTCCTATTTTTCTCAAATATAGTGCACCGCGACTAATACGACTAACCATAAGGCATTCCGTCAAAGTATTAGTAGGGTAGGTCGTCAGCCTCTAACAGGTTTCGAAGCTGCCCACTATATTCGCGCTCACCGCAGTGATTAATGGCTCATGATCGAGGGACTTTATGGCAATAAAGTGTACTTAGGCAATATAGGTCTCAGGGTTCATCAAGTATACGTATTCTGGTCTTGGCAATTCTTTCCAGAAAATGTAGAAATATCATAGTAAAGTTAACAGTTCATTCATTTGCTATATGAATGCATACAAAGAGTTTCAGTATCATGTTACGTCAAGTAGTTCGAAGATGTTATGTTTCAAGTTCAGTGTTTAAGCTAATCAAACAATTTGCACATATCTCGAGCATGTATTCCTTTCAAGTATGATTCAAACATGTAAAGCATAGTTGATGATTTTGAGTAAATCATAAGAGTTTTCAAGTATTATAAAACAGTTAAAGCATGTATCTCCCCCAAAAGAATTATTAAAAACAAGTGTGAAAAGTAGGGGCCACGACTCACCTGGAGCGTATCTTGTCAAGACGAAATTATAAGACCAAGTAAACAATCACGAAAACTTATTCAATACGAGACCTGAATATAAGCGAAGTCTAAGATTCTGACTTACTACTAATAACGAATGTGGAAAGGATGAATCGTGTAACGATTTGATCGGTGATGTGAGGGTGATATGCTTAAAATGCCTCAAGTTAAAAATATAATATATCTATAATATTATCTTGATTCTTATATAAGTCAACCAAAAATATTACTTTCTCAAAATATGCTAAAATGATATGCAAATGAAGTTACTAACTTTCTAATAGCGAACTTTAATAATGCATAACTTAAAATGTAAAATGCATATGAAGTGAAGGGTGAAAAATAAAAATAAACTAAGAATGTCAAGTAAAGTTAAATAGGTCCTTTGTCCTTTTCAGATTCTATACTTTTTAGTCTAACTGCGATTGCGTTACGTCGTTAGTCCTCGGTTAAGTCCATAGTCCAATAATAGTCCAAAATTTGTCCATATGTCCACATAAGGCTTGGAGTCCAATGGTATGTCAATTTAAGTCCCTTATAAACTGTTTTCATAGCTTCAGTCCATAAGTTTCACAGTTTGGCAGTTTTGGTCCTTCCGGTTAGATCACGTTACATTTTTAGTCCTTTTTGCATAAAAACAACGGGAAAAATATTCTGAAAATTTCTATAACTTTATTAAGTTTATTTTAACTTATTCCAAGTGCTTATTCCAGAAAAGAGCTTATTTTTGTACTAATGGGCCAGTTAACGATTTACTTAAGGCCCATTAATAAATTTTGAGGCGAGGGCGTGAAATTAGTTTTGGGCCTGAACTTGGGCTATTTTTGTGGTTCTAAAAATGTATCATATGGGCCTAGTGAGCTGCTCTAACGACAAAGCTTAATGGGCTTTAGCTTAGTCCATTATTGAAAATGGTTTTTGAGTTTTATTTTCTGAAAATGATCTAGTTTTTCTATGGCTAGCGTGGCTGTTTTAAATGGTTGTATCTCAGTTATTTTTACATGATGTTCATCCAAAAAATGTAGCTTGCTGTAGGGTATTTTGGGTCATATGAAAATGGGACATTATTATTTGTTCGAATCGCGAGTTTACGTGTGATTTCGTATGCGGCTTGGGCTGTTTATATATATAAAACTTTTGAGATAACTCTATGTGTTCTAAAGTTTTAGTTATACGTGTGGGTTGAGTAGCATGCAATGCAAGTGTTGAAGTGTAAAAATGGTGCGAGGTAATTATTGAGACCCCACATGTGTGGGTTCGCTAGTGTGCATGGTACAATATATGTTACTGTTTTTCCAAATATACAAATGTTATACGTTTAAGTGGAAAAACAAATATGGTGCATGACTTGATATATATTAAGCGTGTATTAATAAGCTAAGGTGTTGGGGTAGTTTCTAAATTCTCCTTAGTGGGGTTCGTTACCTCTGGGAGGTTATGCCCAAGAATGCGCATGCAACTTTCCTAGTTCGAATGTACAGAAGACAAAGTATGCATGCATGATATGTGATAGTGAGACGTGGAATGTGAGATATGACAATAAAAGAGATTAAAGACGCTTACTACACCTCTTAAAGGCGGTGAGGAAACTGGGGAGGTCGACTGGAACGCGAGAATGAGACAATCCACTTCAGACGAGCTAGGACACTTTCTTACGTGTTGGGTTGTTTTTATTCGTTTGCTTTCCAAGGGTCGTATGAACTTCTGGCTTCTAAGGGTATTTGGTGGAAATGACAAGAATGAAAAAGGTGATTTGGGTTCGAAGGATCACAACAAAGTAAAAAAAAAAAAAGGCAGTAGGCTTGTAGTGGTCTCGATACATTTTTTAGTTCTTACCCGATTTACTTTTCTAAAGTGTGATATACATTTCTGGGTTTGTAAAGTGTTGAGTGAGAGTATAATAAGTGTAGGGTGAGTGAGATAGATTGCTAAGGGAGGTGGTCATATATATAGAAGTAAGAACATGTTTTTATTGACTTTAAGACTTTCCAAATCAATCATTGAGTGGTACTGTATATTAAGGGACACCTAGGCTAGTTTCACTGACAAAAGAAGATATTTGATGGGTGAAGTAACATGGGTATTCTTATCTTTTGCTTTGGTAGTGGGTATGTACACGTTTTGTGTATTATGGTGCTCCAAAGTTGGAACTAGCAAGTTTATCCCACCCACTGCTGTCTTATTCACTTTCTAAACATTCTAATATGTTAGAAATAACGTTAGTGAAATGTAGGAAAAATCGGATTTTCAAAACAGTCGAGTTTTTGGAGATTTTGTTTATACGTATGGGTAGTTTTGGGACGAACAAACGGGCCTTCAGAGTCATAGAAATACTTGTTGTCTAAATCTGAAATTTGACATGCATGAAGTCTAGTAGGTCGTGAGTAAGGTAGTGCAAAAATACGTGTAGGTCGCGTTTAGTAATTAAGCGTACGAAGTGCGTTTTGTAAGTGGTTAGTTGGTCGCATTTCATGAAATAACAAAAAAAAAAGAATTGGGTTGGGGTTGGGGTTGGGCTGAGAACGTGGGTGGTGATGGGCTTGTAATTGGTTTAGAATTGATTTAAGGGTCCAGTCGGTTTGTAGTTGGTTTAATGAATGAAGTAAATATGTTTAGAGTAAATGTTGGGTAGTTAGTTAAATATAAATGTAATTAGTGGATAAAGTGTGATTAATGTATAGTTGAAATCAAGTTATAAGTTTAGTGGTTTTAACTATAATTTGTAATTAGTGAGATTTGCGATTTGTGAACTAGTAGTTGTTGCGAAATAAATATGTTCCGTAAAGCACGTAGAGAACTAGTGCCGATATTCGTTAATTGTTGTGATGTTGTGTTGTGGTGAAAATTAAAATAACCGGAAAAATTTTAAATTCCCCCGTAAAAGTGGGTTTTGTTAAACTGTAACTCGAGGTTATTATTAATTAATGAGGATTATCAATATGGATTTTCGCGGAATCCTACATATGTCACCCCCAATTTCGTGATATGCAGCGGAATTTAAATTGGGTGTTACTTCATGGCACAACAGTTGAATAGTAGAAAACGATCACCAATTTGGTCGTTTTAAAAGATTTATCATTCGAATATCAGAGTTTACAAAGTAAGGTCCCCATGGTTTCAAAGTTTATTAAATAGGTTTTCGAATGATATTTATAGCCTTCATAAGTATTCGTGCTTCTCCGTGCCATCCGTGCTCATTGTGGACCTGAGATAAATACATGCTTAAAACGTCAACACAATAGTTGGTGAGTTCGTGGAGTTTGATAGAAAATAACTTTCTTTCAATGAATTTAAAAGGTGTCTAGCGGTTGTCGAAATGAATAATAGTTTTTCATGAAATCAATAATAAGATGAGTTGAATAAAAATCCACTAATGATTCATGTATGATCTCAAGTGATCATAAGTTTCCAGTCTTAAATGAAGATGAGCTACGTTGTTATACGCTCGAAATGATGTATTGGGTCAACTTTTAGGAATGACGATATACTAAGCAATTTGAGCTATCTCGAATAGAATTCTCATTTAAGTCACATATGATAACAGTTAAAGTTCAAGTACAGGATTCATAATCATAACACATAATAATCTAGAGTCTGAAATTTATCAGTGTAAAGTGGTGGTCTACTAAATACAGCTGTATCCTAATATATATGAAACATTCATATATTCATAAAGTTATATTGCCCTAAGCCTCATGACACGCAAAACGTTAACAATTTCCGTAAAACGGCGGTGTCCCACCAGGGTTACTGATGGGTGTTTATAGCCCTCATGTTAATAGGTGATTTGCCAATTCCTATTTTTCTCAAATATAGTGCATCGCGACTAAATACGACTAACCATATAGGCATTCCGTCCAAGTATTTAGTGGGATAGGTCGTCAGCCTCTAACAGGTTTCGAAGCTGTTCACTATATTCGCGCTCACCGCAGTGATTAATGGCTCATGATCAAGGGACTTTATGGCAATAAAGTAAACTTAGGCAATATAGGTTTCAAGGTTCATGAATTATGCGTAATTTTAGTTTTGGCAATTATTTCTAGTGAAATGTAGAAATGTCATAACAAAGTAACAGTACATTCATTTGTTATATGAATGCATACAATAAGTCTCAGTATCATATTACATCAAGTAGTTGAAAATGTTATCTTCCAAGTTCCGTGTTTAAGCTATGCAAGCAGTTTGTACATACAACGAACATATATTCCTCTCAAAGGTGATTCAAACATGTAAGGCATAGTGGATGATTTTGAGTAAATCATAAGAGTTTTATATAAGTAACTTAAAACAGTTAAAGCATGTATCTCCCCCAAAAGAGTTACTAAAAACGAGTGTTAAAAGTAGGGGCCACGACTCACCTGAAGCGTATCTGACAAGACGAAATTATAAGATCAAGTAAACGATCACGGAAACTTCTCCAATACGAGACCTGAATATAAGCGAAGTCTAAGAGTCTAACTTACTACTAATAACGAATGTGGAAAGGAGAAATCGTGTAACGATTTGATCGGTGATGTGAGTGTGATATGCTTAAAATGCCTCAAGTTAAAAATATATATCTATAGTATTATCTTGATTCTTTTATCAATCGACCCAAAATATTACTTTTTCAAAATATGCAAAAAGGATATGCAAAGTGAAATCGCTAATATTTCTAATAACGAAACTTAATTAATGCACAACCTAAAATGTAAAATGCATATGTAATGAGGGTGAAAAATAGAAAATAAAATAAGAATGTCAAGTAAATTAATTGGTCCTTGCCCTTTTCAGATTGTTATTCTTTTTTACCTTAACTGCGATTGCGTTACGTCGTTAGTCCTCGGTTAAGTCCATAGTCCATAATAGTCCAATAATTGTCCATATGTCCATATAAGGTTTGGCATTCAATAATTTGTCAAATAATACCCTATATGTTCTGTTTTTACAGATTTAGTCCTTGCTTTAGAGGGTTGACAGTTTTAGTCCTTCTAGGTGTTGTCGCGTTACGTTTTTAGTCCTTTTCATACAAGAATCATGGGAAAAATTATCTAAAAATTTCTGGAGTTTATTCAGGTTTATTAAAACTTAAGTCAACTGCTTATTTCTGAAAATACCTTATTTTTATCTTATTGGGCTTATTAACGAAATATACATAGGCCCGTTAAGAAATCGAGAGGCGAGGGCATGAAAATAGTTTTGGGCTTGGACTTGGGCTATTTTTATGATTCTAAAAATATGCCATATGGGCCTGTTGGGCTGTTTAATTGTAAATTCTTATTGGGCTGAATATAAGCCCAACCGGAAATTAAATAATTTCTGAAATGTTATATTTAGATACTAGCGAGTCAGTTTTTAAACGAGTGATTTTGAGGGTCGAAAAGATCTTATAAGGTCGAACTCAAAATACAAAATAAGTAACTAGCTGGGTGGTCTATCGAATGGTGCAAAAATATGTGGTCGTTGCTTGTTCAAATCGTGAGTAAATAAATCCTGAGTTGCGCCAGTCGCACAAGTGCAACTGGAAATATTTGAAAATAATCTAAGTCTCTTTTTTTTAAGGCAGTTGAGTAGCGTTTAAAAAGGGTTCGTTTTGAGTGTCGAGATGAGCTTATGAGATCGATGTTAAAACACGAAAAATGTAGTTTTCCAGGTGTACTATCGAGGTGAGCAAAAATATTGGGTTATTAAATGTACCAATCGAAATATATTCAGGCGTGAGTTGGCTGGGTCGCATGGTTTGAAACTGAAGAACTCTAAATATTTTCTAAGTGTTGATGGTATGTATGTGCTGGCCAGTTTACTTTAGCCAAATTAGGACTAGTAAATGAGCTTATTAATGCACGTTATATTTTATGAAACTTTTAGCTCGTTGTAAGGTCTATTAGGTGGGGTAAAAACATTGGGTGGTCGTTAGTCTATATTTTGTTTTACGAGGCCGTGAAAGTCACGAGTTGAGACAGATTTTTACTATTAAATACTTGGTGAATTTTGTAATGTTTGCATGATTTTGCACGTTTGAAGCATGATCGAAAAGGGTTCAAATGATGCATGCAACCACAAAATAAATGTGAGATGTGTGTGATTCGTGACTCCTAGGCCTTCCGCAAGGAAGGCTAGTCACTTGTTGTGTTCTATATGCTATCGTATACGTAAATAAATAGTCAAGATAATACATGCTCGAGTAAATGACATATGTGGTGCATGGAGACTAAAATGCGTATGATATGAAATCAACGAGAGGTAGTAGGTACTTACTACACCCTTTTGAAGGTGGTGGAGACTTGCATGGGATCGGTTGAACACATGGGTGAGCAACCCTCTTGTTGGAATTCGTTTGTACACGTATTCTTTGTAACCCATTTAAGTTTAAATGGTGCAAAAAGGGTTGAGTATGTGTAAGAGAGGTGAGGGTGAGAGGTGGTAAAAGGGTTGTAATGTTCGAATAATAACACAAGGAGAAAGTAGGCAGTAGGCTTTTAGCGAGCTCAATGCATGTTTTCAAGGGTTTAGTTCTTACCCGTATTGTTTCTTTAAAGGGAGATAAACATTTCTGGGTTTGCAAGTTGTATTGTGAGAGTGAAATGAGTGAATGTTAGGTAGGGCAAGTGGCTAGAATGAGTAGGATTCATAGAAGGAATGTCACACGTTTATATTGACCATTAGAATTCAACCTAATTATTGGTAGTTACTGTAGCCGAAGGGACACCTAGGCTAGTTGTTCTGACAGTAGGAGATATTTTAGATATGGTTCTTTTGGTAACATCTTATCTTGTGTTTGTAGGTATACGTTTTGTATTATACTAGTTTGACAAATAGAGCTAGCGATTCACCACCTTCTATTGCAATCGTAACTGTCTTCTAAACAGTCTATTATGTTAAAAATAGTATTAGTGAGACATAGAAACAATCGGGAATTAATTTGGTTGAATTTCGATGGGTTACGTATATCGGTTTGGGTTAAAATGGGACAACTAAACGAGTCCTGGAAATCTTAGCAATGTTTGACTTCTATTTCTGGAATTTGGCACATGTAAAGTCTAGTGGGTCGTGAATAAGACGGTGCAAAAATATGGACAAGTCGTGTTTAATAATCGGAATAACTCGAGCTATTTTAGAGAATGCATGATAGTCGAATGCACTAAATATTCACAGCAAGGACTTTGGGTTTTGAAGTTGGATTTGTGGGGCGTGGACTGGGCTGAGGGTCCAATTGGTTTGTAGCTTAATTAATTTTGGTGTGTGTAATGAAATATGTGTTGTATAATTAAATGTAATTGGTGAAATATAAATGTGATTAATGTATAATCGTAACCAAGTTATTGGTTTAGTAGTTTTAATTATAATGTGTAATTCGTGTAGTATAAATTTAGTGTAAATGGAATTTTTGTGAATCACCGAGTCCCGAGGTACGTGTTGTCATTTAATATATGTTGTCAAAACGTAATGTGGTAATGATAACAATAAAAGAAAAAATTTAAATTTTCCCGTAAAAATGGGTTTTGTTAAACGGTAACTCGAGGTTATTATTAATTAACAAGGATTATCATAACGGGTTTTCGTGGAATCCTACAGATGCTACAGTGAATGGACGAAAATACATTCACAATTAGCGCACATGATACAACTTAACGCCTTGACCAAACGGACGTTTGGTCAAGGGACCATCTGTGTTAATAGTTTCAGAGTTAGGGACCGGGAATGCAAAAAAAAAAGTCAAAGGACCAAACTTGAAAGTCAACCCAAACCACAAGGACTATCTTTGTAATTTACTCTAAAAAAATAATGAGTAAATTGCATTTTTGGTCCCTGTGGTTTGGCCAAATTGCAGATTTGGTCCCCAACTTTTTGAAAGTGCACCAATGGTCCCCATTTTCAAGTTTTCGTTGCATTTTTGGTCCCTGGCCTCAGTCAAAAGACAGAAATACCCCTGTCCTTTTCTTTTAATATATTCCTTTTCAGTTTTTAACACAAATGGTCCTTGTGTTGCGCAAGGCTTTACAAATTTAGTCCTTTTTTTTCACAAATGGTCCTTCTTACACAAAATCGTCCTTGTGTTGCGCAAGACTTACACAAATGGTCCTTGAGTCCGTTTTTCTTCCGTTTTTGTCCGTTTTTCTTACGTTTTTTCCGTTTTGGTCCGTTTTATTCCGTTTTTGTCCGTTTTTCTTACGTTTTTGTCCGTTTTTCTTACGTTTTTTTACGTTTTCGTCCGTTATTCTTACGTTTTTTCCGTTTTCATACGTTTTTGTCCGTTTTTCTTACGTTTTTTCCGTTTTTGTCAGTTTTTATCCGTTATTCTTACGTTTTTTCAGTTTTCATACGTTTTTGTCAGTTTTTCTTACGTTTTTTCCGTTTTTGTCCGTTTTTATCCGTTTTTGTCCGTTTTTCTTAGGTTTTTTCCGTTTTCATACGTTTTTGTCCGTTTTTCTTACGTTTTTATCCGTTTTTGTCCGTTTTTCTTACGTTTTTTACGTTTTCGTCCGTTATTCTTACGTTTTTTCCGTTTTCATACGTTTTTGTCCGTTTTTCTTACGTTTTTTCCGTTTTCATACGTTTTTGTCCGTTTTTATCCGTTTTTGTCCGTTTTTCTTACGTTTTTTACGTTTTCGTCCGTTATTCTTACGTTTTTTCCGTTTTCATACTTTTTGTCCGTTTTTCTTACGTTTTTATCCGTTTTTGTCCATTTTTCTTACGTTTTTTACTTTTTCGTCCGTTATTCTTACGTTTTTTTTCCGTTTTTATCGTTTTTGTTCATTTTCTTTACGTTTTTGTACCTTTTTTTCCATTTTCTTTTTTTTGTCCGAATTTTTTATATAGTCCAAATTTTTTGTCCGATTTTTTTTGACCAAATTTTTTTAAAAAAATAAATAAAATTTAAAAATTAAAAAAAAAAATCAAGATTTTTGTCCGATTTTTTTTTCTTTTTTGTCCGAATTTTTTTTCTTTTGGACTATATAAAAAATTCGGACAAAAAAAAGAAAATGGAAAAAAAGGTACAAAAACGTAAAGAAAATGAACAAAAACGATAAAAAACGGAAAAAAACGTAAGAATAACGGACGAAAACGTAAAAAACGTAAGAAAAACGGACAAAAACGGATAAAAACGTAAGAAAAACGGACAAAAACGTATGAAAACGGAAAAAAAAAACGTAAGAATAACGGGCAAAAACGTAAAAAACCGTAAGAAAAACGGACAAAAACGTATGAAAACGGAAAAAACGTAAGAAAAACGGACAAAAACGTATGAAAACGGAAAAAACGTAAGAATAACGGACGAAAACGTAAAAAAACGTAAGAAAAACGGACAAAAACGGATAAAAACGTAAGAAAAACGGACAAAAACGTATGAAAACGGAAAAAACGTAAGAAAAACGTACAAAAACGGATAAAAACGGACAAAAACGGACAAAAACGTATGAAAACGGAAAAAACGTAAGAAAAACGGACAAAAACGGAAAAAACGTAAGAAAAACTGACAAAAACTGAAAAAACGTAAGAATAACGGATAAAAACTGACAAAAACGGAAAAAACGTAAGAAAAACGGACAAAAACGTATGAAAACGGAAAAAACGTAAGAATAACGGACGAAAACGTAAGAAAAACGGACAAAAACGTAAGAAAAACGGACAAAAACGGACCAAAACGGAAAAAACGTAAGAAAAACGGACCAAAACGGAAGAAAAACGGACTCAAGGACCATTTGTGTAAGTCTTGCGCAACACAAGGACGATTTTGTGTAAGAAGGACCATTTGTGAAAAAAAAGGACTAAATTTGTAAAGCCTTGCGCAACACAAGGACCATTTGTGTTAAAAACTGAAAAGGAATATATTAAAAGAAAAGGACAGGGGTATTTCTGTCTTTTGACTGAGGCTAGGGACAAAAAATGCAACGAAAACTTGAAAATGGGGACCATTGGTGCACTTTCAAAAAGTTGGGGACCAAATCTGCAATTTGGCCAAACCACAGGGACCAAAAATGCAATTTACTCAAAAATAATATACCAAAACTAAATGGACACATGCAGATAAGCACCTACACTGGTAGAGGCTTATAAACCTTTACTAGGAGTCTAGGATAACATAGACAACCTGATTTTCAAAATGTTTAAATCATCTGGAAAACTCTGACTTCGTGCAACTTTTTTTGTGACGCAATAATGCTTATAGTTAACATTATTATGATTTAGAGATTGATTTCAATTTCAAATTCTCATCAATGCACGAAACAAGTCTGTTGGAATATGTGAACTATTAAAAATCATAAACACATAAAACATCACAAAGCACGCAGCGGAATAGATCTACAAGAACATGTAATTAATTAAATTAAATAAGATACGTACCTTAATAATTCCTAGCAAGAACAAGGAATCTCTTGAACAAGAACAAATAATATAAACCCTAATTGGGAATATATTGGATCGACTAAGCCAAAGATCACAAGCTAAAGGAAGCTTGTCACTCGTTCTTGTACACACGTAATTATAGCGTTTCAATGAGAAAAGCTAGTTTCTTGATCACCGATTAGCCAAACACTTGCAAAACCACTACTTGGATCGAATACCCTAGTGGGTATAAAAAGGTCGATCGGTTCTTGGTTAAGGAGAGAAGAGGAGAAGAGAAGTTAGGCTTTTAGGGATTCAAGACTAGGAAAAAACTAAAACACAATGAATTGTATTTATAGTGTTTCCTTGCTTCTCCTCCAAGCCATGCGATCGAACCCCTAATCCCTAAGGAGGGGGTCGGCCGACTTTCATACTCCCACAAGGATTCTAGATCCTTCTTTCCTATTTTGCAAAACTAGTCCTTTAACGGTCGTTAGTTAAAACTCCGTTAAGTACTAACCGTCGTTAAGTGTTTTAATTGGTGAAATGAATAAATAAATAAATACATGAAATATATAATTATTTAATTATTCATCATTGAAACTCTCACGCTAATGTGTGCAATCCCGAGCCTCGGGTTCGAAACCGGACATGTATATATTAATATTTATACACAAAAACTAACAGCTCCCACTTGGATAAACATTAATATAACAATGACATGGGTCAGCCTAGCTTAACCTTCCCAATGTCCCCAGCTCGATCCGAGTTGTGGTTCTCCTGGTAAAAACCACGTGTGATGAAATTAATCATCATACTTATCCTTTTGTTACTAATACCGCGTTAATTTGGATATGGATCTTTGTCATTCCATAATTAACAGTAGTTTCTCGTTTATACATAATTGAATAAGATTACCAAAACATCTGAACGTCTTCCAGATAGACTTTGGGCGTGCGCACGCAAACATCTTGTCAACCATACGAGTGGCCAAGCAGTATTAAACTTCAAACACAAAGTTGAAGGAACAAATCCCTTCTTGACTGCGAGCATAACCCTTGAACTTCGCATCATTTCTGAAAATAGCCCTTATAACTACCTTTTACGGTTAGCGTTAGACCACCTTACAGAAAATAAGCTACATCCTCGGCAATTATCTGTCATCTCAAGTCTGAGGATAAATATTCATGATATACTTAATGACTATGATCCATAAAGTATAATCATGTATTTGGGATAAGTCCTATATTCAATTTATCCAATATTGAATATCATGTGATATTGGTGTCTCAACCTTACAGTTCATTCTACCAATCATCACATTTGTCTTAGTTCAATAATATTCCCATATTATTAATTGACAACGGACTATTTAGAATAAATAACTTATTCACGGATTTAAACATGCAAATATAGGACACAAATATTGATAATGATAATAAACGTTATCCGCACTTTATTTCATTAAAATAATAATTGTTTACACGTCCCTATCGAAATACTAATCCAACAGATTTACATGAAACTATCTGCTAAACGAAGACCAATACCCTGAGCATGCCGATTAAACGTATCTTTAGGTAATGCCTTCGTGAAAGGATCAGCCAGATTGTCATCTGTGTGAACTTTGAGTACTTTGATTTCACCCAGTTCGACTTGTTCACGAACATAGTGCATCTTTCTTTTAAAGTGTCTGGCGCCTTTCATAACTCCAGGTTCATTGGCGAATGTGATTGCAGCAGAGTTGTCACAATACACATTTATAGGTAATTCAATAGACGGCATCACTCCAAGATCCGTAATGAAATTCCTTATCCAAACAGCTTCTTGTGCAGCATCCGATGCAGCATTGTACTCAGCTTCTGTAGCAGACATGGCCGTTGTGCTCTGCTTTTTACTCTTCCAGTCAACTGCTCCTCCATTTATGACAAAGACATAACCCGTTTGCGACTTCGTATCATCTTTATCAGTTTGCCAGGATGCATCGCAGAAACCTGTAACATTCAGTTCTGCGTCTGGATTTCCCCCGAAAACTAAAAACATATCTTTGGTATTCCTTAAATACTTAAGAATGTTTTTAACAGCATGCCAGTGATCTCTCCCTGGATTTTGCTGATATCGACTCGTCAAATTTTGAGCGAATGCCACATCAGGCCTTGTGCATCTAACAACATACATGATAGATCCTACTGCCGAAGCATATGGAACTTTCTGCATGTATGCCACCTCTTCGGGTGTAGAAGCACACATTTCGCTACTTAAGCCATGATCAACTTGCATGGGCAAATATCCCTTCTTGGAATTTTGCATATTGAATCTCTTCAATATTTTATCCATGTAAGCACTTTGGCTTAATCCGATTAACCGTTTAGATCTGTCTCGATAGATCTTGATTCCAAGGATATACGCTGCTTCTCCTAAATCCTTCGTAGCAAAGCAATTACCAAGATATTCCTTAACTTCATTAAGGCTTGGTATGTGATTTCCCATGATTAATATGTCATCGACATATAGGACAAGAAAAGTAGTGTTACTCCCACTAACTTTGTGGTATACACATGGCTCATTGAAATTTTGAGTAAATCCAAACTTCTTGATTTCCTCATCAAATTTCTTATTCCATTGCCTGGATGCTTGCTTCAATCCATAAATGGATCTTTGAAGTTTGCATACACGCTCAGGAAATTCTGGATTTACAAAACCTTCAGGTTGCGCCATATAGATGTCTTCATCTAGGCGACCATTCAGAAACGCGGTTTTGACATCCATTTGCCAAATCTCATAGTCATAGTAGGCAGCTATGGCTATGAGAATCCTAATCGCTCTAATATCGGCTACAGGAGAAAAAGTCTCCTCATAGTCAACACCATATGTTTGAGTGAAGCCCTTGGCCACCAAACGAGCTTTATAGGTGTGTACTTTGCCATCCATATCAGTCTTTTTCTTGAAGAGCCACTTACACCCAACTACCTTAGCATTGGGTGGAAGATCCACTTCAATCCAGACTTTGTTGTCTTTCATGGATTGCATTTCCCCATCCATGGCTACTTGCCATTTGTCCTTTTCAGGATTATTAATGGCAGCCTTATAACTAGTTGGCTCATCAATGTGATCCAATAGAAAAGTTTCCTCATCGTCTATGCTTAAACATAGGCGTTCAGGAGCCTTTATAGATCTTGAAGATCTACGGATGGGTACCACTTCTACTTCAGGTGGAGGACCTAAACTTTCAGGTTCCACAGGAAGTGTGTTAGTGTTCTCAGAAGGTGACACATCTTCTTGATCATTTTCAAGATCATATACTCTCCCACTGAATTCTTGAGTCAAGAAACTCTCCTCAAGAAATTCACCATATCTAGCCACAATGACTTTATTTTCTGGTGGGAAGTAAAAGTAGTAACCCCTTGTTTCCTTAGGGTATCCTACGAAGATGCACTTAACAGATCTTTGTTGGAGCTTATCAGGTGAGTCACGTTTAACAAACGCCTCACAACCCCAGATCTTTAAGTAAGACAAGTTGGGAGCTTTTCCAGTCCATAATTCATATGGAGTCTTATCAACCTTCTTAGTTGGAACCATATTTAATATGCGAACAACACTTTCAAGAGCATAGTCCCAAAAGGATAAAGGAAGAGTTGTAAGATTAAACATAGATCGTACCATATCAAGCAAAGTACGATTTCTCCTTTCAGATACACCATTTTGTTGTGGAGTATAAGGAGAAGTGAGTTGTTGGACAATGCCACACTCAGCTAGATAATCTTTGAACTCTTGGCTCAAATACTCACCACCACGATCGGATCGAAGGGCCTTAATCTTCTTTCCGAGTTGTAATTCTACTTCATTTTTGAAAACCTTGAATGTCTCAAAGACTTCATGTTTGTGTTTAAGTAAATAAACACAACCATAACGACTATAGTCATCCGTAAAGGTTAGGAAGTAGGTAGCACCACGTTTTGACACATGTCTAAGTGGACCACACACATCTGTGTGTATCAATCCAAGTAGATCCGAAGCCTTCTCCATATTGCTATGGAAAGGTTTCTTTGTCATCTTCCCAGATATGCAAGATTCGCATTTATCAACTGAATCATCATTGATATTAGGTAAAAGCCCATCACTTAGCAGCTTTTCCATGCGTTTCTTGCCTATGTGGGCAAGGCGACAATGCCATAAATAAGACGAATCCAAGTTAGACTTAGTTCTCTTATTCCCGATGCTATACATAGAATTATTTCTATTGGATACATGGTTATCCATGTCAATTTCAAACACACCATTTAATGAAATAGCATTAAAATAGAAAACAGAATTTAAAGAAACAGAAATTCCATTATCATTAAAAGTATGCTTAAAACCCAAATCCAATAACAAAGAAACTGAAACGACACCTCTAACAATAGAAGGTGCGTAATGACAATTGTTCAAAACTAATATTAAACCAGAAGGTAAAACTAGCTCAAAAGTCCCTATGGCTTCTACTGCTGCACGTATTCCATTTCCCACGTACAAGTAGCATTCTCCATAGTTCAGCTTCTTTGCTCCTCTAAGCCCCTGCGATGTATTACAAATGTGAGTACCACATCCTGTATCATATATCCAGGCATTTTGCTTACGAGGAAAAGAAAATAATTCAACCATAAAAATACCTGAAGTGCTGGCGCCCTGCCCAGCCTTGGCATTCTTATTCTTGCGACACTCCTCTAGCAACAATGGACAGTCACGCTTCCAGTGTCCAGGAGTATTGCAGTGGTGACAAGCAGCCGTATCCTTTTTGGGATAATCCTTCTTGGGAGGAGGATTCTGCTTCTTCGGCTTTTGCTGATAGGTCGCAATCTGCTTGCCCTTGTCAGCTTTGCCCTTTCCTTTCTTGTTCACATGTTTCGGTTTACCGGGCTTAGCTACCCTACCACCTTTTATTGCCATGACAGCAGGTGTAGGAGCTTTCTTTGTGAGGGCCTTCTCATGCTCAATAAGCATTGCATGCAATTCAGAAAATGTCTTCCCCTTGCAATGCATGTTAAAGTTGCGCACAAAATCACCATATAAATCCTCATTGAGGGATTTGTTGATGAGGCCAACTTTAACGTCTTCCACAAACCCGCAATTAAGTGCATCCAGTTGGTCAAGATAACCTTTCACTTTAAGTGCATGATCACTTACGGGTGTTGTCACATCCTGCTTGCACTTGCCCAAGTTGTCAAGTACATCATACAATTCAGCCATTGGTGATTTCTGAAACATACGTGTCAGTTCATCAATCATGTTTTTCGGGCTATATTTCTCAAACTGTTTAACCAGTTGATCATCCATCCCCGATAGCATGAGACAAGCAGCATCATTGTGCTTGTCATAGACTTCATTGAACTGCCTAAGTATTTCATTAGACGAGTTTGCAGGAGGAGCTTCTGGAAGAGCCTCAGTAAGACATTCAGAACGTTTGGCAATTCTAAGAACAAGCCTTAGATTTCGATACCAAGCATTGAAGTTCTTAGTCCCGGTCAATTTTTCCTTTTCAAGCATCATCTTGAAACAGGAAGTTAAGTTTGACGAGTTTCCGGGTTGGGCCATTTCTACAGAAAAAAGTTCAAAAGTTAGTACTTTCGATAATTTTAAACATTTCATGAAAATTAAACACCCATTGGTTAAAAACCATTTAATTTTCATTGAAATCTAGGATCCTAATTGACGTCGTTTCATTACATCAGCTGAGGCTGCTAGCAATGAAAGTACTCAAACAAGGTACGGGATCACCCAATTGCCAATTTCAAATTGCAATTCCTAGAAATCTTGGGACTTACAATATATATTGCCAACATCAGTTGCAAAATTGTAAGCATGTTTCATCCCCAATTCTTTTATGCCTTGACGCCGTTTTATTACATCAGCTGAGGCTGCTAGTAATAAAAGTGCTCAATTAAGTTAACCAATTTAGAAACTTGTAAATTGACGCCGTTCCATCACATCAGCTGAGGCTGCTAGTAATGGAAGTGCTCAATTTACCCCTATTGACTTCATTCTTTGAAGCATCACATCAGCTGAGGCTGCTAGTAATGATAGAATGTCATCTTAGGTGTTTCCGTGTTAATTGGTCGGCATATAACTTAAATTTTTATAGGGTAATAAAATTTTGATGTGTTAAATCAAAAAATATGTACAAAGATGTCATGCATTCATCTTTGTATCATATATTTTCAAAAACAAAACTATTTACTCATTCGTAGCTCAAATTATCAAATCTTTTAATTGAGGCGTTGAATAAATTACAACATTTGCCTTAAGATGCTTCGTATTAGTTGTGGTGTACTTGGTAAGTCTAAAATTGACGCACAGGCGGGCGTAGGGACGACAGCCGCCGAAGCTGGTTAAAACCGTGCCCCTTTAAGGTCACAATTTAATGCGTACCAACTAGAACCCACTTTTTAGTTTGTCAATTTTAGGTCCGCCGCTTCGACCACTTAATACAGTCGCAATCAATCAACTAAAAGAATATAATTTTCTTGCTAAAAAAAAATTTATGTAGTAAATTTATTATTGCTAGTCTCGCCTGGGAGCAAATTACCGTGCGAAGCGAACCACTGTCGGCACATAAGACTTGACAATAATTGAGAATACTACAAAAGTTTCATAGTTATTAGTCTTATTTATTTTTATTATGAAAAATTACCCTCTTTTGTCGTTTACAATCCATCATAATATAAAACACAAAAGATCAAGTAATTCAAAAAATAAATAAACACATAATAACAAATATATGATCATCTACGATATCATATAGCCACATGCAAACCTTTTTCAATAAATCCTATTATTAATTCTATGTGTAATTTTTAATGTATGTAACTAATAAAACTCCCATTGGTTTTCGAGCTCATTGTACCCAATGGACCACAGCACCAAATAAATTTGGCCGCGTAAGTTTTAGTTAGTTATATACCACATTGCACATAACCTTTTAATTAATATATTGAGGTCTTCCCCAATTTTAGATTTATTTAAAACATGTAGCAAACAATTCAAAACAAGCATACAAATCACACCATGACAAATATGCAAGTTTTGTCAAGGATACCATATTGATCACATAATCATGCAACACATATTATTATGACAATATTACTTGTACGTATCTAATTAATTAGTAACATCACATACGGTACTTACTAATTAATTCCTAAAAATTTTCATGCAATCCTAGGGTTTCTCAAGTTTTAATAAAACAACCAAAACCCTAATTTTAATTAATTAGGATCGAACCATATTAGGGTTAAAAAAAAACAAACCCTAATTTTTTAATTAATTAATGCATGTAATCTCTACAAGATCCAATTTTTAGGTTTAAGTAATTAATTACAAGTTCTAAACGAGGCTCATGATGCCACTGTTGGAATATGTGAACTATTAAAAATCATAAACACATAAAACATCACAAAGCACGCAGCGGAATAGATCTACAAGAACATGTAATTAATTAAATTAAATAAGATACGTACCTTAATGATTCCTAGCAAGAACAAGGAATCTCTTGAACAAGAACAAATAATATAAACCCTAATTGGGAATATATTGGATCGACTAAGCCAAAGATCACAAGCTAAAGGAAGCTTGTCACTCGTTCTTGTACACACGTAATTATAGCGTTTCAATGAGAAAAGCTAGTTTCTTGATCACCGATTAGCCAAACACTTGCAAAACCACTACTTGGATCGAATACCCTAGTGGGTATAAAAAGGTCGATCGGTTCTTGGTTAAGGAGAGAAGAGGAGAAGAGAAGTTAGGCTTTTAGGGATTCAAGACTAGGAAAAAACTAAAACACAATGAATTGTATTTATAGTGTTTCCTTGCTTCTCCTCCAAGCCATGCGATCGAACCCCTAATCCCTAAGGAGGGGGTCGGCCGACTTTCATACTCCCACAAGGATTCTAGATCCTTCTTTCCTATTTTGCAAAACTAGTCCTTTAACGGTCGTTAGTTAAAACTCCGTTAAGTACTAACCGTCGTTAAGTGTTTTAATTGGTGAAATGAATAAATAAATAAATACATGAAATATATAATTATTTAATTATTCATCATTGAAACTCTCACGCTAATGTGTGCAATCCCGAGCCTCGGGTTCGAAACCGGACATGTATATATTAATATTTATACACAAAACTAACAAAGTCTTCCATACTCGTAATTGAATTACTAAGTTAAACGGTGCGTGAAGACAATGCTTTTTTTAATGTCACAAAATAAGTGCATAGCTCCACAAAGTTACCCTTGATAACCATTCTGTTATCAAGATTAAGCTTGTTTGTATGCTAGAAATGATGAGATAGGTGGCTTTAATGTCAAACTTTTGAATCAGTACTATGTTTATCAGGGTGGAGCTAGTATGGTTACTAGTGTGTGCTGAGTCACCCCTAATCAACCAACTTTATTTGTTAGTTACTAGGCTACAATCCGCTTTTCTACTAGTTTCTTACATTCAGCCCCCTTTATTGTATAGATATGTCTACAAAATTCATAAATGAATAACTTAAACAATAAAAAATAACACTGTAGATTAATTTTTGAAGCTATATCTATCGCTATGACTTTTTGCGTTAAGCACAACGACCCCCATTAACTAAAAATCATGGCTCCGCCACTGAATTGTTTATGTAAAAATATGAGTTTGAAAAAAGCCAAATGTTTGTGTTATAGTTTTTTACGAATTAATGATTATAATACACATCACATAAAGTTAAAATATCTCAGAATAAATAAACTTGAACAGTTTCATACACATATTTCACAACGAGTCCAAAAATATATCAACATGTTTTGTTCTTCTTGTGTTTAAAATATACAATAACCAAGTGGTTAAAGTTGTACTATAGTAATATAAATGAAATGAAAATGATGCAGTCGAGTGGAAAGAGATATGGAATGGTCAAAATATGGCACGTGACCAGGGGGAGCAGTACGTCTCCAGGGATCTGCTCTTCTTCGATCACGAGGCATGCTCAAATTTATAATCGGTAAAAAATCATATACGGAGTAGTATAGTTGGTAATTTGGAGTATATATAACTGGGGTTATCATTTACGGGTTTAGATTATTATTTGCGACTAGCCTCGATGTTTTGTTAATCGCACGATGTTATAAGTTCAACTTTCATGAACCGAAAAAATAATAAAAGATAATAAGATATTATGAAACATGCATTATCGAAATATTAATATTAAGTAGTATATAAATGTCTAAGAAAATTTCATTCTAAAAAGTAAAAAACAAAGACACGCTAAGGCTGCGTTTGTTTTTATGCTTTATGTCTAATCTGCAAAACTATATTAGGCGGTGTTTGTTTTTCTCCAAAAAGTCTGAACAACCTCTTATGTCTGTTTGTTTTCTTTCAGAGTTAAGAGGCTAAAATGTCTAATTAACCTCTTTTTCGGTCAGATGTTAGACAACCCCTGTTTGCCTCTGAAAGCCCATGTAAAAGAAACCTACAAGCTTCCACATCTCCATTTGCTACTCCATCGTTTTGATACGCTGATTCTAGTCGATTTGTTGTTCCATCTTTAAATCTATGTTCTTCCCCAAATAATAATTCCATTTAAAACCATAGATTGATTCCAACATCGAAGATTTCTATGCTCATTCACACTTGACATGCTTTTGCAGAATGTTGAATCTTATCATCAATATGGAGATTTAAAGATTATTTTTTTCCCATTTAGGCTGCTGTGTTTGTTTGATTTTAGATGGATGTATGATTTTATGAAGAAACAAGAAGAAGAGAGTGTTTATAGATGCCACAAAGTAGATAAGCAAAAAAGAAAAAGAAAAAAAAAAAAACATAAGCAAATACATGTGGGTGTGGCGTGGAAGAAGGTATAGCCGTATAGCCCTTTTACTTGTTTATTTATTTTGATTTATGTTGTTTTTCATTGTTTTCAAATAAAAGTTCCAGCATAACCGGTTGATATAAACAAATATATATATATATATATATATATTTAAACAAATTTGTTTCAAAACATGTTTAATTGTTCTTAAACTATATCAAGTTTATGATTCAAATGCCCTTTACATGTATAAACACGCTTATTTTTCATAACAATGAATCTCTTTTATGTTTAAATCATTCAGACATTAAAAAAACAAACATCATTATTTAATTCAGATTCAGACTTTTATACCATATATTCATATTCAGACATGCGAATCAGATTCAGACTCGCAATCTCTTAATAAACAAACAATACCTTAGTGAGAAAATTAAGAGTTGTATGTAAAATCTTAATACACAAGAAGAGATAATCGGATTTTTTTTTTTTTTTTTTTTTAATTTTATATATATATATTTTTTTAACAGAATTGAAAAGAAATAAAGTCATTTTGCCTTTTTATTCTTTTTATTTTTTTTATTTTTTCTATTTTTTATTTTTTGGAAAAAGCAATGATATTATAGGCCACCACGAAAAAGAAAAATCAAAGAGATCTAGAAACAACAAACAAACCAAAGGGCTTAAAGCACGAGCCCAATTTTGTTTCATCTATATACAAGCAACAAAGATAACAAAATTAAAACTAAGTCACAGCATCGGATGTTGAATCCATTTTTTTTTTTTTTTTTTTTTTTTTTTTTTTTTTTTTTTTTTTTTTTTTGCAAATGTGAATTATATTAATCACTCCAAATTATGTAAAATGCTTGACATAAACAGACTGTTTTGGACATGTCCCAAAACAGAGAAACAAAGTCAACATATTCAATTATCCGATATCAGACAAAGCAAGAAACTATATCGAACATAACTAAAAACTAGTACTCTTAGCAGGTCTTCACAATCCTGCACATATTCTTCACTTGAACAAACAAGCAATCCATTAGTCACTTCAATTCACCTTGTTATGCACCTTAACCATCTAGCTACATTTTCAAATCTCTTTTCCACCAAAACCATTCAACCTGCCACCACAATGGTTAAAGTAGAACAAGAGTTTGGCTTCACTAGGCACCCATAACCTCTCCACTGCAAGGGCTATATTAGTTGTGATACATTTCCATCTACTACAATGGCTTCACACAACTGGGAACACACACCTTGCAGTGAGTACCATCCATTACCTCCTTGGCAATGTATAGATAGGACCAAGTAGGTTCATCTTTCACTCCTCACTATTCCTATCTTCATACATTGCCCACCAACTCACTTTACCCTTCACAAAAGGAAACCTACTTTATGGATTGAACTAGACTGCTTTTCTGATAGATACCCAAACCCTTCAATTACCTAACAAAGGCCTATTGGAGTTTGTTTAAGTTCCTATAAGATCCACAGACCTAGTAATCCAAGTTACAAGGCCATCTTTTGTAAGTGAGCTTAAGTAAATCTTCAAATTTCCATTAATTCAGAAATTGAAGATTTAAGGTATAAAACCTATCTCTATTAAAGAGTGCAGATTTCCAAGGATCATTATGCATTAAGTGAATTCCATTTGTAGAAAACAGTGAGTTTTCTATTATCTTTAACCAGTGATCATACCACATGTAGTACAGATCACCCATTCAAGCAGGATACTACTTTATAACTACTCAACCTCCAACATACCCCAATGTAACTTTATGGTCCATGTATGTTGCCTCAGCACCACATAGATGAAGCAAAAACTTACAGTGAGTATATAGGAGGAGGCTAGTTAAGGTACTAGCCCTCTGCTTCCACATAAACCAATCATCCAAACACCCCTTTAACTCTGATCAACAGTATTAACCCATTATCACCTGCCAAAGAGCATAAGCCTCCTTAACTGCATAAGTAGATTTGACTTTGATGGTCATTAGCTTACACCTTACCTCATCTCTTATGACTTTTGTCACAGTATTTTTGTCCCTTTCTTCCTGTCTGAACTCTCTAAAATTCCTTTCCTGCCATATGTAGTAAGTTGTAGCAGCAAAACAAAGTTTTTTAATGATACTCCAAATGCAACTATGACTTTGAATTCTGCCCATATTTATCACATAATCATCCCATGTTGCTGCAGTTGAGCTTATTCTGGCCATATTCTTTATTGCATTCCACACCTCTTGAGAATATTTTCATTGAAAAAATAAATGGTCATGTGAGTTTACATCATTCTTACACAAGGGGCATTGCAGGTTTTTAATTGGATACCATTCAATAACTTGTCTTGGGTGAGTAGCTTATGTTTAATTGCCAACCAAAGTACAAAACTGTGTTTGGGTATACAGTGAGAATACCAGACAAGTTTATCCCAACTTACCTTTGCATCATCATTTCTCATATCTTTCCAAACTTGGCTGGTTGCAAACTTTACCTCACTTCCATTCTTAGTGACCCAAAAAAGGGAATCAGGGTTATTAGATAGCACAAGTACAGTCAAGGATTGGATGTGACTATATTTAGTATTCCAGTTTTGAGGACATTTCCACCCATTAGCATCCAAGACATCACTCAGTTTGCTTTGATCATTAAAACCTGCTGAGTAAATGTCCCTTCTACTAATAGTTTTAGCTAAAGCTTGATGATCAGTCCACCTGTCATACCATGCAGAAATAGTCTTGCCATCACCAACCTTGTACTTAATATGTTCTTCAACATACTGTCTTAATTTCAATAATGTCTTCCAACTCCAACTGTCAGTGCTAGAACTCTGCACTTCCCATACACTCCTACCCTTCAATTTCACAGTACTTATCCATTTTACCCACAATGATTCCTTCATAGTAGCAATGTTCCATAGATGTTTGATGAGGAGAGTTCTGTTCCACTGCTCTAATGGTTTAAGGCCTAACCCTCCTTGGTCCTTTGGCTTGCAAACTTCTTTCCATGCTACCCTTGCTTTCCCTCTAGTCAGTTCACCATTACACCATAGGAAGCCTTTGAACAGTTTTTCAATATCATTTATGACTGCTTTAGGTAGTTTGAAAACAGATCCCCAATACACTTGCATAGATGAAAGTACAGATGCAATTAACTGACCCCTTCCAGCATATGATAGGCTTTTATTCTTTCTATCATTGAGTTTTTGTCTTACCTTATCAATCAACCATTTACAGTCTTTTATACCTATCTTTTTGTCAATTAAAGGAACTCCAAGATATCTCACTGGCATTTTACCAATTTTGAATGGCAAAATTGATTGTATATTTTCAATTTCTTCCCTGTTTAAGCTGCCACAGAACATAGTACTCTTGCCCAAATTAGGATATAGCCCAGATACTCTACTGAAATTACCTAGTGCCTTTTTGATAGTACTCACAGAAGTAGCATCTCCATGGCATAAAACCAATAGATCATCAGCAAAGCATAAGTGTGTCAGCTTAAGACCTTTGCAGCCAAAATGATATTTAAAATTCCTTTCTTTAACAATTTCATCCTTAATGAACAGGTTTAATACCTCCATAACAAGTGTGAATAGGTAAGGTGAGATTGGGTCACCCTGCCTAAGCCCTTTACCACCATTGAAATACCCATATCTTTCTCCATTAACACAGATGGTAAAGTGAGGAGTTGTGACACATATTAAGATCCAACTAATCATCTTATTAGGGAAACCAAACTTGTGTAGAATACCACTAAGAAACTCCCATGAGACTGTATCATAGGCCTTTTGGATGTCTATTTTGAATGAACATCTTTTTGGCCCATTAACACAGTTGTATCCTTTAAGCAGCTCTTGAGTAAGCAGTATGTTGTCTGTGATTGCCCTTCCTGGAATAAAAGCACTTTGATTTTGATCCACCAAGCTGCACAACACCTTCATGATTCTATTTGTTAGGATTTTACTGATGCACTTATAAATCACATTGCAACAAGCAATAGGCCTGAAATCAGTAACTCTTTGGGGTATTTGGATCTTAGGAACTAAAGTGATAAGGGTTGCATTCAATTGCCCAAGTAGTTTGCCTGATACAAAGAATTCTTTGACAGCATTGCAGAAATTCTCTTTGACCACATTCCATGCCTTTTTAAAAAATTTTGATGTAAAACCATCAGGCCCAGGTGCTTTGTTATCCTCAATGTCAAATAAAGCATTCTTGATTTCCTCCTCAGTCACCATTCTAGACATTTCCATAGCTTCCATATCAGATACTTTCTTTGTAAATAAACCATCTATCTCATCCCCCATTTGGACTGCATCTGATTTAGTACCTAGAAAATTCTCAAAGTGTTTTTCAAACTGCTTGCCCACTTGATCACCAGTGACAACTGTACCATCTTCACAGCAAATAGTATGAATTCTGCTCCTATTCAGCTTTCCTTTTAATACTTTGTGAAAATATGCAGAGTTTTTGTCACCTTCTTTCAACCAGTTTACTTTAGCTTTTTGACATAGCAGCTTCTCCTCATCTTGCAAAGCATTATTATATTCATTCAGTATACATGTACCTTCCTTTCTCAGCTCTTTTTTGGTTGGATCTTTATAAATCTTGGTATGAATTTCATGTAATTGTTTCCTGAGCTCCTCCACTTTAACAAATAAGTTCCCATTCTTCCAGTTTAGATTATTCATATGAGGTTTTAGAGCTTTCAATTTCTGCACAAGTTGGTACATTGCATGCCCTTGAGTAGAATCATTCCAATGCTCCTTGACAGTAGTTAAGAAATCACCCTTATCAGCTATATAATTTGCAAATCTGAAATACCTTCTTTTCTTCCTTAAATCTTCAGGGCAAATGAGAATTGCAGGGCTATGATCTGAAATTCCATAAGGAAGAAAGACAACATTAGCATTATTGAATTTAGTAAGAAATGCAGTATTACACATGATTCTATCAATCTTTTTCAGAACTGAGGCACCAGGGTTTAAAAGGCTTTTAGTCCATGTGTAGTGGAATCCAGTGCTACCAATATCTTCAATTTCAATAGCATTGCCACAGTCTTGGAAATCCAACATATCCTGAGTCACAGATGAACTACCTTCAGAATGATCATTTGCATTTAAACTCACATTGACATCACCCATTATGACCCAAGCCTCAGAATTTATCAATTGCTTGTATATATTCAAATCCTCCCAAAGTTCTTTCCTGTTTCTACCAGAATTTGCAGCATAAATGAAAGTGCAGTAAAACTTTAAAGGTAAATGTATAGCTTCAATGTAGTAGAACATTGATTGTTCAGAACAGTGAACCAGGTTACATGCTACTTTGTCAGTGTCCCATCCCACCATAATTCTACAACCCTTCCTACTAACATAAAGATTGTGCTGCCAATTCCAACTTCCAAACACTCTGTCTCCAATTTTCCCAATTCTAGCATGCTTCATATGAGTCTCCAATACTGCACATACACAAAGGTTTTCATTCCTAATCAACTTTTTAACCTCATTCTGCTTAATGACTTTCCCTAATCCTCTTATATTCCAAGCTGCTATTTTGTAACCCATTAACACTAATTATGTAGAATATCACTCCCACTCCCATTAACCTCATTCTCTGTCATGAACCTAGCAATAGCATACTTGTCCTCAAATACATCATTCTCATCTAATTCAATGTTTTCAGTTACTATTCCATACATTGCATTCCATTTCTCCTGATAATACTGATGCATCTGCTTATTCCATTTACTAGTAACACTGAGAGCTGGTTTCTGTTTCAACAACACATAATTTTTTACAGCACTTTTCCAACTTTCATCATTACTGATTTCACCTTCTTCTACATTCTCTTGAAACACACTGTATTTGTTTGCTGACTTTCTCAATTCAGATATCACACTATCCTGAACATTCCAACCTTTTTTTGGGGTGTTCTGACTAGTACTTGCAGCTTCAGGATTTTGTTTCTTCACGAGGACAGTTTGCTTGGAGCACGATTAGAGATCCATAAAAGAGATTGTCGCTGAACCGCAGTCATTTTTGCCTCTTACGTCTAAAAATAAACAAACACACTTCTTTCATTATTTTCTCTTACCAATTGCAAACATAAGAGGAAAAAACAAATAAACTTCTTTAATTTCTTCTTCCTGTCTGCAAACATAAGAAGAAAAATACAAACGAACTTATTTCATTTCCAAATGAGTTTTTTAAAAGACAAACGTTACCTAAATGAAAAGATCGATATGGTAGCTAGTAGATTTGATAAACATGTTTTTTTTTTTTTTTTTTGAACAAACGTATCAAGAGTTTGTGTAGTTCTGTTATCCTACGATTAGTGTTTAATTATAAAGATTAATATAACTTAATTATATATCGTTAAATTTATCAAGATCATACCTTTTTAGAGCTTGTAATAAAACCTTTAACAACTGAATCATAATTTACTCGAGAAAAAAATGTGTGTGTTCCCCTCTTAGGTATTAGGGTGTTTTGTTCAGTTTTATTTATTTTTCACATACTAAGTAGATAAGGCTTTTCATGTTTATATTATTTGGGGAGACAAAGTCTGGTCATACATGCACGATCTAGAGGAGGTGTCGTCTTTACTGACTCCGTCACTCAGAACCCTTTCCTTTGTCACTCCAAAATATATGCCTAGTGAAATTTGTATGGTCTAACCGAGGTATCATCGTGATTGACTCCGAACCCTTTCCTTGACCACCCTAAGATATGTACATAATGAAATTTAAAATTAGATCATGTGAAAATGCCCAAATGTCTAACTAGTAAGTTAACATAGTCGTGGTTTTCAAAACTTGAAAACCCCAGTAAGCTCATTTTTTAGAGCTTGTGCGTTACGTTTATTAGCTAAACTTATAACTTATGTTATTATGTAAGCCCATAGACTTATGTTGACAAACTCGCAAAAATTGAGTTTGTAGGCTTTTTCAAATTCGAGTAAGTTCATATGAATGAGCTAGAAAATGGTCGTCCAATGAATTTATGAAATTTTTGAGAGCCTTGGACAAAATTAAATAATGAGGTATTTCGATAAAGAATGTTATATATAAAGTGTCACCGTTTATAAAATATAATGCAATTAGTTATCTAAACGTTCTAACATATTACTCATTTAAGATATTTTCTCATTTTATATATATATATATATATATATATATATATATATATATATATATATATATATATATATATATATATATATATATATATATATATATATAGGGGAGCTTTATTTTCAGAACCCTGTTAAATGCGGGAACTGCGAGAACCCACTTATGTACAAGTAATAAAGCATAGAGGGCAATATAACAATGCAAGATGGTTTTTTTGTAATTAAAAGAAACTGAATTCCTGCATTGTTAAAGTTTCCAGGAATTCAGTTTCTTTTAATTACAAAAAAACCATCTTGCATTGTTATATTGCCCTCTATGCTTTATTACTTGTACATAAGTGGGTTCTCGCAGTTCCCGCACTTAACACGGTTCTGAAAATAAAGCTCCCCTATATATATATATAGGGTAGGGATACAATGAGAAGGGGCTTAAAATGAGAAGGGTAGGAAGGATTGTGGGAGTGACATGTGTCATCCCCATGCCACATCATCATGCCGCATCACGGTTACTGCATCGTGATGCAGTAAAAATTTTGGCGGGAAATTTTTTTTTTCCCGCCAAAAAAAAATTTTTTTTGGGCAAAATTTTTTTTTCCCGCCAAAATTTTTACTGCATCACGATGCAGTATAAATTTTTACTGCATTACGGTTACTGCATCACGATGCAGTTTATTTTTTTACTTCATTACGGTTACTTGCATCACGATGCAGTATAATTTTTTACTGCATCATGGTTACTGCATCACGATGCATTAAAAATTTTGGCTGGAAAAAAAAAATTTTGCCCAAAAAAAAATTTTTTTTTTCGGGCGGGAAAATTTTTTTTTCCCTCTGGCGGGAAAAAAAAAATTTTCCCGCCAAAATTTTTACTGCATCACGATGCAGTAAAATTTTTGGCGGAATGATGATGTGGCAAAGTGACACATGTCACTCCCACAATCCTTCCCACCCTTCTTATTTTAAGACCCCTTCTCATAATATCCCATCTATATATATATATATATATAAAGAACTAAAATCATCACAATTAACTCACATATTAACATTAAAAATATCAAAAAAACATCAATTTTATGTACGAAAACATCATTGTTACCACACATTCTTACTGAATTAAAATTAAAAATATTAAAAATAAAATAATCATTACTCGAACAATCAGACATAAAACCCAACTTTTAACTAACCTTAATATGCCAATCAAACAATCTAAACAAAATATTAACATGCATGCCTTCACCATTACCAATCGTACCATAAACAATCAACAATATAAAAAAAAAGTTAAAAAAATAAAATTAAACAAAGAACATCGATGATCATACCTTCCATTGACGTTAATTTTATTTGAAAACGGATTTTATCAATTTTGATTATAGCAGCGATTTCGATTTTGGGGGTTTAGGGTTGTGTGTATAATCAGTGTGTGTGTTTTAATTAAAAAAATAAGGATTTGATATGTTATAAGAAGTGATGATTATCACTCCGAAAATATTTGAAGAATCCCTGTTTTGTAGCATGCATTGAATGAGATAGTGTATAAATTGTAATTCCTATTCTACCCTTTTCATTAAAGTTTCCAGGAATTCAGTTTCTTTTAATTACAAAAAAACCATCTTGCATTGTTATATTGCCCTCTATGCTTTATTACTTGTACATAAGTGGGTTCTCGCAGTTCCCGCACTTAACAGGGTTTGAAAATAAAGCTCCCTGGTATGTGCTTATTCACATACCTTTTATTTACCAAATTAAGACCAAAATGACCAAAAAGTAACCAAAATGCGAAAGATATTTGTGTTTTTGTGTTTGTTTATGTGAAGGAGCGGATATCGAGAAATGTGGAAAAAATCAAGCAAAAACCGGGAAAACAAGCACGAGATTTGGAAGAGTGTCAAAAGCCGAAGCCGGGATGCAAAAAGTCAAAATCAGCCCTCAGAGTTTCACCAAATGTCAAAAACAACCCTTAGATCAATTTTGGAGAATTAGCAATATCAGTCCTTGAGAAATCAGAAATTACACAAAAGATCCCTTAATCCTTAAACTCTTAAACCTAAAAACCTAACACTACCCGGATCTCAATTAAATAAACCCAACCCACACCCAATAAACCCAACCCATCTAATATCCTAAACCCAGCCCACCTCACTATACCAGCCCAGTCCAAAACACAACCCGACCCAAAAGCTTTTACCCGGTCAAATCCTTATACACCCAGGGTTAAACTAAAATAAAATATATACTAGTAACTTTTACCCGCGCCCCAAAATAAACAAACCCAGATAATTTATTGTGCGTTCTATGAACCCTAAATTTCCCGTACGATGTTTTTACAGCAATTAAGGACATAATAGTCAAATCATTAGGTTCTAGAAACTGTCAGAGGTGTCAGGAAGCGCAGGATACACACGTGGAGGCCTATGATTGGAAGGAACACCTCACACTATTTGATCTAAGGGCTGTGGTTGATGGGGAATTGATCTAAGGGTGGTGGAGAGCTCAAGGTGCACACGGATTGCCAACCTGGACAGCCCAGAAGCTTCATACCGTGGCTATAAATAGCCCCTCTTCTCCCACAATTGAAGGTGTTAGTTAATTAGGAGTAGGAGTAGGGTAATGTAGTTTTTAGTATAGTTATGCTGTTAAAATGCTTTTAGAATTGTAATTTTCCAAATTCCTTTTGTAATTTTTAATGTTTGATTAATGAAAATTTGAATTTAGTGTTCATTGATTCTGTTCTCTTTAAGATTTTAATCTAGTATTAGCTTATTTGTGTGTTTCAGTAGCTTTTTATAAACATTCTCAGTTTATCTCAACTTCTATTTTCTATATTAGTTCAAAGTTATTTCAGAAAATTTCAAAAATATTGAAAAAAGAAAAGTTCAAAAATACAAAAAAAAATATTGTACCACAGCTTCAACAAGCTGTTTTTCTGAGTTAGTTTAAGCTTATATAAGCTCAGTAGTTTATAGTAAGCTTGTGTCAAGGTTTATGTTGTTTTTTATTTCACAAATTCCATAAGTCAATGAGAAAGTCAATTAGTCAACTGTGAGGTCAATATAAGCTGTTGGATTAAGCTGAGGTTATAAGTTGATCAGGGGTTATTATTGGCTTAATTTTAATCCTGGGTTATAGTTTTTGGATACTGGATCAATCAGAAGTTAGCAGGACAGCTTGTAAGTCCTAATCCTTTTCTAGCTTATTTGACTAATTAAGTGACAGTTCATTTTTCTGTTTTTATTGCATCTGATTTCTGGTTTTTAGTCAAATAATTAGTTTAGATAAGCAGAGTGTAGGGTAGTTTAGGATTTAAATCAGTTGAGTCTAAGAGTAAATTGCATAATCTGAGGTTGAAAAGGGTGTTTGGTAAATAAGACTTGTGGCTCATTACTGTTCCTTTGCACCTCAGCCACATTAGATTAAGCTGATTTGAGGTTATATAAGCTAGAATCAGTTGGTGTTTAAGGTTTAATTGCTCATTATTTGAATTTGCCTTGTTGGAATTTTGAAGCTCAAACTGCTTCAATAAGCTCAGCAATAAGCTGAGCTGATTTAGATTTTAGAATCCCAATTTGACATTTCTGGGTGCACTTGAGTAGTTTAAGTCCAATTCCAAAGGCTGGTTTGCTGTGGTTTAGTTCTACACACTTTTGCGCCAAAAAATTATACTCTGCTGTCACAGATTGTATTAGTGCAGACTAGGTTTTGGACTGCTGATCTAGCTTGTCTTGTAGCTTATCTGAATTAGCTTAAGCTTCAGGTTTTGGATTATAGGGAGTTAGAATAACAAGCTTCAAGCTCATTATCTGGGATCAAGGTCTAGTGCTTATTTAGGGCTTTTTGAAGTGGCTGCAATAGGGCTGATCAAGCCATTTGAATTTGCCTTGTTCTAGAAACTGTTCAGCTAAATTGTTGCTTGTTGCTTGTGCTTATTCCTTCATTTTCAGTTTCTTTAAGCTTCCAGTAGTATCATGTATCAGTTTTGAGCTTTTGAGAATTTTTGGAGCTTATTTGCTTATTTTTAGCTTAATTCCCAACTGCTTATTGTACTGTTCTGCTTATTGGGGTTCAATCACTTTCTGAATTTATTTTTCCTAGATTAGAAATTTGATTTTAAATTTACTCAGAATTTTCCAGATTTTTCCCATTTGTTTTACTATTTTTAAATCAATTAAATAGTTTAAATTAGTTTTTAATTCATAAAAAATAATTAAAAAGTCAAAAAAATATTTTTCTTTTTCCAAAAATTTTCTTTTATCAGTTTTAATATAGGAAAATTATTTTTATATTTTTAGGTTTTAAATTTTAGAAAATCATTTTTATTTACGTTTTTAAATTTCGTCGCGTAACGTTTTTAAATTCAATTTTCGTTTTTTAGGATTATATGCTTAGCTTAGTTGTTTCCTTAGCATAATTAGTTGTTTTTATTTCATATTTCATTGATTGTAGTATTAAAATCACCAACAATCTCTCTTTTCACACACATTCACCACACATATTCGACAACGTCACAAAAACTCGAATTCGACCTTCGTTGGGACTACGACCCGGGGAAAACGCATCCGTTACGTTTTCCTTTGGAAATATAAAAATAACAAATCACTCCCCTATATATATATATATATATATATATATATATATATATATATATATATATATATATATATATATATATATATATATATATATATATATATATATATATATATATGTATATATAGGGGCGCGTTCTATGCAGTACCAATATTAGATGCAGTACTTTACAGTACCAATTTGGACCAATAATAATTGAGTATTATTAAATCTTTTTAATTAATTCAAAAGGGTAAAATAGTAAAACACATTTTTACTTTCTTTTTGTATTTTTTAATTAAAAAACGTTTTTATAAGCCCCTTAATTTTCGGAATTAAAAAATACAATTTATTTTAACTTTATTTTTTCAACATACATGTTTTCTGTAAGTGCATATGTGTTTTCAAACCTATTTTGTTTAAAATGGTAATTGCACATAAAGAACATATATGTTAAACACAAAAGTCGATATCGATTGAAATACAATTAAAATACAAATTTCTAAAAAGAAAAAAAAATACTTGAATCTAATCGATCTATACATGTACTTTACCATTATTATGATTGAGTGTATAAACAAAAGTAAAAGAACACAAGCGTTATAAAATTTAGAAAAAAAAAATCATATACATATATGTTACATTCTATTCTAATACAAGTATAAAAAAAACACATATGCAAACATATATCCGTTCAACATCATCTTTGGTCTTGAAGGTTATCATCATCTTCATCTTTATTAATCTGATACAAACATATTCAAATAAAATAATTAGTAAAACGAATTTTTTAAACATAACATATGCACAATTTTTGATATATCAAATAAGTGATGTAAACAAATTTAATAATAGTAACAGATAGCGTAACACATGTGCAAAATAACATATGTGCAATGAGTTTTGTTATGTACCAGCAAATAACATATGTGCAAAGTATCAAGATCCTTCTTTAAGTTCAAATAACATATATGCAAATAAAGACTTCATGTACAAGATTTGTAAAATAACATATATGCAAATTAACATATGTGCAAAATATACTCGGTCAGCATATATTAGAAACAGGAGAAACACAAAAGAAATCAACTAGTGGAGAAAAAATGAAAAGCAACCAGAATTATCGTAATTAATCACATTCGAATTACATTTGCAGAATCACATTCGAATTACTAGTGGAGAAAAAATAAAATAACCAACAACGATGAGTGGTTTACCATACCACTCGGATCAATGAGAGAGAAAGAGAGAGGTGGCGACGACGGCTATTGTGGAGGCTGCTCATGGTCACGAACCAAAACAAACAAACAAACCCTCGTCTCTTGTCTTCATTGTGGCGGCATCGAGTGGTGGAGATGGTGCAACGGCGGCGTTCAGATGTGGCGGCTGTAATGATTGCCATGATGTAATGAGGGTGGTTGTGGTGAGGTAGATGATGGTGGGTGTGAGGTGGTGAGTGTGGCGGCAGTCGGCCGGAAATGGTGGCCGGATGTGGAGGTGAGGTGGGCGGCTGGTAAAAATGGAGGAGAAATATCAAACCCTAGATGGGTTATTAGTGTAGAATATATAGGGCAAGTGGGAGAGATAAAATAGGGACGGTTTTTGTTAAAAGTAAAATTCCCATAATGCCCTTTTAGCCTTTTGTGTAATTAAAAAAGAAACCTTCATTTTTTGTTTAATTACAATTTTGACACTTTTAATCCTAACCATTGATTAAACTCATCCAATGGCCTAGATTCATTTTAATGGTACTGTAAAGTACTGTATCTAATATTGGTACTGCATATAATCCAACACTATATATATATATATATATTTTTTTTTCGTGAAAAATATGTGTACACATGCATATAATTATTAACGGGACAAATTTTAGGGTCCTGAACGGTCGTTCACCTTGAACACCCTCAAAAACGGCCCGACTAGATTATACATGCAAAATGTAAGATAAGTACATGAGACACAGATATTGTGTTCTTAATTAGATCATATCTAGTTCATGTGAATTTTGCGTGATACACGTGAATAAAGAAGAACTTCCATACCATAATCTTCAAAAGAAAATGAATTCTAATACGTATAGTTGCATGTATATCATAGAATAAAAACTTGTAATGTAAAGTATGTTTGGAATTTGGTGAGAAAACCATACAATAATTTAGAGAGGGTGTCAAATCGGTTTCAGTTAGTCTTCTTTTCAACAAAAAAATAAAAAAAATAAAAAATAAAAGTAGTTGGAGGAGCCCAACCCCCAGTGAGTGTCCGTACTATCCTCATCACGTGAAATACCAGTAGTTGGCTAGCTCATCAAGGGTCCCGACCCCTGCCCCAACTTATCTACGTACTAATCTTATCAAAATGACGTACCCATGGTCTAACTATATGGTCATTCGGTTTTACAAATAGTTTTACAGATCACAAAGAGTAATGATATAGAGATTCTAAACATATACTTAAGCAAATGCTTAATCCACATGATATATGTGTTTCTTTCTATACCAATTAGTCTCATAAAAGGTTGTGTCGAGAGCATGGACGGACCCACATTGGTGCCAGGTGTAGCACGGGCTACAGCCTTTTTCAGGTCACGAAGTCAGTGCAAATTTTTTTAGAAAACTGTCATTTCTTGATATGTGCAACCCTCGATAAATTTTTTTTTTTTTATACTTTTGTTTTTTATGGTGCAAGAAAAAACACATGTAGAAACAAAATGTAACTGAAATAATTAGAGATAGAAACATATATTAAAATATGAACATCTGATTAATGGTTCGTGGTTAAATGCAACGAAAGCTGACACTAAATCTTGATGACTTGAATGACTTTCTTATAGCAATAGAATGGGTGAAAATTGATAAAGATGTTTTTCGGCAATGAAATTGATGAAGACAATTCTCCACAACAGAATGGGTGAAAATTATATGAATGATGCTTTAATTTGTAACATAGAAAAAGGAACTATTTGTGAAGGTTACAAATGAAGACGTGATGAAGCACTTTTAAGGGTCGAAATGTCGAAGAGGTCAATAGTAAGAGACAAGGTACTTTATTGACTAGTTTTTGATTTCTACAAATAATATGACGTTGAATTTTTTTTGGTAATTATGAATAAAAAAAATTTGCAACACCCTCTCAAAAATCTTGAGTCCGTCCCTTGTCGAGAGTTCGTATTTTACCTCATGCGGCCCTTCCCAGTGACCACACTTCAATCAAAGTTTAGCTGTTTTATGCGAACCAGAGAGAGTTTTGATTAAACTAATGATCTATTTCGCAAAAGCCTTCTCTTCTATGGTTCCACAAAGACGTTTAAGTTGCCGTCTATGAGCTTCTTGATCTTGTCGTGTCGCATATGTTTTCTGATCATAACAGTCACTTTTCATTAATTATAACTCTATTAATATCACTCGGAGTCACCTTCCGAACTATGGAAATTTTCCCCTTTCCCAGTTGTGGAAGTATGGCCTTTCACAGTATTGTGACCAGTGGCGGACCCAGGATCTTAGAGGACAGGGGGCAAAAAAAGTATTTTTGATAAAATTTGTGATGCACGTTAATAAAAAGGTCATAATTTTGTTTGTTAGTGCAAATATTACGATATTTAAACTAAACAGTTTCTTCGGTTTTAATAATGACAAACATGTAACTTGTAATGCATAACATAAAATGTGCAAGTTACTTATACACACAAATCATCTATGCATACTTACATCAACACTTCCCGACGTCTCAAGTATGCTTCAACAAAGTTGTAGATTTTCATCCCGACGTAAATCACTCAAGGTATGGACAAACAAATCTACTACTTGACAAATGATCAAAGGATTATATTTTTCTCTAAACTTCACATTTTTAATGTGACAAAAAATTTTTTCAAAAATATATTTTACAAATTATTTTTGAATTAAAAAGAAATGTTTTATTTTGAAAAATAAGTTTAAAAATCCCAACAGTCATTTTCCCCCCCCAAACGGAGGAGCGTCCACGGTACCACTAAAGTACCGACGGTACCACTAAATTTAGTAGTGTCGTCCCTCTGTAACGGCTAGTTTTTCTTTGCCTATAAATAGTGGACCATTTTACACTTTCAACTTGATTTTTCCAGTCAGTTTTCTCTGGTCTAATCCCTCCTCACTTAGAACACTTTCTTTGATCATTTAGAGAGTCTTAGTTTGTTTAAGAGTGATCCTTTCATCCCACCAAGAGATCCTCTTCATTCCTCTTCTAGTGCAAGAGAAGAACACAAGGTATCCAAGAAGATACAAAGTGTTGTAGTTGTAGGTAGAGCACTTGTAACATTTGTTACACACTTGATTGTATCATAGTATACATCAAGTCTATCTTTCTTTTGAGAGTTTGTGAGGGAAGATCATTGTGATCTTATAGAGATATTGAATATCTCTTGTAGCTTGTGAGCTAGTGTGTTGATCAAGTTGATCAAAGGTAGATATGGTAGATTGAGTCAAGTGAGGGTTGATCATTGTGATCTTGTCGAGATCGTGGAGATCTCTTGAAGCTTGTGGTCTTGTGTGATTGATCAAGAAGATCAAGGGTAGATTGGGTAGATCGAGTCAAGTGGGAGTAGATCATTGTGATCTTGTCGAGATCTTGGAGATATCTTGAAGCCATTGGGCTTGTGTGATTGATCAAGTGGATCAAGGGTAGATCGGGTAGATCGAGTCAAGTGGGAGTAGATCCTTGTGATCTTGTTGAGATCTTGGAGATCTCTTGTAGCTTGTGGGCTTGTGTATTGATCAAGTGGATCAAGGGTAGATCTGGTAGATCGTGGTAGATTGGTGCTAGCTAAGATTAGCACTCGACATCTAGCTTAGTGTCGGAAATAGGATAAGCGACGTGTACGGTTTTCTCCGCCTGAAGGGAGCTTGTTGATTAGTGAAGTAACTCTCGAGTTGGGTACTCGGGGAGTGGAGTAGGGCGAAGAGGAGCTTCGTGACCGAACCACTATAAATCATCGTGTCCGGTTTGCGCCTTCTTACTTATCTCTTTACTTTTATTTTATTCTTTATCGCTTTATATTTATATTTGCATTGCGTTTATGCTTGTGTGCTTTTTGCTTATTATGTTAACTATGTTTGTGTCATGGTGTGTTTATGTTTGTGTGGTAGTTTACTTTATACCATCTCTAGATGTTATATGACCATAGTTGACACTTTTTATATTACATCATACTTGATCAGGTGTTTGATACAAAAAGTTTTAAGTTTTTAAATGGAAACGTATTCACCCCTCCTCTACGGTTTCCACATTTTTGTTTACACTAAAAATTGATAATTTTTTTAAAGATTAAGATAGAGATATAAGGTTTTTACATTGTTTGACTTTAAGGTAGGGGCAATTTGATTTTATGGTGAGGTACACTTTAATAAAATGGTCATATATATTTTTTTTTTAAAACTAAAAGTTAATATTTTCTGGCTAACAAAAAGGATTACTAGTCCAATGAAGGATTACTAAAAGTTAATATTTTCTGGCTAAGCACGGAGGGCACCGCCCCCATAGACTATAAATAGTTCCGCCCCTCGTTGTGACTAACATAAACTAAGCTTGAGTATCCCCACAAGAATGCAAGATATTTAGAAAGAGTATTTCTTAAAACATTAAATGTATGAGATTTTTTCGTTCACGTCATACAGGGGTGTGTATGTAACTGTTCTAACCCTTTCTACAGTCACCCCAAAATGTACAATTAGTGGAATACTAATAAAAAATATAAATTCAGAATTCGTGACAGATAAGTTGTTAATGATTCAATCTAACATGGAGCAGTACTAATGACAAAGTTACCACTTAACAAAGCTTGCTCATTCTATAGTTGCATCTATTCTAACGCATCGCAATATATTATTACTGGGTAAAATACAAAAGAGTCATAGACACAAGAGTCTAGAGATTGGTGAGTTTTTTGGAGCAACGATTTCCAAAAGATGCCCTCTTTCTCCACGAAGGTTTTTGTAGTAACCGAGGGTATAATCGTCGTTTTTGGTGTAATCATTTTAACCCCCACGGATGTTCACCGTCCCAACCAATATTCCCTACCCTGCCTGCCGATCTTACTGTCTTTTTCATTTCTTTATAGCTAATTTTTTATGTTACCGATGCTAATTTTAACCTCATACGTAGAATCCACGAAACATAAAGTTGTTATGGGAGTTGGGCTAAAGATTGCAGACTTGTTGAAATAAATATAAAAAGATTTGGACCATCATAATTCATACCCGTATTCGTATTTAGTACTTCGTTAGTTTGAAATATGTACAAGAGAAAAAAATGTTAGTGATTTACTATGAAGTAGTTCTTTATAGTCGTTTGATAGACAAATAGCATGCCTGTCTTGCTTCAAACATTATTAATAATTATTTAGAAACCTCATTTTTGGTCCTGTGGTGACCAATATTTCACTTTCGTCAAAATCAAAAATGTTCAATTTGTCAAATACATGACTTAAATTTGTCCAATTTCTAACATAGTTAATCTAGTCTTCATTATAGTTACATTTTAACCTACGGTCGTTACCAATTTTGCACTACTTTTCAGTAATACAAGTAACAGTTAATGGTCCTAAGTACCGTTTTTTTGTCCGTTTTCATACGTTTCTCGTTATTTTCTTACTTTTTTCCGTTTTTGTCCGTTTTCTTATGTTTCTTACGTTTTATCCGTTTTCTTAGTTTTTGTCCGTTTTTCTTACGTTTTTGTCGTTTTTTATGTTTTTCGTTTTTGTCCGTTTTTTCTTCTTTTTTCGTTTTTGTCCGTTTTTCTTACGTTTTTGTCGTTTTTCTACGTTTTTTTCCGTTTTTTCCGTTTTTTCCGTTTTTCTTTTTTCGTTTTTTTTTTTTCGTTTTTTTTTTTGTTTTTCTTTATACGTCTTTGTCCGTTTTTCTTACGTTTTTGTCCGTTTTTCTTACGTTTTTTTTCCGTTTTCATACGTTTTTTCCGTTTTCATACGTCTTTGTCCGTTTTTCTTAGTTTTTTCCGTTTTCATACGTTTTTGTCCGTTTTTCATACGTTTTTTCCGTTTTTGTGTCGTTTTTCTACGTTTTTTTTTCTCGTTTTTGTCCGTTTTTCCTTTTCGTTTTTGTCCGTTTTTCTTACGTTTTTTTTTTTCCGTTTTCATACGTCTTTGTCCGTTTTTCATACGTTTTTTTTTTTCCGTTTTCATACGTCTTTGTCCGTTTTTCTTACGTTTTTTTTCCGTTTTCATACGTCTTTGTCCGTTTTTCTTACGTTTTTTTTTCCGTTTTTGTCCTTTTTCTTCGTTTTTTGTTTTTCCGTTTTTTTACGTTTTTTTCCGTTTTTGTCCGTTTTTCTTACGTTTTTGTCCGTTTTTCTTACGTTTTTTCAGTTTTCATACGTTTTTGTCCGTTTTTCTTACGTTTTGTCCGTAAAAGTACACGTTTTTGTCCGTTTTTCTTATGTTTTTTACGTTTTTGTCCGTTTTTCTTACGTTTTTTTCCGTTTTTGTCCGTTTTCATACGTTTTTGTCCGTTTTTCTTACGTTTTTTAATTTTTTTTAAATTCGGATAAATTTTTTTTTCTTTAAATTCGGACAAAAAAAAATTTTTGAATTTTTTTTATTTTTTTTTAAATATTCGGACAAAAAAAATTTTGATTCTTTTTTATTTTTTTAAAAAATTCGGACAATTTTTTTTTATTATTTTGAATTTTTTTATTTTTAAAAAAAAATTAGGACAAATACAAAAAAAAACGTAAAAAAAAACGGACAAAAAAGGATAAAAACGGACAAATACGGAAAAAAACGTAAGAAAAACGGACAAAAACCGACAAAAACGTAACAAACGTAAGAAAAACGGACAAAACGGAAAAAAATGTAAGAAAAACGGACAAAAACGTAAGAAAAACGGACAAAAACGGAAAAAACGTAAGAAAAACGGACAAAAACGGAAAAAACGTACGAAAAACGGACAAAAACGTATGAAAACGGAAAAAACGTAAGAAAAACGGACAAAGACGTATGAAAACGGAAAAAACGAACAAAAACGTATGAAAACGGAAAAAACGTAAGAAAAACGGACAAAAACGGAAAAAACGTAAGAAAAACGGACAAAAACGTAAAAAAACATAAGAAAAACGGACAAAAACGGACAAAACGTAAGAAAAAACGGATAAAAACGTAAAAAACGGACAAAAACGGAAAAAACGTAAGAAAAACGGACGAAAACGTATGAAAACGGAAGAAAAACGGACTCAACGACCATTAACTAGGTTAAAGGACTAACGGTGCAACTTACTTAACTGAAAGGACTAACGGTGCAAACATTGCTAATGACCGTTAGGTTAAAGGACTAACGGTGCAACGTACTTAACTGAAAAGACTAACGACCATTAACTAGGTTAGAAATTGGACCAAAATTGAAGTCCACGTGTACTTTTGGACCAAAATTGAACATTTTTTGAATTTTGGACCAAAAGTGAAATATTGGTACAACCACAAGGACCAAAAATGAGGTTTACTCTATTTTTAATAATGGGACTTGAAGTTTTCAGGGAACACGATGTCATGAAACTCCGATAAAATTTTGCACCGTAACGTTAATTTTTGTGAATTATACTTAATTCTCCGAAATGTGCCCATCCTAATCTTAATGCATTAAGTTTCTAGCTATTGTTTAGTTAATCCATCAATAAGTGAGTTGTGAATTCAGTTTTTACTGAACTCGATTATTTTTATTGAAAATCGTACTTTTTTTTTCTTTGTAAAATAAAGGGGTAGATAACGTAAACAGCAAATTTCATGCATAGACGTTTTTCGTTGTGGCTTGTATGATCAATCTTATTTGTTAGATTGTCAGTTTTGTGATGTATAGCCGTAGGTAATGAAAATGGACAAGTTGGTTATCAAGTTAAAAAATGTTCATACCAAATATGTATGTTGTAGAGTTTTATTCAATGTTTTAAAAATGTTTTAAAAACCGGTTTTTTAGTCGAACCGGCCATGCTTCCGTCACCGGTCGAACCGGTCCGGTTGAACCGGCCGAACCGCCCAACAAAAAAAAAAAAAAAAAAAAAAAAAAAAAAATCAAAAAGTCAAAACTGGTTGAACCGGACCGGTCGAACCGGAAAAACCGGCCGGTTCGCTACAGTAAACGGGACTATAAAAAACCGGGGTTTTTTAAACCGGCCGACCAGCCGGAGGCCGGTCGAACCGGTCGAACCGGCCGGTCCGGTCCGGTTTTTAAAACATTGGTTTTATTATTGGTTAAAGAGATGCGTTTTAATGTACGTGCTCAAGTATTTTATTTTACTTTATTTTTTTGTTATAAACATTTTTCTCTTGAAAAGTTTTTCAATTTCGTTAACAAAATGAGATAAGTACAAACAAAACTGGCCCAACAAGAGATTAATGACCACCGGTGAAAAATCATTATTGGCAATGAGAACCACAAAGTAGCCTTATAGTCTTATTCAGTTGGGCTAGACAGCCCGATCCAGCCTCCTTTGGTTACTTTTGGAAATGGACATTTAATAACTTGAAATGATTATGAACTAACACAATCTGAATCGTGGATTTTGGATGTGTTTTGGCAAAATAAGCTGGAATTGGAAATTATATTATAAACTTTAAACTGAAGCTTTTATTTTCATAGAGAACCCACATTAGCAGAGGTGCACATTTCGGGTTTTTTACAAAACCGAACCGGTTTTTAAACCGGTTTCGGTTCGTGTTGACCGGTCAAAAACTGGTTTTGGCGAAAACCGGTCCGGTTTTAAACCGGTTTCTGGGGAGAAAATCATGAACCGGTAATAACCGGTTTCAAACCAGTCTAAACCGGATTTTCGTAAACCGGTTCAAAAAACCGGATTTTGAGTCAATATGTCTTGAGATGGTGTTTTTGAGATTATTGATAGAAGATAGAAAGAATGCAAAGATATGTAAGCTGCACAATTCCATACTACACGAGTGAACACTTTTTTTAGTATTTGGTTATCATGGCTATGTTCTTGTTAATAAATGCAAAGATATGAAAACCAATGTATATTGAAGTGATTATGGAGATGAGTGTTACGCAAGGACCATAATTTCACAGTGAGGAATGTGATGGTTAAGGTGACAATGTGTGAAACTGAGAATGCCATTGTTGAGAGTTTGAGAAAGAGAAAAGAGATGGTTATTTGGAAGTGGTATCAATGTTGTATTTTTTTCATTTTATTTTTGTCATGCATTAATTGTTTGGTGTGACTTGCAACTAGTAAAGTTGAGTAGTCTTGTCGTTGTCAACAACGGTGGAGGCCATCTCGAGATAAATGGTATTGACTTTTAGAATATGGAGGCTATCTCGAGGCAAATGGTATTCACCATTTATTAACTACTGTACTATAAAGTGTTATGGAGTATTACGATACATTATTACTTTCAAAAGAAAAATAGGACAAACCTACAGTTTACTACTCAAAAGAAAAATAGGACAAACATACAGTTTACTACTCAACCGAAATACGAAATACATTGTCTTCTTGAATACATAACAGAAATACGAAATACATAAAAATAAAAACATCGTCTTCTTGAATAACATTAAACTAACCTAAAAATAACGTCTTGAACTATTCTTCTTCGTCCTGGTTTCTAGTCGTAGGTAGGATAGAAACCACCGTGAGATTGGTTGAAGAACCGCCAACGGAAGATTCAGTTTGAGATTTCCCGGATGCCATTTTTTGAGAAAGTTTTTTTGCGTTTTTAGAAAGTATTTTTGTATTTTTTGAAAGTATTTTTTTTTGTTTTTTGAAAGTGTAATTTAACATGAACACTTAACATACGTATATACTACAATTCATAATTCAAAAGCTGATTTTTACTCACAATAAATGCATGACAAAAGATGATTTCAGCCTATTTTTTGACTCAAAATAAATACATGTGATGTATGACAAAAGCTGAAATATACTAATATAGTGATCCAAACCTAAATGCATGCCAAAAGCTAAATTTGAACACAAATAGGCTGAAAATAAAAAAAGTTGTCCAAATAGCATATTTGAAAATAGAGGTGTTAATAAATGCACTTAAAAAGAGGTGTCCAAATTGGTCCAACACTATATCTAGTTATCTACCTATACTATATAAATCAAACGCCTTTAACATTGGCGTTGTCTTAAAACAACTTGACAGGTAAGCTTTTAAAATTTTGACACATATTGCATGTAAAAAGACAAATGTTAATCAAAGATTTAATCATAAATTTGGCTTAGACACGGATTAAGTATAAAACCTTCACACGTGGACTAAGAGAAAATAAAAAGGCTTATATTTTGTGCGACTCGTCATTTTTCATCAGTGTTATCTTCTTATGATTACCATTTATCACCTACTAATTGATCTTCCTCATTTCCTTATAGTGATTAGTTTTTTATTCTAGTTTTTATTGTTAACACTTACCATTATATTTCTTTAGATATGTTGTATTTCTCATTGTTATCATTTGTATTCTGGCACATGTATTATTGCCTTATGTATTCTGGCACATGTTGTACTTCTCATCAGTGATGGTCATCAGAGGATACATAGAAATGAGTTAATGTAGATGAGAGTGTGGAAAAAAGCCATGCGACAACGACAACACAAGCAGGTACCAACTCGGTTCGGTTACAACCGGTTACATAAACCGGTTTTCCCACCCGGTTCGGTTTTAATCAGTTTTCAAACCGGTGAAGCAAAAAAAGTTGTAACTGGTTCTCACCCGGCCGGTTCGGTTCTTCTTTAACCGGTTATCAAAAAACCTGTTCTTCTCTTAACCGGTTTCGGTTTTTTCTTCCGGTTCGGTTCGTAAACCGGTTTTTATGTGCACCTCTATTAGTAGTGACGGTGTATAGTTGCGTTAATCTGTGTATGCATTTTTTTTTACGGGTGTGGAGGAAGTGAGAGTGAAGAAAATTAGTGGTTTAGATTATACAATAATTAAATATTTAAACACCGTTACTCTTTTTTTTTTTTTTTTTTTTTTAGTTTTTAAGTTTTAAGCAAATATTTTTTCTGTTTTTATACTCTTTAAAATGGCGCTCTCATATGTATTATAGATAGATTAACAGGAGCTTCACACCCTTAATCAAATGGTCTTTAGATCCTGGCCATCTTAACACAAATTGTCAATTTGATCAGGGGTATTCATCGGTTCGGTTATCGGGTTGTTCGGTTCGATTATCGGGTTGTTCGGTTCAGTTAGTTCGGTTAAACTTATTTTTGGGTAAAACCGAAAATCAAATCGAACCGAATTCAAATTAGATTAAAGCGACTTGAAAATAGAATTTGAATTTGGTTCGGTTTCGATTTTCGATTTAGCTCGGTTTGGAAAATGGGCTGTCAATTTTCATAGCCCAATTCAGCTGTCAAAACTAAATAAACATACCAGCCCAACATATAAACCCCATCATCACCTAAACTGTTAAACCCCTTCCTTCACCCACACACAAACAATAAAAACAACAGCCGTTATCATTCTCTCCACCATGGCAACAACCACCGCCACCGCTGACGACATCACAGACACCGTCACATTAAAAATAACCGAACTCATGAAAGAAGTCCAACTCGACTACTCATCTCAAACCACTACTTTCGTCAACGACGTCGTTTCATCTATTCAACACATCATCAATAACATACCTGATAACTTACATGTATTTATAACACCTTTTTAATTTATTTTTTATTAATAAAAAAAGGTGAATTTGTTTTAATTGTGTGTGTGAATTTGTTTTAGGTTACGGCGGATTTGGCGCCAAAGTTTGTTAGAGATATTGGTGCTGATAAAGTTGAGTTTAAGTTTAAGAAGCCGAAAGCGGTTGAAATCGGTGGAAGCTATGCGTATCAGTGCGTTGTGAAACCGGATGTGAATGTTGATGTTTTCGTTCGGTTGCCTAAGGTGAATTGAATGTGTATATGAGTGTAATTGTTCTAATACTTAGTGGTTAATGCGAATTTTTAACTAGTTGTGTCGATTTCTGACCAAAACATTGCGGAAATGTAGTAGCGAAATAATATCATTAAGAAGATAATATAGTTAGTTTATGAAGTGTGTTTAGTAGTTTGCCTCTACTGATTACGAGAAATGGTTAGTTGCTATTTTGATTGGTAGCAAATGCTACTGCAAGTGACTTTCTATTTCTCGTTGTTGTGTGATAGCGAGGTGATATGCACACCACAATAAATGATGTGCACACCAGAAATATGCATATGTGGTGTTGTAACATATGCATTACTAATCTGATTTTGTGGTGTGCATATCACCTCTAATTGTGAAAATGTTGACAATCAGGACTGAGGACGACAAGTGTGGTTGAACTGTCTACTATATGTATGTGTCTATTCCCGAAATCAACAACAACAACATACCCAATCCCGCCGGGGCGGGGTATGGGGGAGGTAGAATGTAGACAGATCCTACCCCTATTCCCGAAATGATTTTACTAAATTTGTGTTGTGAGTTTTTGTTAGTGCAAGAAAATCTGTGCTTTAAAAAAAAATGATTTTAGTGTCTGAACGGATCACTGATTGTCTTTACTGCAGCTTATAGATAACTTGTTAGTTACTTTGATCTTAGAAGTTACGTTTTTTGTTGTGTGGAATGGATTAGTGGTATGGTGATTCTGCTAAATACTAAGTAGCTAATGCGAGTGTTTGATATGTGTCATGTCAATTTCTGGCCGAAAGCCTGGTTTGACTGATATTGATATTGAAAAATGCGAAATTTATAAGGACTCAATGCAACTTTATAAGTAGCTAATGAGAAGTTTATAAGTATTTTATGCAAATTGATATGTTTACGAGGCTGAAACAATGGGCTGACTGAGATTGATATTGAGTAATGCGAAATGTAGTCGGGAAAATGAAATCGTAACGTTAAAAGATAATTAACATTAAGAAGATAATTAGTTTAGCTCACTTGTAGTTTCTGATGTGACATAGTAGTTTGCCTCTCCTGATTGCGAGAATGCGTTAGTTGTTATTTTGATTGGTAGGATACGTGAGGAACCGAATAAGCTAGATTCCAAGCTTGAGAAATTGCTTGTTATATCCGCTACTGCAAGTAGATATTGTGTTGTGAAAATAGTGGCAATCAGGATTTAGGGACAGAAGTGTCTTTGCAATCTCCACGATATGTATGTGTCTATCTTGGAAATGATTGCCAATAACTTTACTGACTGGATGGACCACCGACTGTTTTTACTTCAGATTATAGATACCATTTATTGGAAATTAGATTAGAGTTTTTTGTTGTGTGAATGGGTTAGTAGTATGGTGACATCGTACATTCATTTGTTAGTACTTGTCGCCTTGTCGGTTAGGCATGGAATAGTCATCAGGTTATTTTTAGACTACTTGAACTTGTAATGATCAAAATTTTTGTTTCTTTTCTGTTTACCACAATATAATTATAGTAAGCTGGTTACTGTGCATAGTTGAATGACAAAGTAGAACAGAAAGTCAGAAAGGCTAGTCTTTGTATGAATAGTGATTGGGAAACCATTAAATAGCTAAAGCCTAACCTTAGACATTATAGCTGAGCCATCAATCTTTAGTATTTCCTAGAAGTACCCAAAAAGAAAACTTTTTCTAAGTACCAGGACTGATATGATGATATGGTGTGAGCTGCTTAAGTCATGTTTGTAGAAGACGTGGATTGTTATTATTTGTTTGCGACCCGAAAAGTCAGAAGATAGTTTTAAAGAATGAAGTGTGTGTATGTATGTATGTATGTAAATGGTCTACTTTTAAGGTAACATACTGCATTTCGATTTATCAGGAGTGTTTTCTCGAGAAAGACTATTTGAATTATCGGTACCATGGCAAAAGATGCTTGTACCTCTGCATTATCAAGAAGTATCTGGACGCGTCTACCATAGCTGAAAAAGTAGAATGGTCTTTCTTTCACAACGAAGCTAGGAAACCTATTCTTGTTGTACATCCTGGTTAGTAAATTGATTTATTATGCCATGAAAAAGACAAGTGTGTATATTTTACTAATGTAGTTTTTCTTTACATATTGTAGTTGCGAAGTCTGCTGGACTTCCAGGGTTTACTGTAAGGTTGATTCCAACAGCAGACTCTCTTTTCGATGTCAAAAAGTTGAACATAGAACGCAACAATCTTCACCTTCAAAGTCAAGGTAACACCTTTATATTATATAAATACATGTCATTAATTTATTGTTAAAATAGCTCCTTGTGCAAAGTATTAACTTAATGAATTTATTTGCTCTTAAGGTGTTTCTGAAGCCACCCCCATGTACAATCACAGTATATTAGAGGACATGTTTATGGAGCATGGTTCAGAATTTGTCAAGAAGGCTTTTATTGGATGGAAGGCTTTAGGAGAGGCTCTAATTTTGTTAAAGGTATCATAACCTACCATGTAATTGTTAAGTATTATTGCATTGTAGGCATGCTAGCATTAAAGAACTTTATTATTATTTTAATTTAGGTGTGGGCCCGGCAGAGAAGTTCTCTGCACACTTATGATTCCCTGAATGGGTATCTTATCTCAACCATAATGGCATACCTTGCGTCCGAATCCGGTAAAGCTCGCATTAACAAGGCAATGACAGTTACGCAGATCTTTCGTACCACATTGGACTTTATGGGTATGTGTGTTTTCTTACTCTTTGCAAACATGACATGTTAAATGACTGTAGAAGTTATATGTGCTAAAAAACTGATTATGGAGTTTTGCAGCCAATTCGAAGTTGTGGGGTGGTGGTATTTTCTTTGAGCCTCAAGGAGGAAACAATATGTCAAATGAGGTATTCTTGGTGGATACTTTCTGCTGGAGATTTTTTACTTCTATAGTGTTCGATTTTGACTTAATTGCTGAAATTTGACTTTTGATGTTGCAGGAAAGGAAGAGATTCGTAAAGTATTTTCCAGCAGTTATATGTGATTTATCAGCTCATTTTAACTTAGCATACCGCATGACGAAGGGTGGGCTGATTGAGGTATCTCTAGCTTATCACTCTGAAACATTTATACTATTTTCTCCAAAGACAAAGTGAATATTGATCCCTAACGAATTTTTATAATTGAATTCCAGCTTCAAGAGGAGGCTGCTTTGGGACTTAGGTGTATTGGCAAATGTAGAGAGGGAGGATTTGTTGAGTTATTTATGACAAAGATTGATTTTCCTGCTAAATTTGACTATTGCATGAGGTAATACTATATCCATGACATAGTCTACAACTTATAATCTATAATTCTAAGTTTGGAAATTTTATATGTGTTTGTTTAGATTGAACTTGAAGGGGAAGACCGAAGTTAGCACACAAGGGTTTTGTTTGGATAATGAATGTTGGAGATTGTATGAGAACAAGGTGCATTCTTTCCTTCAACAAGGCTTAGGAGACAGAGTGAAGTGTGTGCGTGTAATATGGAAGAACACAACATCAACAAGCAGCATCAATGATGTATGTTATATTATGCATGCGAGCATAGTGACACTGCCATCATATATGACTTCATATGCATTTAATTTACTGACTACCTTTTAATTTTAGGGTATGTCAGTTCTTGACAAAGAGCCAGTAATAGTTGGAATTTCTGTCATCTTGCCAGAAGCCTTTGATGAGTATACAAGGGGTCCTTTATATGGGAATAAAGAAGAGGTATTTCATATTTGTCAGCCTTGTCTCATATGTTTGTAAATGTTTGTCAGATGACACCCACAGTCACACACAACACAAACATAAAAACAAGCTAAATGCAATAACATCTATTTGTAGGCTCTGAAGTTCCGGAAGTTTTGGGGAGACAAGGCAGAGCTGTACCAATTCAAAAGTGGTACTAGAGAATGTGTTTGTAAGTAACGTGATTGCGATTTTTTAGTTGTCACACTTGTTAACATTGTTTACCTTCTGTAATTAATATTTGATGTTCTTATTTGACAGTGTGGCAATGCAAGCCAGCAAAGAGATATATTATTATTAAATGGGTCTCCGAGTATGTGCTTAAGCGTCATCTATCTTTAACAGAAGAAAAGATTGTGCATGTTGTTGATCAACTTGATTTCTCGTTGGTTCCTGATGGAGCAGGTACCACTGCAATATCACTATTTATATAGTTGCTAATGTACGTTCACATTTATGCAATTTTTTTAAGATTTGGGATTAAAAACCATACAACTGTCATGTGATACAGATCTGGCTTCTGATGGAAGTTTGCTTGAAAGTTTTAATACTCTGTCAAAGGGTTTACGTAATCTCAAGGACGTTCCTTTGGGAATCTCTAGTGTGCAGCCTCTGGACTCAGGTTTACTCTCATTTAAACTGTCCATGAGATACTATCCAGTAAATAAATCATTTTTAGGGCAAATTAGTGATAAAATAATACAAATATAGGTCACTTCTATTTCTTATTTACTGTTCTTATGGATATCTGCAGCTTTCCGACACACGTCTGTTTTTCCTCCAAGACCTCATCCGTTGGCTAATGGAACAAAAGATGGAAATAAAATAAATTCAACTTGTATACAGTCGTTGGAAGTTATGATTCAGGCATGTTAGATATGCACTTTCTTAAGGTCTGGTAATTTTCATATTTGCAGCATTTTATAGACTTAATGAGTTGATTCTTCTATATGATGTAGCTGGAAGGTTCAGGGCACTGGCCAATGGATGATATGGCGATTGAGAAAACTAAAGCTGCTTTCTTGCTAAGAATTGGCGAATGGTGAGTTGATACATTGTGTTTTTAGTATGATTTGGATGGTGTTTCTAAATGTGCTGTAAATATAGCCTTCAGAAGCAGCATGGAATAAAATATTGTCCATCAGAGGAAGGTGTGGATGTTTTCTTGTCCGGATATGTGTTTCGTCTGAAAATTTTGCATGAAAGAGGCCTCGACTTGTTAAATGGACAAGGTAAAAATTGATTCTTAGCTTTATCTGAATATCAAAGATCACCTTCACAGTGACATAAACATGAGCAGGGTGGGTATTGGGTCGGCTCACAAACAATTCTAAGTCCACACTATAAAATTTAAAGCAAAAATCATGTTTATGGTAACAAATAAAGTCTTTGATTTCGTTATAAGAAAATATTACATTTATATAGGAGGCTGTATTTGTATGCATTAAAACACTTTTCCCGTTTTAGCTAGTTATTTGACCTGTTGAATTAGAACACAACCCTAATCAACCCATTCATAAGTAAATGGGTCGAAAATGGCATCTCTAATATGTTCGTTTCAGTATTGAATGCTCTATTTTTTTTCCCCCTTTATATGCAGCTGAAAGCTATCAAGTAAAAAGGGTATCCCCAGCGGATAAACATCTTTTCCTCAGAAGTCAGCATTCTAGCATGATTAATGGTCTTTCTGGTCGCTATCCGTTATATGGACCAGTTGTACGGTGAGCATTTATTGTTGAACTTTTTGTATTATTTGTCCACCTCCATCGACCAGAACAAAGAGGCAAACATCCCATTCTAACCTTTAACTTTGTTGCTTATCTCTAGGTTGGCGAAAAGATGGGTTGCTGCACATCTCTTCTCAGCTTCTTTCACGGAGGAGGCAATTGAGCTTGTGGTTGCATATATCTTTCAGAAGTCCTTGCCATTTTCTGCTCCCTGTTCCCGAATTTCTGGATTTATGAGGTTTATTTTTACAAAAAAATTCACTGTAGTACATCCTTAGTTCGTTTAATATCTACAAAATAAAATAATTATAATTTGAATATCAAGGCAATATGTAATATAAATGAACAAAAAATGATGCACCACCATATATTAAATAGGAGTAACATGAGAGACCATACAATACACTAATGTTGTATATAAATGAACAAAAAATGACGCACCACCACTATATATTAAATAGGAGCAACATGAGAGACCAAACACACTAATGTTGTATATATAATTTTTTGAATTTGTATTTCTTCATCTTTTTTAAGAAAAAAAGGTCCAAATTACCTCTCTTGCATACTTGACATTCATGGTCAAAATTCCGCTTCTTTGTGATAGCTTTCTTTTCCTTGTATTCATTTGTAAAATATTTCCTGGCCTCATTTGCTAAACAGGTTTCTGAGACTAGTATCTGAGCATGACTGGATGTTTACTCCCATGATTGTTGATATAAATGAGGATATGACGCCAAAAGATGATAAGGAGATCAATGTAAGTAAATATGAATACCTTTTTTAAATTGTCAGACTAAATTTGGGGATATAATTAATTGACAACTATTTCAATTTACACAGGAAAAGTTTTCTTTAAGTAGAAAAGCTTATGATGAAGGGAAAGGAAATGTTACATCCGCCATGTACTTAGCGACAGCTTATGATAAGGGATCTGAAGCCTGGACCAGCTCGTCTCCAAGCATATCAGTGAGTAGCAATATGCAATAAATGTGGTTAATATGATTTTCGAGCTTTAGCAATTTGGACGATTCACTTATGAATGGATCGATTTGGGTTATGTTTTATCTCTAACAGGTCCTCCCGGGTAAAAGTTACATAACAACTTTAATCAAATAGGAAACACAATTATCACTGCGGGATCTTCTTTCTTTTGAAATATGATTAGATATATATGGTTATTCTTTTTTGAGCACATCTTTCTATCAATTATAATTTTAAACTTTTCATGTGCTAGGAGCTCAAAAGATTGGCAGTCTATGCTAAAAGCAGTTCAAACTTGCTGACTAAACTCATCGTGCAAGGTCAGATGGATTCTTACGGGTGGGAGGTGAGTTAATAATCGTCTACGTTGCTAACTAATGACTAATTAGTAATATACTGCTCTAGTTCATATAAGTTTGACTAAAATACACTTTGTTTCACAGTGCATTTTCCGAACTCCATTAAACAACTATGATGCTATCATTCTTCTTCATAGAGACAAACTATCTCACCCTGAACGTCTTCTCTTCCCATCTGAACTCGGTCAAGGTATAATTAATCTTTTTTCGTTTCCTTACCTTAAAGGTTTAATTAAGAACTTAAGCCTCGTGAAATATACAAAAGAAGGAGCTCTTATCTGACACATTTCCTACACAGGGAAGCTTGTGGTACAGGGAAATGCAAGCAAGAGTTTTCAGCCATTTTTGTTGACTAACGGTGTGAATGGTAGCACCAAAAATCTCCGTGATCAGTTATATCTGAACTTTGATCCATTGACATGCTATGTCAAAGATTTGGAGGCAAGTTAACTGATTTCTGGTTCAATCATTAGCATGATTTATCGCTGTTACGTCATACTTTTAACTATGAAGTGGCAAATGGGTGGATACTTTTAACTATCGCTGTTACTTCATACTTTTAACTATGAAGTGGCAAACGAGTGGATACAAGTGGTTAAGTAATGGGTCAAATGGGTAACTTTTCTGGTACAGGTTGAAACAGGATTGGGTTAAGCTGAATCACTTTTTGTCCAAATCTTTTTAACTTGTTTCAGTAATAGGTGTATGTCGCTTATGGATACAAAAAATAATATTATCACAGTAGTAGTCTTATCATCAGAATAAAGTGATTTGGTTTGCTGTCCGTGCTAAAAAATACTAGGCTATTTTGAACAGCATAACCTCAATCAATCCGTTTAAATGGGTCTATAACTAACCAACTCAACATTGCTATTGCAGAATGCTTTTCCCAACACTTTCAAGTTGTGGTATGATTGTTTTGGTGGTGATGCGATTGGCCTCACATGGGAAAAAGAGAACTTGAAGGTATATAAACTTTAATCAGTTTTAATCATGTTTGCTGTTTTCTAAGTCCTTCATTTCAAATTTCAGTTTTTAAGCTTCAAATCGAGGCATATGCAACCTTACACATCTAACATTTTTAATGTATTTAAAGTTTCTTGAACTGCACATTGATCATTGTTGTTTTTATAGAAGAGGAGACGAGAAGAAGATGGCGATGTAGTGAAAAATGTGCCGGATACTTTGAAAGATATTGGTAAAGTTGGAAAAGGGTTTGTGAAGAGTGTATATTTGCTTAAAGCGCCAAAGTAAAGCAGATTAATGGAGTTTAAAATGTTGTACTAGTTCTACTGAGCAACCCCAGTTTTGAAATGTTAGGGGAGAAGTTTGAATATAATTTAATGACATGTAAATTATTAATTTTTTACTAGTCTTGAGGGTTCAAATTTAGGTAATTTTACTTTTGTTCATTTCTAAGAACATGACAGTTATTTTAACATAATACTGGAATATTATTTGCTTAGTATAGTCGGAAGTGGTAAACTTTATGTTGGTTCACTGTTTGTGGTACGTTTTATTTCTCAAAATTTCTATCTTTGTAGATGCTCCAAACTTTTCCAAGTCCAACATGGTTTCAAACATTTCTCTCTTTGTGGATTGAACATGCATCTCTTTTTTCATTTTATTCACGCTATGGTTGTACAATCTAATTAGGGGTTGTTTCTTTTATCTATACTAGACGAGTACCCGTGCATAGCAACATGATTTATAGCTACATATAGTTTTAGTGATAAAAAAAAATTATGGCTTATAAACGAAAAATAATAAAAGTTGATTAAACATAATGTTTTGAAACTCGGTTCGACTCGGGTGGTTCAACCGGTTGAACCGTTCTGGTCGAAAAACGGGTCAATATAAACCGGGTCAACCTGACAGGTTGGGTTGAAAACGGGTCAAATTAAATCGGGTCAACCCGATTTTCGATGTGTATTAATAGTTTCTTTTAATTGTTAAAATTGCTTATAATTAATTGTTTCAACATTTCATTTTTAATTTTTTTTTTTTTTTTTTTCATATTTCATTTTCTTAACATTTCACTTTAATTATTTTGTATAGATTATGCAACTTACTACCTTATTTAGTCAAAATAAGCATGTTTGAATTAGCTTGACGTTATGAGCCTATACAAAACGGGATTTTCATAAGCCTAAATTTTGTTGTTGTCAATGGTGGACTGTATGTGGAGGCAAGGGAGGGTCCGGTCCTTCCCAAAATGTGAGGTGGTTAACATTATAAAGATAAAAATCTGGGGTGATTTGTGAAGCTTCCATAAGAATGTTTCTACTATCTAAACTAATTATAAAGCATTTAGCACCTTTTCTCCAATTAATTTTTTAACACTTCCTAAAATAACTTTTTAAGCAAATACAAGTAAAGAAGCATCATTTAAAAGTATTTGAAGCACAAATAAAACAAAAAAAACACTATTCAGCACATACAATTAATATACAATTTAATTCAACCCTTCACCAAAAAATACAACTATTTAACCACAATGTACAATCTAATTAAGCTTCCAAAACAAAAATTTGAAATCAATCAGCCCAAAACATAAAACTGAGGTGCCGTTAACATTTATTTTAGGGTATTCGCCGCCGCAACGCGCGGGTACCCTACTAGTTAATTTTTATAATAGAAAATTGAAAACTATTAAAACAAATATGTATACACAAAGTTATCTTACTTCTTACTCTTGTTTAAAACATGTATATTTTGTCTTAAGTAGTATTTAATAATTAAATTTTATAACACTTTAAAGCATGTTCTTGTAGAAATAACTTAAAACGAAAAAAAAAAAAAAATTATAATAGACATATTAAGTAGTACAAGTTATTATGAAAATTCTACAAATATTTTAAATTTGAATTAATGATTTTAGAGTTATAAAGTTAAATTAATAACTGATACATGTTCATTATACTAGTTAATTTACCTCACGTCATATCATAAACTCACGAGCTTATGAAAAACATGAACTGAAAAATTGTTTTATTTGTATGATAAATTAAGATTAAAAGTTAAGGAGTACACATGCTTTTGAAAAAGGGTCAGTTTATCCGGACCCCTATAGGGAGGGTTTCCAATCATTGCATGCATCGGACGGTTGTACTGTGTGCACCGCGGTGTTGTACTCTTATTTAAAATATGACCCTTAAAAATGGATAATCTTAACAATCGAGTCGTTCGCACAATGTCTCATCGATGTTTTCTGCCACATATAGAACAAACTTTTTTCTCTTTTGCCGACACATAATGCGGTACAAAGTAGTAAACCAAAATCAATTTCCTTCCTATTTTTTTTTGGTAAATTGCAAAAATGGTCCCTAAAGTAGCCCAAAAACGCAAAAAAGACACTGAGACAAAAAGTTTTGCAAAAACGACATTAATGTTCAATTTTTTTGCAAAACAGCCACCGAGAGCTACTTTTTGCTAACGCCCGTTATTTTCCTCGTTAACTGCCTCGTCCCTTAGGGTAGTATTGTCATTTCACTGTTCCCGCCTAAACCATAACACACCGATTAGCACAAAACCCAAGAAACCCTATTGTGCAAAGTTCAATTGCAATTTCTTCCCTAAACTTTTCAAATACGCATTGTGATCTAATAAAAAGTGAAGACGATGGCTCTACCATTTGGGAAAAACCGCGCACGATCTTCCACGATCTGTGATCTTCATAAACTATATGGTATGTTTTGGTTATTATTAATTGTATCGATTTTTTTAGTTAAATATAATGGTAACCGCATGCACCATATGAATAGGAATAAGATTACACATTAAGATGATTTTTTATGTTTTTTAGTGTGGGTGTTGATGTTTATTGTTTCTACACAGAATCAAACCAGAACTTGTTCACTCTCAAAATCACCCACAGTGGAAAATTTACCTCACCACCAGGAAGGGTGTATCTTGATCCAGTTATGATTGGTATGATTTAGTTGATTATGACCTGTTTACGTTTGATGCATTTGAATCGTTGTTAGATGACCTAGGTGTCAACAATGGTGGGGTTTTAGAGTCTCATTTTAGGATACCAGGTGACACATTGGATGATGGGTTGTTACCCTTGAAGGATGATGACGATGTTATGAACCTGTTGAATTTGGTTCCTACATATAGAGAGATAGAGGTTTATATTGAGGCTAAACGAAAAAAAGGCAAAAAAATCCAAAATTATTGATGAAATACTATACGAGCCTACTGAAAATGTTGCTGATTTTGAGAATGCTACTCAAACTTCAACTAGCAAACCTGATGGAACCATTGGTACCAGGTTGGTAACTGACATAGACACTCCTGCTGCTCAACAACCTTTAAGTGTGGTTGATGGTGGAGAACAAGCTGAGCAACAATCAGCAATTATGGATGAAGACTTGTTCCAGTTTGTCCCTCCTGTAGATGATGTTGTTGAAGAAGAAGAAGACTAATACATACATGGTCGATGAACTTCAAAAAGGGAGTGAGGATGTTGTTTTAGAGCTTAACGATAAATTTGTTGATTTTGAAGAGGTAGCTGATAGGGATGATGTGGGCACCCCCATTGAGCAGGAGAGTCAGGAAGAAGAAGAATCGGATATTAGTGATTTTGAAGAGGATGATGTGGGCACCCCTATTGAGCCACAGGTGGACATGACTGAATTTAGTTTTGAAATTGATGACCACATTGACCATGTTACAAACTTAGTGGTATGTGCTTATTCACATACTTTTTATTTACCAAAACCGGACCCAAAAAGACCAAAAACTAACCAAATTGCCAAAAGATATTGTGTTTTTGTGTTTTTGATTGTGCAGGGATGGATATTGCAAAAATGGACAAAATCTAGCAAAAACCGGAGAAACGAGCACGGGATATGGAAAAGACTCAAAGCCGATGCCGGGAAAGATATTTTATGCTCAAAAGCCAAAGTCGATCCTCAGAGTCTCACCAAATGTCAATCACAACCCTTAGATCATCTTTTGAAAAATGGCAGATTTAGTCCTCGAGATTTCAGAAATTACAATACTAGTCCTTATTTGCCAAACCAAAATTAAAACAATATCCATAAACCCGGTCCTATTATCTACCCAACCCAACCCATCCTTAATAAACTATCTAACCCACTTTTAACATAAGCCCAATCCACTTAACCCACAACCCGAGCCCATTCATAGCCGGTCGAAACTAAGAACCAAATAAAAATAAAGAAATAAAACTCACACAATTACCCGCACCCTTTTCCCCTTTTTACCCAGAAAAGATACTATTACACGAACCCTAATTCATCCCGCTCAAAAATTACGGCAAGTAAGGATCAATTGGTAAATTCGTACGCATGTCAGAGGTGTCAGCACACGGATGGCTTATGTGGCAGCTGGCTATTGGTTGAGACACCTCACTACACCTCAATCTAAGGGCTCTGATTGTTTTCAATCATTGGGTACGGATTTAAGGGCTTGGATGATCTCTCAAGAAGCACACCACACGGATTGCCAGCGTGGCTTGTGTTTCACACCCCTTACTCTCTCCCTCGGCTATAAATAGGGATCATTTCTTCTCATTTTGTATGTAGGATTTAGTAGTGAAACTCTGTCGAATTTATTTCTCAATTGTAATTTCTTTTCAATAGTGTAATCCAGTTTTCAATCAATGAAAGTTTAGTTATTGTTTTATAATTCAAGCTTCTTCAATTTACTTTCAACCTTTATTTAGTTTGATTTTAGTCTGAATAGCTTATTAATGTTTTATTTCAATCCAGCAATCAATTTCAGCTAGTATCTTAGTTATCAGCTTAATGTTATCCATCTAAATAAAAAAAATAAAAATAAATAAACAAATAAAATAAAAATAATCTTCAAATTTCAAAATACAGGCTTCAATAAGCCTATTTCATTGTTCATTCAAGCTTATTCAAGCTATTATAGCTTGTTGTAAGATTGCTCATTCAAATTGCTTCTTATATCAAAAAGTCAACGAAAGTCAACTATTCATGATGGTGATGATCATGAGCTGATTTGATAGTCCAAGTGGAGAAAGGGAAGCCATTGGCCTATCTAAAGATAGGCAAGCTCAGTGAACTCCCTCTGTTCTTGCTGAGGAGAAGTGATTTGTAAGATTTTACTCATTTACATTTCTACTCACTTTTCATAGTTTAATTCTGCTGCTGTTAGTTTAATTTCTGTTTGATAATAGTTAATTGATGTTTATTTGATAGATTTAATAGTAGTTAAGCTTGTTTAGTCATTAGTTTATAGTTTAAAGTTGAATCTGCCTAATATAGCTTCTGAATTGATCTAGTCTGTGAATCTGAGATTCAGCTGTTTAATGTTGTTGTTTGATGTTATTCTGAGTATGTTTGATATCAATGAGTGATTATTGATGGTTGTTAATGATGAAACTCAGTTTGTTAGAGATTAGGAATGATAAAGGATTGTTTGGATAGTAAGCTGAACTGAGACTTGAGGTTGTTTAGCTGAGGAACTCTAATCTAATTGGTCTAAATTTATCATAGAAAACTCATGTTAGTTTAAGCAATAGTAGGCTGTGCAATTAAAAAGTCAAAACAGTTTGTGTAAGCCGTGATTTGCCGTGTTCTGCTGCTATTAAGGAACTGTGTAGGGAATATTTGGTTAGTTAATTGGCGTAGGCGTGTTAGACAATCAGTTATATAGCTTTATTTCAACTAGGTTTTTAGATTTGAGTAGCCGAATTTCAATTTAATCAACCGTAGTTAGTGCTTAATTGGTCAAATGTTTTTTTTTTAGTCTGTTACAAATTGTGTTCTGAGTGACTGTTTTCACGAATCAATTTGATCAATCATTAGTGTTCGAAATTATGTGATTTTGTGTTTCTAAGTAAGTTAGCCTAGGATAGTTTGAGTAATTCTCATTTCAAGTAATCGCGATAACATCTGGTACCTCGAAATTGCGCTCGAAATCTGTTGCTAGCCGTCTGTTTTAAGTCTGCTGCATTGTTCATGCTTTGTGCATCTGTTTTTTGCTTCGATTTAAGCTAGCAAACAAGTGTTTGTGATAGGGCTTTTTGAGTTTTTAGAATCTATGGTTGATCAGCTTTCCAAAGCAGTTTTCATTTTCTAAATTGGTTAAGTTTTGAGCGATTTACAAGCGTTTGAAAAGTGCTAGTTGAAACTGCTTTCTGGTTAACTAAGTGTTCTTAAGTTTCTGGTGTTGTCACATTTGGTCCCTAATCTTTTTGTTTAAGTTTAAATCGGGGCTGGTAGTTTTTAGTAATAAAATAGTTTGGTTTTTTTGGCACTCTTAGTCGCTGTCTTTGTTTAAAATTAAAATAGTTTCAGATTTCACACTTTAGTCCCTAAACTTTTTAACTTTTTGTTTTCTTTAATTTTCTTTTATAAAATTAGTTTTGATTAGTGACATTTTTAGTCCCTTAGGTTTTTACTTTTTCATTTTAGTATAATTTCACTAATAGATTTATAAGTCTCGGGATTAGCCCGGGATTTGCGTTATTTGATTTCTTTTTGTGTGCATTTATTTGATAACGTAGATTGTTGCTTTTAATTTTCCATATTTTAGTTTAAACAATACCAAAACTTTCACGTTCACTTATTCACTTCACATATTCACACACCGATTCGACTTATTCGCCGTCAAACCTTCGTTGGGAGAACGACCCGGGGGAATTGTATTCGTTACAATTTCTTTGGACTCAAAAATATATTACATCAATTAAATGGCGCCGCTGCCGGGGAAGGCTTGAAACGAGTGCGTCGATTTCGTCCGTTGTTTTTGTGATTTGAAGATCCTTCCTCGGAAGTTATTGTTTTTTTTAAAAAAAATAAAAAATACAAAAATATAATAAATAAAACACTTTTCCTAAAGTGTTTTCATAAATACATCTTAATAAACATCCTCGGTCTTCCGTTGAAGGAGGGCGGTTGTAAACCATTCCAAATTACAACAAAACAAATCGTGAAATTGATCGTTATCGGATTACTTTATTACTACAACCTTATTACGGGGTTTAAGGAAGTCTTGACATTAAATTGCAGACTGAAGAGAGATCCATTCTTCTCTCCCGCCTCGCTGCGCGTAGTTTTAAAGGAAACGGTTACGGTTAACGTAACGGTTACCAAAAAGAAAATAAAGTCTTTTGTTTTTCAATATATTAAAAAAGCCAAAAATAATTCCCAACCAAAAATACAAAAAGATTTTTGATTTTCATTTTTGTTTCCTTTTTGGTGTATGAACACCCGCTCATCTTCTCAAAATCTTATTTCTCCATTATCAAATCCCGAAAGGGTAATTCGACACACACACCGTGTTCATTTCCCAAACGTTGAGGAAATGAATCACGACGATCAAGCTCCTCCGGTGGAGCCTAATCAAGGAGCACAACCGGGCCCCGACCTCCGTCCGATGGAGGAACAACTTCAAACACCATTTAATGGTGTGCGAAGGGCCATTGTGATTCCCGACATACTTGCTAATCAATTTGAAATCAATCACGGGTTATTGAACCTAATCACTAGTATCTCTTACCACGGGTTCGAGAGTGAAGATCCTCATATTCACATTAGGAACTTCACCGATATAGTTGAGACCATTAAGCTTAACCAAGTATCATATGATGCGATAAAGATGAAGTTATTTCCTTTCTCCCTTAAGGGAGCGGCTCGAACTTGGCTTGAGAAGGAACCCCCGAACTCGATCTATACTTGGGGTGACCTAGCTTCAAAGTTCGTGAACCATTTCTATCCTCCTTCTAAGATTTCTAATCTCCGCGCTCAAATCTTACGTTTCCAACAAGCCTTTGATGAATCGTTCAGCGAGGCTTGGGATCGGTTTAAAGAGTTGTTGGAGAAATGTCCGAACCACGGTTTTTCAGAGCTACATCAAATCGATACCTTTTATAATGGTTTGAGTCTTGCCGATCAAGATTCACTCAATTCGGCGGCCGGTGGAAACTTATTGGCTCGTAATACTCAAGAGGCGTTCGGAATAATTGAAAACAAAGCCCGTGTGAGAAATTCAAGGAGCAAGCTTCAAACGTCTAATGCTAGTAGTAAGAACAATGAAGAAGTTATGAATGCTCTCGCCGCACTTAATAAGAGATTCGATTCATTTGTTATTGAGAAAACACCCAATCAAGTCAATGTTGTTAACCATGGTTGTGAAATATGTGGTGGTCCTCATTCTTATTTCGAGTGTCCGGCCACCGGGGCTTATGGACACGAGAATGTGTATGCTACTAATTCGGGTGGTAATGGTTACCAACCCCAAGGAGACCGTAATCTCCTTAGCTACCGTTCAAACAATTCACTTGGACCACCACCGGGATTCAATAATCAAAGTCAACATCAAGGTCAAAACCGTAATCAAGTTAACAATAATCAAAATCGTGCAAATAATGGTTTTCAAAACAATGGTTATAATCAAAATCAAAACCGGGGTTTTCAAGGGAATCAAAATCAAGGGAATTTTTATGGGAATTTCAATACTAATCAAGGAAATATGAATCAAAATCAAGGAAATTTTCATAATCAAGGTTTCAATAACAACAACCGAGGGCCAAATTTTAATCAAAATCAAAATGTTGTTCCAAATCCGTCACCCTCGGATGAGATTCTTCGACAATTAATGCTTCAAAATCAAAATTTGATGAAAACTCAAGAGTTGTTAACTAAGGAAATGAGTGAAATTAAGAAACGTTTAAATGATCGACCCTCGGGCTCGGGTACTACTTCTCTTCCAAGCAACACGATCGCAAACCCGAGGGGCGATGTTAAGGCGATCACAACACGTAGTGGTGTCTTTTATGATGGACCTACGGCTCCGACTACCTCTTCTTCTCTTCCTCCCAAGGTAGTCGCCCGTGAAACCGAGGTGGCAACGGATACGGCACTTCCTACTAATAACGGAAGGACCGAAGACATCCAACCTCCGGTTGTCCAATCGTCAAAAGGAAAAGGGAAAGTTGATTTTGAACAAGAGGTTCCCGTTAAGATAAAACTTCCGTATCCGTCGCGACTTGATGAACAAAAGCACCATGATAAGAATACGCATCAGATGGAGAAATTCTACCAAATCTTTCAAGATATGAGCTTCGAAATTAGCTTCGCGGATGCTGCTCTCTTAATGCCGAAGTTTGCATCGATGGTGAAGAATTTGCTGAGCAACAAAGATAAATTGTTTGAGATGGCAAAAATAACCCCGTTAAATGAACAATGTTCCGCGGTTCTCCTAAAAAAGCTTCCAGAAAAGCTTGGAGATCCCGGAAAGTTCCTTATTCCGTGCAATTTTCCGGGGATGGTTCAATGTTTTGCCTTGGCCGATCTTGGCGCTAGCATTAACCTAATGCCTAAGTCCGTTTGGGAAAAATTATCTCTCCCCGCTCTCACTCCGACCCGCATGACTCTCAAGCTTGCGGATCGATTAATTACTCGACCAATTGGAATAGCCGAAGATGTCTACGTTAATGTGGGAAAGTTCTATTTTCCGGCCGATTTTGTGATTGTCGATTTTGATGCCGATCCCCGAGTTCCTCCCATTCTCGGGAGAGGATTCTTAAGAACCGGGCGCGCGTTGATTGATGTGTATGATGAAGAGATTACCTTGCGAGTTGGTAATGAAGCCGTGACTTTCGATTTGGATCAAACCGCGAGATACTCCTCCAACGATAATTGCATGTCCGTGAACCGTATTGATATTATTGACGTTACTACGGAGGAGTATGCTCAAGAGATTCTCGGTTTTGCTAGCGGCAATTCCACTTTGGATTCTTCTTCTACCTCTATTGATGATTCTTCTTCGTCTACTATTTCTTCACCGATCATCTCCGACTCTTCCCCGTCCCTCACTCCGTTTGAGGGAGGTGATTTCTTTTTGGAAGAGGTCGATGAGTTTCTTGCTACCGACACATCTTCTTCACCGGAAGATGATGATTCTTATTATGATCCAGAGGGGGATATTCTTATGCTTGAACAACTTTTGAATGAAGACCCTACCCCTTTTTCCCCTCCGATGGACCTTAAAATGGCCGACGTTAAGGAAATTAAGCCGTCTACTGAGAATCCTCCGGAGCTTGAGCTCAAGGATTTACCTCCTCATCTTGAATATGCTTTCTTGGGAGATTCCGATACATTTCCCGTCATCATTTCAAAAGCTCTCAAAGATGAGGAGAAGGCCCGACTCTTAGACGTGCTTAAAAAGCATAAGAGTGCCATTGCTTGGCAGATCTCTGATATAAAGGGTATTGACCCTAAATTCTGCACCCATAAGATCTTATTGGAAGATAATTTCAAACCCGCTGTTCAGCAACAGAGACGGGTTAACCCAAAAATCCATGATGTCATAAAAAAGGAAGTTATTAAACTCCTTGACGCAGGGATGATTTATCCGATCTCAGATAGCTCATGGGTTAGCCCGGTTCACTGTGTGCCTAAAAAGGGTGGAATGACCGTTGTAACAAACGAAGAAAATGAGTTAATCCCCACACGTCTCGTCACCGGATGGAGAGTGTGTATTGATTACCGAAAACTCAACGATGCTACCCGTAAAGACCATTTCCCTCTACCGTTTATGGACCAAATGCTTGAGCGTTTGGCAGGAAATGAGTTCTATTGTTTTCTCGATGGCTTTTCCGGGTATTTTCAAATACCAATTGATCCCCAAGATCAGGAAAAGACCACCTTCACGTGTCTTTATGGAACATTTGCCTACCGACGCATGCCTTTCGGCTTGTGCAATGCTCCGGGCACGTTTCAAAGGTGCATGATGGCCATATTCCATGATATGATCGAGACGACGATGGAGGTCTTTATGGATGACTTCTCGGTTTATGGAAATTCTTTCTCCTCGTGCCTCTCCCATTTAGAGAAAATGCTTGAACGGTGTGAAAGCACCAATCTCGTTCTAAATTGGGAGAAGTGCCATTTCATGGTTAAAGAGGGCATAGTCCTCGGCCATAAGATTTCCAAATCTGGGATTGAGGTCGATCGAGCTAAAGTCGATGTTATCGCTAAGCTACCTCATCCCACTACCGTTAAAGGAATCCGTAGTTTCCTTGGTCATGCCGGTTTCTACAGACGATTTATTCAAGACTTCTCAAAAATCGCCCGGCCTCTGACCCATCTTCTTGAAAAAGATGCTCCGTTCATCTTCTCTCCCGAATGCATCGAAGCATTCGAGGTTCTTAAAAAGAAACTGACTGAAGCTCCGATCTTGGTTGCCCCCGACTGGGACTTGCCCTTTGAGCTAATGTGTGATGCAAGCGATTATGCTATCGGTGCAGTCCTGGGGCAACGCAAGTCAAAATACTTCCAACCGATACACTATGCTAGCAAGACAATGACCGACGCTCAATCTCATTACACTACTACTGAGAAAGAGTTGTTGGCCGTTGTCTACGCTTTTGAGAAATTTAGACCGTATCTTGTCTTATCAAAAAGCATAGTGTATACGGACCATTCTGCTCTCAAGTATCTCTTAGCAAAACAAGATGCTAAACCGAGATTACTTCGGTGGATTCTTCTGCTCCAGGAATTTGACATTATCATTCGTGATAAAAAAGGAGCAGAGAATCTAGCCGCTGATCATTTGTCCAAACTTGAAAATCCCCATCAAAGTGATCTCGAGAAAAAGGAAATAACCGAAACATTTCCTCTCGAGACACTTGGGAAGATATCTTTAAAGAATGATCCGAGTACCCCATGGTTTGCTGATTACGCAAATTACCATGCGGGGAATTTTGTGGTGAAAGGGATGTCGTCCCAGCAGAAAAAGAAGTTTTTCAAAGATGTTAAACATTATTTCTGGGACGACCCCTACTTATTCCGGATATGTGCCGATCAAGTGATAAGACGGTGTGTGCATGGCCAAGAAGCCGTTGACATCCTCAACGCTTACCATAATGGACCCACGGGGGGACATCATGGTGCCAGCTACACCGCTAAAAAAATCTTTGATTCTGGATTCTATTGGCCGACAATCTACCGCGATGCCCACAACTTGGTAAAGTCTTGTGACTCTTGCCAACGTCAAGGAAAAATCTCGCAAAAAGACGAAATGCCTCAAAATGCAATTCAAGTCTGTGAGATTTTTGACGTGTGGGGCATCGATTTCATGGGGCCTTTCCCGTCTTCACGAGGGAATAAGTATATCCTCGTGGCCGTCGACTACTTGTCAAAATGGGTTGAAGCTAAAGCGCTCCCCACTAACGACGCCCGAGTGGTTGTTAAGTTTTTGAAAAATCTCTTCTCCCGATTCGGAACTCCTCGTGCTATAATCAGTGATCGCGGTACTCACTTCTGCAATGATCAATTTGCAAAAGTTATGCTCAAGTATGGTGTCACTCACCGACTCTCTACCGCGTATCACCCGCAAACAAGCGGACAAGTCGAGGTTTCGAATCGTGGATTGAAACGTATCCTTGAAAGAACCGTTGGTGAAAATCGAGCCTCGTGGGCCGACAAATTGGATGATGCTTTATGGGCTTTCCGAACCGCTTTCAAGACACCCATCGGGTGTACTCCTTACAAGCTGGTTTACGGAAAGGCCTGCCATCTGCCCATCGAGCTCGAGCATTAGGCATATTGGGCCTTGAAACATGCCAATTTTGACCTTAAGACCGCGGGTGATCACCGTAAGCTCCAAATTAATGAATTAAATGAGCTTCGGGATCAAGCCTACGAGAATTCTTTGATCTACAAAGAGAAAACAAAGAGGATTCATGACTCTAAGATTAAAAACCGCATTTTCAATGTTGGTGATCGAGTCCTCCTCTTCAATTCTCGGCTAAAGATTTTCTCGGGCAAACTCAAAACCCGCTGGTCTGGGCCATTCACTATCACTCAAGTTTTTCCATATGGAACCGTCGAGTTAGCTCAAAATGACGGTCCAAACTTTAAGGTGAATGGTCATAGGTTGAAGCACTATTTTGGAGGGGACGTACCATCATTGGTTGTCCCGGATCTCCAAACTTTCCCCATGGACAACTAAATTCGGGGTCGAGTCAAGCTCATGTGACTCGGTTAACAAAAACAAGCGCTTCGTGAGAGGCACCCCATGCTTATCCATCTATCTTCTTTCTATTTTCTTAATAAAGAGGAGGGGATCCTCTTCCATATCTTGTGTCTCGTTGTTTTTCTGTGGTATGTCCAGGAATGCCCGATGATGAAGACTCTCGTGCTCGTAGTTTCCTTCACGCTACTCGAGTTTCATCATTCGCTGCTCATCCGATATCCTAAATCTTATCGTTTACATCTATCTTTTGGCATAATTATTAAACGGCCTTAGATTTATGTAGGAGAACCCTTACCTTTAAGACATTGAGGTCAATGTCTCGCTTTAGTCTGGGGGGGGGGGGGGGGTAATCTGTCGATTTGATTTTGCCTTGCATTTTTGCCGTTTTCTCATGCAACCCCGTTTTTTTCCTCCAAAATTGAAAAAAAATCCAAAAAAAAAAAAAAAAAAAAAAAAAAAAATGATAAAATTTAAAAAATTTTTGCAAAAATATAATAAATTTTGACATTTTTGACTTTCCGCTGGGTAGAGTAGGAATAAAATTTTGACTTGACCGGGCGTGTTGAGCCCTAGCTTGTTCCCTTAACCAATGATAATCATATAAGCTTGTGCTAGTCTTGTACACCAGGAGCTATAAAAGGCGAATTCTTTCTTAAGAGTTTGCAAGTTCCCGTACTTGACTTTATACATGCATGGCTTTAAAGTTTTCGCTAGTCTTTTACATAAGGAGCTAGAAAACGCGAATTCTTTTCAAGAATTTGTAAGTTTCTGTAACTGACTTTATATATGCGTGGCTGATTATCGGCTAAGTATTCGCCAATTTCATTATTTGAGATTTTTAAATGTGCGAAGAGCGAGAAATGATAGAGTTTATTTAGAAGTTAGATGCCAAACGTGGAGTAGTTGGTTCTCTTTAGAGCTCGTCGTAGGTACTTGTGGCCTTTTGCTCCCGTAAAATTGTTTCACCCCATATATTGTATAAATAATTAAAGATATTTAGGTTTAGAACGAAATTTAGTTCTCCATCTTCTTAAAAGAATTTTTGCTCTAAAGATTGGGTACACATCAAGGTCCCGTATTGAGTGAATAAGTTGTAAAGTGCTCTTAGATTTCGGATTGAGATCGGACCTTGGATCCTTACTTCTAAAGGCGGTAAGGTCTTGGATTTAAACCGTGAAGGTTCGTTTTCTAAGGGTTACTATGTCATAAGTGTTGTATGTTTGATGTTTTGGAAACACCCGGTAATCCCGTGGTACTAAGTTATTGAGTGAAGAAAAGTTTGAGTTAAAAAAAAAAAATGTATGTTGAGATGTATGGATTTTGTGCTTAATGTGTTAGACAAGTTGATGGCACGTGAGGTGCATGTGAATGACCCTAGATCGGGCACATGAGGTGCACGTGATGTTTCTCCACAACTGATGTCTACATGTTTGTATGAGTTCTTTAGTCTTTGATATATGTAATAACCTTGATTTGGACCTCATTTTTAAGGCAAACTTTCTTGCAAGAAGATGGAAAACTACTTAGCGTTTTAAGCTTGGTATCTTTATCGGACTAATAATTATGAAAATGAGAAGCTTATGAAGAAATTCATTTCTCTCACAAAAATAAAATAAGTAGAAAAAAAAAAAAAAAAAAAAGTTTGGGAGCATGAGGTTCTTACACAAGTAACTTCCATGAGTAGTGTTGGCATCTAATTTCTAAGTAGGTTGTGATCTCGTTTATAAGCTTAGTTTGGGAGCATGTGAAAAATCAAGGACGATGAATTTTATCCTTATGGTCACTCCTCTATGAGTTGTGTTTCTACTCTATGACCCTAAAAATTATCGATAGATAATGATTGTCAACAAAAACCGTCACATGAATAATGAGAAAAATACAAAAATAGAATAAAAGGAAAATCGGGGAGTTTTTAGAACTTAAGATTTCTTAATCTCTTTTGAAAATTTTGCTACTTCTCAAAGTTAGTAAAAAGAGATTGGAAATTTTCAGTTTCAAAAACATGTTTTTATAACATTGCATGAGGACATTGCAATAGCTTAGTCTGGGGGAATTTTGGTATGTGCTTATTCACATACTTTTTATTTACCAAAACCGGACCCAAAAAGACCAAAAATTAACCAAATTGCCAAAAGATATTGTGTTTTTGTGTTTTTGATTGTGCAGGGATGGATATTGCAAAAATGGACAAAATCTAGCAAAAACCGGAGAAACGAGCACGGGATATGGAAAAGACTCAAAGCCGATGCCGGGAAAGATATTTTATGCTCAAAAGCCAAAGTCGATCCTTAGAGTCTCACCAAATGTCAATCACAACCCTTAGATCATCTTTTGGAAAATGGCAGATTTAGTCCTCGAGATTTTAGAAATTACAATACTAGTCCTTATTTGCCAAACCAAAATTAAAACAATATCCATAAACCCGGTCCTATTATCTACCCAACCCAACCCATCCTTAATAAACTATCTAACCCACTTTTAACATAAGCCCAATCCACTTAACCCACAACCCGAGCCCATTCATAGCCGGTCGAAACTAAGAACCAAATAAAAATAAAGAAATAAAACTCACACAATTACCCGCACCCTTTTCCCCTTTTTACCCAGAAAAGATACTATTACACGAACCCTAATTCATCCCGCTCAAAAATTACGGCAAGTAAGGATCAATTGGTAAATTCGTACGCATGTCAGAGGTGTCAGCACACGGATGGCTTATGTGGCAGATGGCTATTGGTTGAGACACCTCACTACACCTCAATCTAAGGGCTCTGATTGTTTTCAATCATTGGGTACGGATTTAAGGGCTTGGATGATCTCTCAAGAAGCACACCACACGGATTGCCAGCGTGGCTTGTGTTTACACCCCTCACTCTCTCCCTCGGCTATAAATAGGGATCATTTCTTCTCATTTTGTATGTAGGATTTAGTAGTGAAACTCTGTCGAATTTATTTCTCAATTGTAATTTCTTTTCAATAGTGTAATCCAGTTTTCAATCAATGAAAGTTTAGTTACTGTTTTATAATTCAAGCTTCTTCAATTTACTTTCAACCTTTATTTAGTTTGATTTTAGTCTGAATAGCTTATTAATGTTTTATTTCAATCCAGCAATCAATTTCAGCTAGTATCTTAGTTATCAGCTTAATGTTATCCATCTAAATAAATAAAAAAAATAATAAATAAAAAAAATAAAAATAATCTTCAAATTTCAAAATACAGGCTTCAATAAGCCTATTTCATTGTTCATTCAAGCTTATTCAAGCTATTATAGCTTGTTGTAAGATTGCTCATTCAAATTGCTTCTTATATCAAAAAGTCAACGAAAGTCAACTGTTCATGATGGTGATGATCATGAGCTGATTTGATAGTCCAAGTGGAGAAAGGGAAGCCATTGGCCTATCTAAAGATAGGCAAGCTCAGTGAACTCCCTCTGTTCTTGCTGAGGGAGAAGTGATTTGTAAGATTTTACTCATTTACATTTCTACTCACTTTTCATAGTTTAATTCTGCTGCTGTTAGTTTAATTTCTGTTTGATAATAGTTAATTGATGTTTATTTGATAGATTTAATAGTAGTTAAGCTTGTTTAGTCATTAGTTTATAGTTTAAAGTTGAATCTGCCTAATATAGCTTCTGAATTGATCTAGTCTGAGAATCTGAGATTCTGCTGTTTAATGTTGTTGTTTGATGTTATTCTGAGTATGTTTGATGTCAATGAGTGATTATTGATGGTTGTTAATGATGAAACTCAGTTTGTTAGAGATTAGGAATGATAAAGGATTGTTTGGATAGTAAGCTGAACTGAGACTTGAGGTTGTTTAGCTGAGGAACTCTAATCTAATTGGTCTAAATTTATCATAGAAAACTCATGTTAGTTTAAGCAATAGTAGGCTGTGCAATTAAAAAGTCAAAACAGTTTGTGTAAGCCGTGATTTGCCGTGTTCTGCTGCTATTAAGGAACTGTGTAGGGAATATTTGGTTAGTTAATTGGCGTAGGCGTGTTAGACAATCAGTTATATAGCTTTATTTCAACTAGGTTTTTAGATTTGAGTAGCCGAATTTCAATTTAATCAACCGTAGTTAGTGCTTAATTGGTCAAATGTTTTTTTTTTAGTCTGTTACAAATTGTGTTCTGAGTGACTGTTTTCACGAATCAATTTGATCAATCATTAGTGTTCGAAATTATGTGATTTTGTGTTTCTAAGTAAGTTAGCCTAGGATAGTTTGAGTAATTCTCATTTCAAGTAATCGCGATAACATCTGGTACCTCGAAATTGCGCTCGAAATCTGTTGCTAGCCGTCTGTTTTAAGTCTGCTGCATTGTTCATGCTTTGTGCATCTGTTTTTGCTTCGATTTAAGCTAGCAAACAAGTGTTTGTGATAGGGCTTTTTGAGTTTTTAGAATCTATGGTTGATCAGCTTTCCAAAGCAGTTTTCATTTTCTAAATTGGTTAAGTTTTGAGCGATTTACAAGCGTTTGAAAAGTGCTAGTTGAAACTGCTTTCTGGTTAACTAAGTGTTCTTAAGTTTCTGGTGTTGTCACATTTGGTCCCTAATCTTTTTGTTTAAGTTTAAATCGGGGCTGGTAGTTTTTAGTAATAAAATAGTTTGGTTTTTTTGGCACTCTTAGTCGCTGTCTTTGTTTAAAATTAAAATAGTTTCAGATTTCACACTTTAGTCCCTAAACTTTTTAACTTTTTGTTTTCTTTAATTTTCTTTTATAAAATTAGTTTTGATTAGTGACATTTTTAGTCCCTTAGGTTTTTACTTTTTCATTTTAGTATAATTTCACTAATAGATTTATAAGTCTCGGGATTAGCCCGGGATTTGCGTTATTTGATTTCTTTTTGTGTGCATTTATTTGATAACGTAGATTGTTGCTTTTAATTTTCCATATTTTAGTTTAAACAATACTAAAACTTTCACGTTCACTTATTCACTTCACATATTCACACACCGATTCGACTTATTCGCCGTCAAACCTTCGTTGGGAGAACGACCCGGGGGAATTGTATTCGTTACAATTTCTTTGGACTCAAAAATATATTACATCACTTAGCTACTATTATGGCAGAGGATATGGATTCGAATGCTGCCTATGACTTTGATGAGTTTGATAGTGGGGAAGATACCCGTGCTCCAAGAATTGTGAACATAAGAAAGAAAAGGTTGAAAGAAATTAGGAGGGAGGACCAGGGTAGAGAAAATGTTAAAAAGGGTGATTTTTTTGTAACAGAAAAATTTTCGACACCGAAGGAAATCAAACAGAAGGTAAGAATGTATGCTTTGGAGTGTAGAAGAGATATTAGGATTGATAAGTGTGATCAAGAAAGGGTTAGAGCTTATTGTAATGGGACTGTTGTGGGTTATGGTAAGAGGAAACATGCAGATAGTGATGGCAGAAATGATTCTGCAAGTTGTCAAACAACAGCTTCTTGTTCACAGTCAAAGGGCAAGTTTGCGACATCCAAAACCTATAACAAAAAGGGCAAGCCCATGTGCCCGTGGTCCCTACATGTGTCAAAAGTCGGTGATGAACCTTGTTGGAGTGTCAAAACATTAAAAGATGAACATAAATGCCTCCAAACAAGAAAAATTAAATTGTTGACTGCAAGATTCATTTCATCCGAGGTTGCTAAAATTCTTGTTAACAACCGGAAAATCCCAACCGCTGCACTGACAATTATTGCAATGAAACGGATTTTGGGTGACCATGAAGAACAATATGCCAATCTTAGGGATTACGCTTTGGAATTGAAGGAAAAAAACAAGGATACAACTGTGAAGATTCAAGTTGAAGCAAACACTGATTCAACCGAGGATTCAAGGGTTTTCAGACGGATCTATGTTTGTATTGGTGCCTTGAAAAAAGGTTACAGAGCAGGAAGAAGGGAAATACTAAGTTTGGATGGGGCTTTTATCAAAGGACCATATACTGGTCAAATCTTAACTGCTGTTGGTGTCGATAGCAATAATGGGTTGTATCCAGTTGCTTACGCGGTAGTTGAAGCTGAGTCTAAGAGTTCATGGTTATGGTTCCTTAGCAATCTAGGAGATGATCTTGATAACCCAATTCAAACTACACCTTTATCTCAGACAGACAAAAGGTATAAACATGGTTTATCTTATCCATTTATTTGCAACCCAATTCAACCCAATTCAATCATCATTCATATATTATCTTATGTTTAATGTGACAGAGGATATTATCAGCCATTGCAGAAATGTTTCCTGCTGCTGAACACAGATTATGTGTGCGACACATATATGACAACATGAAACAGTTATTCAAGGGACAGAAGATCAAGGATCTTCTTTGGAAGTGTGCTACAGCATCAACAGTGGTTCAGTTTAATAGAGGAATGGATGAGCTCAAATCAGCGGACTCTAAAGCTTATGACTGGTTAAGAAAGATACCACCATCATCATGGTCAAGGTCATTGTGAAAACGTAGAGGGGGGGGGGGTGAATACGTTACCATTTTAAACTCTTAAAACTTGTTGTATCAAATATCCAAGTAAGCTTGTTGTAATATGAAAAATGCCAATTGTAGTCTATGACTAGCATATACTAAAACAATTTGTCACACAAGTATAACCATCAAGTCACACCACAAGCAATAATATAATGCAAGTAAAAAGGTAAAGCAGTAAGTAAAAGAAAGTGCAAATCGGACACGAGGATTTATAGTGGTTCGGTCACGGATCTCCTCTCCACCCTACTCCACTCCCCGAGTACCCAACTCGAGAGTTACTTCACTAGATCAACAAGCTCCCTTCTCGGCGGAGAAAACCTTACAAACATCGCTTACACTTTTTCCGGTACAAAGCTAAATACCGGGTTCTAGTTCGAGGTAGAACCAACCTAATGTCGCCTATACAATATTTACGACACTAAGCTAGATGTCGAGTTCTTTTACAAGGGTACAACCACTCCCGTTATGTTTTATAGCCCAACATTAAAACCTTGTGTTTTATGGCACAAACACATAAACCATCTAATCTAGTTTGGTGAATATATTGTGATGATACAGTGATGTTTACAATGATGATCCATGACACAAATGTCAAATGGATATGTATGACTAATATAAATGAACTTACATTGATAGGAAGCCTTCAATGGATGAAGATCACAAGTTCCCTAAGCTTGTTGTGATAGATCTTCATATATGTATGCTTGTGGTGGATGATGACTCAAGATCTCTGAGCTTGCTTCACAGGATCATTTCGGGAGTATGCTTACAACATAATGAAAGTTAGAAGCATTATGATAATGAGGGTGTTTAATGTATGTTACTACATTGTTAATAACTAATCTAAATGTGTGCAAGATGTTATAGAAAATGTGTTTTTAAGTGGTGATTCAACAACATGGTGTGGGCTGCTATTTATAGCCATTTGGCTTCAGCAACCCACGGATTGGACGGAACCAAAAAAAGGGTTCCGCCCTTGTTAATTTTTGGTTCCGTCAGTCCTGACAGAAAATCTTCCAAAATCTTGTTTCAAATCTTTCCAAAATATTTACACAATCTTTCCAAGATATCTTTTGTGATCTTTCAAGATTTTGATGACACTATGCATGAGATAATAAAAACATTTTCATTTTGATTAAAATGTAAACAAAAGTTTGTTTGTAAAATGTATTACTTAACTAGTTAATATATGTTTAAAAAGTTGTACCATGTTAGTTTATGTGTTACTAAAAATGTTAAACTACTTATGCTATTATAGGACTTAAGTTATTATGTCATTAACATCATTTTTAGAAGTATGTAAACACATTTGTCTTAGTTTGACACCTAAAGTGCACTTTGACACCTAATGTGGTACTTATCCTATTTTGACACCTAAAGTGCACTTTGACACCTAATGTGGCACTTATTCTATGAATACAACTTAGGAAGCATGATGTACAAGTAAAAATACTTGTATATGCAAAATGTAAAGTGAGTTCGAAATAGAATGATTAACCTTTTAAAATACTTAATGACTCTAAACGTATTTTAAACATTCTAAATGATTTGTCAAGGGGTTTGATCATAATGCCACACAACACACATGTACGAACCTGTGTTGTAGCATACGAGGACTTGAGGTGTTGAATGTATGTTGAGACAAAATATGATTAAGAGTAACTTGTACATTTTACGTTATGTATCAAGTTACATGTTTGTCATTAATCAAAACAAACGAGACTGTATAGATTAAATATCGTAATATTTGCACTAACAATCTCCCCCTTTTTTATGATGACGAAATATGTAAACGTGATAGATAGTAAAATGTAAAAGGTTACTTGTGTCCGTAATACCTTCTACATTACCTTCTCCGTTTACACTCTTCTCCCCCTTTTGTCGAAACAAAATGGGTGTGTCCTTGGAGTTAACTTAATTTCTCCCCGAAAAGGCGAGCTTGCATCATCCCTAATGAAGTTAAATTGTCTACTCCAATCCCCTATGGTTGTTGCGTTCCCTAGGTTATTGCCCTTGTTTGGTAGCGGATCCATGGATCAAATTTAGAGGCTTAACCTACATCAAGGTTAGTTTTGTGCAACATATTTATATGCATATAAAAAAATATGAGAAATGCATGATGAAGAAAATGCATATAGCAAACGATACACGTGGGTAAGCTATGTTAGACTATATTCTCCTCCTTTTTGTCGAAACACAAAGGTGTGTCGAAGAGTGAGAATGGTGATGAATGCATGCATGCTCCCCCTTGACGGTTGCTCCCCCTTGATCGAGGCATCAAGGTATGATTAAAAAGCTACAAAACAAATATTAGTGCAAAACTATATTCGTCCTTGGACGAGTATGTGATATACAACCAAGTGTGTATAAGATGCATTCTATAAATGCTTGACGGAAGCTCCCCCTTACTTTAGGACGTCAAGATGAACCTATGTAACACCCCCAAAATTATAACAGCGGAAGATAGATCACTGGGGTATTACTTCTTAGCACAAAGTACAAGTCATGGAAAACGACCCTTGAAAAGAGACGTTTTAAAAGTGTTTCACATTTGATACATTAAATTCCCAGAGTTTGCAAAGGTCCCAACAGTTTTCATAAAACACAATGTTTTCAAAATATTGCAGATGTTTTAAACATAACATAAATCTTTAAAATATAGACACTTCAAATGTGAAAATATGCCGAGTCCTCAAAATATATCCGTGCGACTCCATCCAAGACCTTCATGCCTTTAAACCTGAGATAAAACATGCTAAAACGTCAACACAAAGGTTGAGTGAATCCATAGAGTTTTAGTAATAAGCAGTTGATCACAATATAATTCAGTTTATAAAAACGACTAAGCAACAAATGCAGAGTCTGATTCAGTTATTATTGCACTAAGCTCGTGACCCCGAACATTAACTTGGTCAGATATTCTAGCGGAATATAATTTTGCCCTTCAACAAGAGGTAATAGCCTAATTACCTAGCAACCTCAAATACAGTGCATATGGTTTCCCATGCAGGGCAGCGGTCCAAAATGGGGAAAGTCATTCCCAATAGATCTATTCACGGCATTCGCGTTCACTCGCAAGTGATTAACGGTTCACGATAAAGAAGGGACTTTCAGGCTTTGGGAAACTTAGGCAATAACAATGTCAGGATAGCATACAGTTTTCAAAGCATTGTGATCATAGTTATTTATAGCATGTATCTCCCCCACGGAGTTTGTAAAACAATTAAGGTAAAATTGGGGCTATGAACTCACCAATAATGAAGTAGCAACGGAAATCGGAGAAGTGTGCACGTCGAGAAAACCGCAAGATCACAAGTGACCTAAATAAAATATAACACGACTTAGGCTCAGGGATTAAAGTATAATACTTATTATTTATGACTTAACTCAGTACATGAACTCAAAATATCACATGGTCATTTATTTAAAAGTCTTATAGCAAGACATGGGTCGAAAGACGTTTAATAAAGTTTATATGGTTTAAAAATGCAATGCTGATGGAAATTTTATAAAATTGCCGCACCAATTGGTCGCCATTTCTAAACCGTGAAGGCTAAAATTATGAACTTTATATTCTTAGAAAGGTATGACTCTGTAAAATATGAAAATCAAGGCCTCACATTACTGAGAACTTCAGAACATGGGTAAACTTACAAATTTACCCCTGTGTCTCTAGATAGTTATACTCAGCATCTAAATGGGTTTAGGAAAAAGAGTGTATCTTCTTATCTACAGGTCTAATGGACACATGGCTTGTGGGAAAAGTTTTCTACAGGTCTTGGCTACAACTTTCATGTTTACACCAACCTAATGTTCTTTACAACATTTTAGAGTAATTAGCCTTTCAAATCTGACATGCATTCCTGGACCAGTTTTAGTGTGGATTTTCTCTAAAAATTTCCAAGATTACTTAGGATGTAAGGTTTTCGGGGAAATGATCCTAAGACCTGTGGCTAACTCCCAATATTTTTATTTTTGATTAAAACCTTCTGAGTACAAAATGGTGAACGGATCTTGAAGCATCAAATCTGGGACAGACTATTGACCAATCAAAATGGCTACTTTTGTACATTTATTACCTCTAATACACATGCATGCTCAAGACCAATGATTCCTACTCTTTTATTCATACAATAAATCAATATTTCCAGGAGATGAAAGATTATCTTTAGTTTTAACTTCAGTTTTTAGTAACAAACATCCAAGATAAACATCCATAACTAGCCAAAAATTCTATAAGATCCATTAATCTCTTGCATAACTTTTACCTATCAACACTAACCAATTATCAAACCACCTATTTCCCATATGATCTTGACTCTAATCAACTAAAATGACACATGAAATAGATGTTTTTTTAGCCTAGGAAAATCTCTAATAAACATAGGAAAATAAAGAAAATGAGATGAAACTAATTAAAGAAACTTACTAGGGCTCAATTGGGTTAACTAATGCAAGGTTTTTGGATACTTGAAAGCTTGATGAAGATGGTCTTGAGGGGGGGGGGGGATGTCACAGCAGCAAGAAGTCCAGGAGAAGGAACTTTGGTGTTGGATGATTTTTAGTGAGAGAGAGTGGGAGTTGCATGGAAAGATATAATGAGTTTATGGGTAATGATAAAAATGAAGAGTGTGCAAGTAATTAAAGGGGAGGGTGGTATTGATGGGAGGCCGGCCTAAGGGCTTTATGGGGAGGGTTTTCTTTTGTTATATTTTAAATATACCTTGTATACATCTTTTGTACAAGTATTATAAGTCACGGAGTGAGTTTGAAGGCCAACGAGGCTAAATCGGTAACGTTTTATGCCCAGTTTATGGAAATAAAAGTCATGAAGATAATATTTTCATAAAAATGTTAAATGTAACTTAAAATGACCTATTTTGATGTTTCATAAATTTCCCGAGCCTTCCGGAGTGTTATAACGCCTTTAAAGCCTAAACCGCGAGCTGAAAACGCGTAAAACGTAAAATGTGCACACTTCGCGTAGAAATGGAAAATTACATTATTCCATATGAAAACAAGTACGTGGGGGAATATAAATCATATTAACGGGTAAACTGAGCATAGCCTGAGTCAATTTACAAATTTTAGTGTACGTGTCACGACGTACGCGGGCAACTTTCCCGGCAAAAGCCAATTTACTTAAAATAGCATAATAAGCAAATAAAATTAGTAAAAGTAATGACTTGAAATTTCTCGGTTGTTACAACCTACAAAACAAATATTAGTATAATAGAAGCTTTGTCTTTTAGACAAATATGTCATATACAACCAAGTGTATAGACGATGCAATATGAGTGCTTGATGGATATTCCTCCTTGTTCGAGGGTGTCAAGAAGCACCTAAAATAAGGAAAATAATTGATGCAAACCTCATCCTTAGATGAGTATGTTATATACAATCGAGTGTATATGATGATGAACCTACAATGAAAGAATTAGTGCAATATATTTCATCTTTTTGACAAAGAAAAAAAAAAGATGTATATATGCAATATATAAATGATATAATCACAAGCAACTCAAAGTAAAGAACCAAGATTATGAAATCAAAGATCTCAGGAAGTGTAGTCTTCTAATAAGAATTACAATCATAAGAAAAACGAGAATATAATATGAAAAGATCCTAAAATAATACCTAGAAAGAGGATATGAAGTGAAGTTGAAATATTAAGAGTTAGAGTGGGCGGTGCTAGTGTTGGTGTCGGTTAACTAGTACGATTCATAGGAGGCTGTGGTGATAACTCGATAGAAGACTCATGATTGATTAAAGTGAGTTGTCGCTAATCCATGGTGGTGATGATTAGTGAAGATGGTGATGGAAGGTGGTGGCAATAACGTAGACAACTATTTACAGAATTAGAAACTCGTATGTATAGCAAATGCTATAACGAATATAAAGACTGAACATATGGACTCATGCAATCCTTATCTAAAATTCACAACTTGAATGGAAAACAACGAATATGACTTTCGTAATGTCAAGTGACCAAGATGAAAAAGAGAATGTTAATAGACATTAATAGACATTGCTTATTTAATGACACATAAAGGTCACAATTTGAATGATATCATTGACGCTAACAAGAATGAAATTCATTCATTGATTGACACAAATAATAATAAAAAAGACCTATTCTAGAGAGTATTAACATGGTTTTGACCGACATGATCTTTTATGACATTATCATCTACCGAAGATGATGTATAATAAAAAGAAGTGAAGATAATATGCACCAAAATAATAAGTACCTATATGAGGATGAGAATGACATCATATGATGGGAGAGAGTTGGATAGACCAACGTGTTGAGAAAGTGTTGGGAATGACGGTTTTGATTAATATATCGTTTGCACTGACAATGACGTGCCTGATATGTGTCAAGGAAGAAAAGGATGAGATCCTATGATGGTGTTCTAGACAATGAAGTTGTGAGGTCCTGGTTTAAGAAAAATCCTAGAATCCATTTAAATTAGTTGTTGGTTGTGGAGATGAAGAAGTTTGTCAATCACATGATGTGAAAAGGCTTGAAATACTTGTGGTTTTGTGAACCCATTTTAACTAAATGATGTGTACCTATGTGTTGGTATTTTAGGGTGTAAGAAACATGAGTAAGTGTTCTTTAATACATTTTGACAAAAGACAATTATGTGAATGAATTTCTCTCCGCCTTAATCGGTGGACATCCAACATAATGTGTAATGCATCGAATAAATAATGACGATAAAGTGTTTAGGAGGTTGCAGGTTAATGAAAGTGATGAGTTTAGTAATGTTTTTGCGGATGTTGGTTAGCATACAAAGAACTTCATCCTTGAAGTCACGTAGCTCTTCTCTATCAATGCGAGATGATCGCATGACGAGGCATGTGGTTTTCTCATAGGAGGTGGAGAGGATTAGAGTATTGTTATAGCTAAGTAGTGATGAAGGTGATTTTTAGAAAGCGGAAGCAATAATGTGATTTGGAAAGAGGTCGGTTGAAAGATACACAAATGTAATTTCCAAGCCTCTAAAACTTAATTATATATGCTTTAAAACTATATGCAAGTGCAGGGGCCCTTAAAACATATTACTAATCTATGTAGCAATAAAGGGATTACAATTATGTGAAATGAGCATATAAAAGTTAGAACGAAGTGAGATAACAAATGATTTGTTATCAACCTACAGAACAAGTGAGTTAGTGACTAAAGATGTCAAAAAGATAGAAATCATAAGATAATATCTTGTACAAACAACACATTAGACTGCTAGACATAAAGTTACCACATAGCAAGATAGCATCAAGACAGATAATCATATTACGAGAGAGCATGACATTGTTTGAGACACTTCATTGTGAAATTGTTTTGTTGTTAGGCTTAGACACTTAAGCATAATTATCCATTAATTAACACAATGATCTATGTGATTAATTTGTAGAATAAAAAGACTTCTAAATGTTTATCATACCAAAATCACTTTGATAAATTATAAGTGCACAAGTAGCAAACAAGTAGTGTGACAAAGTCACAAAAGAAGCAAGACGAAAAGTTCATGCAAACCGTGTTTAAATTGTAACATTTTGGAGCATGTATTATTTAGACCATCCTAAGCATAGATTTAATGAATGCCAACAAAAGAAAAGAGCTTTTAAACATAGATACATCATATAGAAACATAATGTATCAAAATGGCATATCATGAGTTAACAAGTAACACGTTAATCTTGTGAAACATCATATAAAGTAAAATTGAAAATATCATACAAATCATGTTAACATTTAGTAGCATGAAACATATAAGCATGCATACAAAACCTTTTCAAGGTTTACACATTTTACTATTAATCAAATAGTTATTAATCGTCAAGACACTTAATCATATCAGACAGAAACATGTAATCAACACATGTATATGTAATGCAAGTGGTTTTAATAAACTAAAGAAAGAAAAGTCATATCTACTACTTGTTTGATTAATATTCCTAAGGCAAGGCAAAATATCTTATTTTAACACTTACTTTGGGCAAGTATAGGAATAAAGATTTTTCAAGTTGGAGAATGAATATGAGACTATTACTAGCGGTGCTCAATTAAGGCTAAACACGACCATTTTTACAGGTGATACCCAACTTCTCTCCAGGAAGAAAATTAACCGTTAGGTTAAATTGAGTTTCTAGTGCAATAGATTCTCCAGTAGCCATTCTCATGTTTGAAAAATTGGAATTCCTATTTTTGCCTATTGAAGTATATAAAAGATGATAGTTCACCAATACTTGGCTTAATGAGACTCAACTATATTCATTAAAACTAAGGTGATGAAGATGTCATGTTATACACGAGAATTTAACAAAGATGTGTCAATATTTAGAAAGTAAGCAATATATTTCAATCTTGTGTTTGGAATCTTAAGGTTGTTCGAATTACATAGCATATTGCATTATCTAATGGATGACATCTTTTATGTTGAGTTGAAGTATGTGTTATAAATGTGATTTGATCATCTAAGACCAAGAAATATGTGTGATAATGGAATATGTTAAATTAAAAACGTTCTCAAGAAAGCTCTTTGGAATTTTATTCAACACGAATCTAAGTAAGGTTACCAACTTTAATAGATCTTGTGTATGCTCTAGAGATGTGTAGTTTTAACATTGGATATGCACAAGGTTTGAACTAGATTATGAGCAAGGTTTGGTTATGATGTACGCTTGAAAGGAAATAGATACACATAGTATCTTTCAACAAGTAAGATTATCCCATGGGATAAAGTTATCATGCTTATGAAAACAAGTATGACAAGATGAATGAGATACGCTAGTTTATAGAACTTGTAGATGTTTGTTCAAGATCATTTAGCCAATGAGGTGTAATAAAATCTCTTGTAACACAACCGTTCATGTCGCAAGGAGAGAATGATGCATAGGATATACATTATCCTTTTAACAAGATGAAAGCTTAACGCATGTTTTCTTAGGCATAATGTTTTCCAAAACATCATGTTTTCCTAAATGAAGATATGAAGCAAAAATGTTTGAATCGGATATTCCTATCCTAAATATAATTGATCTCAAGATTATATTTACTAGATGATGACAAGAGGAATTCACTCGAGTTTCTTATGTATACTCATCAAGAGTCACTGTCGCTCGGGGTGCATGAGGTTGGCTTTGAGATTGCATTTTAACATATGTTGTTAAAATCTTGATTTAAGATTTAACGAAACTTATGCAGAAGTTTAACGACAAAGTATTACTAATACTTTGATAACTTGTGAAAGTAGTACTACTTATACCTAGTGTGTGGAAAACTAGAAGGGGGGTTGAATAGTTTTTACCGTTTTTCAAGTTTTATTTGCTTTGATACTATATGTTAATTTCAAAGGAAACAATCACAAATAAGTAATCACACAATGTAAACAAAAGATAAAGAGAGGAAAGATCAAACCACACGACACTGTTGTTTATAGTGGTTCGGCTACAAGGACTCTCTTCCTTGCCCTACTCCACTCCCCGAGTTTCCTACTCGAGAGTTTATCTTTCACTAAGAAACAAACTCCTTTTCTAGGCGGAGAAAACCTTTACACGTTGCTTACTTCCTTTTCCGGTACTAAGCTAAACACCGGGTTCTTTCACAAGGTAGAACCAACCTGACGTCGCCTATTTACTTTACCGAAACTAAGCTAGATGTCGAGTTCTTTACATGGTTACAACTACTCCCTACACTCTTTGTGCTTTAAGGACTAAAGCACTAACCACACTCACTGATTACAAATGATAGATATGATGTGTGAAACAAACTACAATATCACACAGTAATGCAACTAAAGGATTACGGTTCTGTAGATCCTTGAATGCTTGATCTCTTTTCTACAAAATGAAAGATCAAAGTGAAATGCAACTATGAATGATGTTAGTAAGATACGTACTGAATGAATATGTGTGTTAAAGCTATATGAGTGATGAGAGAGCCAAATGATCAGCTTCCTATTTATAGGCAAGCTGATCTTTAGCTCACGGATCCCACGGATCCCTCACAAGGGATCCGTCCTTCATTGGATTTGGATCCGTGGGATGTGACAGCTAAGGTTTAGTTGTCTCTTACCATATCTTACCAAATCATCCAAGATCCTTAAATGTCAACTATGTATCTTGCAAATCTAAACAAGATATATCAAAGATATTGTATGTGATGTATGCAATGATGTCATGGAATGAGTTTAGAATTAAAGTTTCCTTTTAAGGAAACAAGTTACTAAATAAGCAAACTTGTAATTCTTGGTTATTATGTGAAGTGTAAAATGTGTACTTAAGAGACTTAAGCTAGTATTTATTATTTGCTAAAAGATATTCCTTTTATTTGTCATTAACAAAACTAATGAAAGATCAAAGAATATAAATAACGTTTTTGAGACGCTATTTGTATTAACAATCTCCCCCTTTTTGTTGATAACAAAACATAAGGTATATTTTTGAGCAAGAGAATAAATATAGCATGAGTTCTTAAAAATATATATTAAGTTTGTTTATTAAAGAAAAGTTTTGTAAAAATGTATGTACTGTGATGAATCACAGTTAATGCAAACTTAGTCCTTTCTCCCCCTTTTTGTCGAAACAAAAAGAGTAGCGTAGCGGAATGCGATTTTGAGAACTTTAAAGCTCCCCCTTGTTTTATACTCCCCCTAGATGGAGTAATCAAGGAAATGATGCATGAATCTACAAAACAAACGGTTAGTATATGAAATGCTTATGAGATGCTCCCCCTCGATGTATACTCCTCACTTCTCGAGTACCAACGTATACTTTGAAGGGTATGATATGCTGCAAATGAAGTGTTAGTAATGAATGACTTCAATGAAGAAGTAGAATGCTTGTGAAGTATTCTTCCAAACAAGCCTTTTAATATGTTTTGACTTTTAAAAGTCAAAACTAAGTGTCTGATCATTATTATTTCCTAAAGCAATCATAATCAAGATATAATATAGGTTAGATAATGATGTTAGTTCACAATGATAATGATAATATGCAATATGTTGATCACTCATAAGCATAAAACATCACATTCATAGATAATGAAAATTTTGTGACAAAAGTCACAATGATGAAATGATGTTACAAGTAAAATAAAAAGACATCCTAGAAAGAAAATAAAAGGTCTTAAAACAACAATTTAAAAGGTCCTAACAACTAGTCTAGAAAGCTCCTATTGAGGAGGATGAGAGATGGCGTTTAAACGTTCAAGAACATGGTTCAAGATGAACCTCATCTCATTTTGAAGCTCATGGACCAAGATGTTGGTCCTTTGGGCCAAGTGAGCCGTTCTCTCACAATGTGCGCAATCATGACTTGAGAAGCCGGGAGGAAGACTAGGCTCCAAGTTTTGTGGTGGTGGTGGTGATGGTGGTTGATTGTTGTTGTTGTTTGATGGTTGTTGTGGTGTTTGGAGGGAGTTCATAAGAATGTTTTGAATGTCCATTGCTTCATGAAGGCGATGGTCAACCATACCCGAGAGAGTATAGAGTTGGTTTAACTCCGCACTTATCTCCTCTTGTGTTTGAGGAATGTTGCTCCACATTGCTTCATCAATGGCAATGAGTGTTGAAGTTGGTGATAGTGGTGGTATTTGTGGACGAGGTTGTGGTGCTTCACGGTATAGAGGACCATGAATCTCCGGATGGAGAGGATGAAATAGCATAGGTTCTAAGTTTTCAAGACTTATTGGTGAAGGATTGGTGGATGTAGGTGGAAGATCTTCTAACTCTTCAAGATATGGTTGTGGAGATGTTGGTGGTGTCCTAAATAGTTCCATGGGTTGGAGTTTTGGTGAGGATGGTGATGAGGCAGACTTCTCAGACTGTGATGGAGCGGGAGCAGGAGCGGGTGGTGGTGTGGTTGCTACAGGAGTAATGGTAGGAGGTGGTGTTTTTATTACTACATGTGAGGGAGTTGGAGTGGATAAAGTAAGGAAGTTTTCACTAGAAATGGGTGAGGATATGTTTAGTGGTGATGATTCTTCAGAGGATGAGTTGTGAATGTTGATGAAACAACAAGGTTTCACACTCATACGGGCTGTTCGTTTTAGTGGCTTGGATGTGGAGGAGTTGTTTGATTTTGTCATTGAGACTTTTTGGTGAAGTATGATAGCTAAAATGTACAGGAGAAGAGATGGTTGTGATGTGAATTGAAGATCCTAAAGTGCTAATTTATAGACAGAAGGTTTGTGAGTCTGTGTTTTTGGATTTGATGTGAATCCAATAGAGAATGTTGGTTTCTAATGATTTGGAACAAAAATTTGTGCAGGTCATATCAAGGAAGTCAATCCATTGAGCTTTGGTTGAGTAATGTGTTGTGGATTTGCAGTTAATACAAGGAGATAGTGGAAAATCTGATGATTTGATATTTCCACGGATTTGACGGATCCCTAAAAAGGGTTCCTTCTTTGAATCAGTTTGGTAACTCACACCTAAAATTCAAAAATTTAAATTTTGGTGGGAAATTTTGTTCCTAAGTTTCTAAGAATTCCTAAATGATTCTAAGATGAATTATGATCAGAGAATGAATCCTAAATGATACTAAACACTTAAGATTTAAGAATCGGGATAAGTCGAAAAAGTTTTAGAATTTTACTGGGAAACCTGCGGATCCAAGTTGAATCAAAGGCGGAACCTTATTCAGGGATCCGCCAAATCCGCAGGTTGGCGGATCCAACGATAAGCCTTGGCGGAGCCCAGGTTTGGGATCCGCCGGATCCGTATGCCTAAAACTAAAGAAACTAAACAGAACATATGTCATATTTCGCGTTTTTCGACGAAAACCCGAAAATTCACCTAGACCTTACTTAACATCTAATATGTATAGCAAAACAATTAAATATGATAACATTAACACACGATTGCACATAGTTTAATTCGTTCTTAGAAACTTACCGTTTTAGGTGTTATGCTAAACATAGGCTATAACCCGGAAAATTGATAACCGTGATGGTTATCTACCTGCAAATGTTAGTTATTACACATACACAATAAGTATTATCAGATAAATTCTAGACACATAGAAGTTTAACATCACAACATCCAACATTGTTCAAAACCAAACACTCCATCATGTAAGCTTTTTCTTCAACTTCTTCATCCCCTTGTGCAATTTCATCATCCAACGACCAAGATTCTTCACCATTCCTTTGATGTTTCGATACTCAGCGGATTCATTTTGAATTGGAGGAAGATGGCTCAAGTATTCGGGTGGAGGAATCCTAGAATTTGGAAATCCATCATCTTCACTCATTGAAGATGATGAGGATGATGTTGGTACACGAGGACGTTTGCCCTTATCAACACTAACTCTAAAGTCGCTCAAAGGAACAAAGGTATGTTCAATTTCATTGTAATCCGGAATAAAGCCTAAATGATTTGGACGAGCGGGTGCAAAGGCTCTATAGAGTCGGGTTAAGAGCATACCATAAGGCATTGCAATCTTGCTTTGAACCAGAATGTCACACATTCTTTTGGCAACATAATAAGCAAGATTGAAGGGTTGACGAGTAGAGATGTTGTACATCATATGACACAAACAAGCATTGATGTGATCACGGTTTCCTATGGTGCACATCACATTAGCCCTTAAGACATCTTTCATTTTCTTGAATTCGGGTTTGAGTTTATTAAGCTCCATTGCAAATGGATCTCTAGCAACTTCACGACCACGATACATTCTTGTGGGGTTGTTCTTAGGAATGAAGAGATGTTCCCTAATCACTTCTTTTGATTCGAGAGGAGTGACATATGGTGCCGTCCTATCGATATTGGATTCTAAGATTGTTAAGGACCATTTGTCCGAGTAAATACATGTCCCTTGGTATGGAATGCCTAAGACCTCACCAAATTGATCAAGAGGGATGTTGACAAGATTTCCATTTAGAGTAAAATGAAGACTTAAGTAACCTTGGTCACTCGAACTAAGACCTACACTAGCATAGAACTCAAGTATGAACCTAGGAATAATTGGTTCATCTATATCTAAAAGAGAATCAAATCGAATTGCGGCTAACTGTTCCCTAAGTTGAGTTCCTTCATAGAACGATGAATCTACGACTCTACCCTCATGGACATACTTTTTCTCTAAGGCTTTGAAAATTTTGATTTGGGCATTGGTTAGACCTTTGGTTTTGTGGACATTGGGTAAGTAGTTAACGGTTCTTTTGTGATCGTAGTTGGTTGCGGGAGGCATGATTTTCCTAAATACAAAAGTTACATAGTTTTAGTTAAGATGATCAAAGGAAGTGTAAAATTCCTAGTGTGTGCCTACATGGGGACAATGTGGAGGTGCGGTTATCTCGACTCCTTTTGATGCAAGAAAAATTAGTTTATGCAAGTTTTGTTTACAAACGAGAGATAACCCAAACGCTCCTATTTCAATGTAGCTACGGTTGAATGTACCCGAAAATACATATTAATTATGTATTCCCTTTAGCATTCAAGAGACATTATGCAAGTGAAGTCTAAAAGATAACGTTTTTGCATTTGTATGAACAATGTAAGAAAAAATCATTTTACCTAGTCGTTAGAAGATTTTAGTGAAAAATTTTCATGGGGTTTTTGTTAAATTAAGACAATGTGCTATGAGATGCAATTCCTAACTAAGAAAAACATGTTTTTAAGTATAATGCAATAAATATGCTTCATGATTTTTCAAGAATTATGCATATACCCCAAGTTTTGGTTTTTGTGCATGAAATGGAAATCCTAGACGCAGATCAGGAGTATAAATATGATAAGAATACTTACAGTGATGTTAGAAGCACAAATTTGTGGAAGAAAATGGTCTAAATTGTGATGGAGATTAAGTGTGTGTCGAGTATAGTAAGGTGATATGTTTTGGAGTGAGGAATGAATAGTAGTTGTTCTTGTTTATTTAATAATAAACTGAACTCAGCATGCGACGGATCCGGCGGATCCAAAACAAAGGATCCGTCCTTGTTGTCGATTGGATCCGCGGACCAGAACACATGTATTGGTTTAGTGTCGTGTGTGGCTAAACTAATGTTTGTACTTATGTTTCACCTAATCACTAGGTTCCATTAATCCTAATCCAAGTCTAAGATAGTTGAAAGGTTCTCGTTTAAGTGGTTTTGTGAGAATATCGGCAATGTTGTCCTCTGAGAAAACTTTCTCAATTGAGATGATTCCCTTCTGTACATTGTCGCGAAGGAAGTGATGGCGTATTTCAATATGTTTGGTTCTAGCATGTTGGACTGGATTTTTGCTTAGATCGATAGCACCTTTGTTGTCGCAAAGAATGGGAATGTTGTTGAGTTCAATTCCATAGTCGACGAGAGCTTGTTTCATCCACAGTGCTTGTTGACACGCCTTTCCTGCAGACACATACTCTGCCTCTGTTGTTGAGATTGCGAGGGCAGTTTGTTTCTTAGCGAACCATGATGTTAGACAATATCCTACAAAAGTACAAATACCGCTAGTACTTTTCCTATCAACATAATCACCTGCGTGATCTGAGTCAGTATACACTATGGTTTCTACACCCGTTCCTTTGGGATACCATAATCCTAAGTGTGTAGTACCTTTGATGTACCTAAATATTCTTTTAACGGCTTCAAGATGGGACGTTTTTGGATCTTCTTGAAAACGTGCACATAGACAAACACTAAACATAATGTCAGGCCTACTAGCCGTAAGATAGAGTAAACTACCAATCATTCCTCTATATTTAGTGCTATCTACAGATTCATTTTCTTCATCCTTAGTAAGTTTGGTTTCGGAGGACATGGGTGTTCTCATGGGTTTTGAGTCTTCAAGACCAAACTTCTTAAGCATATCTTTGATATACTTTGATTGGTTGAAGAATATCCCATCTTCTAATTGTTTAATTTGGAGACCTAAGAAAAAGTTTAGTTCCCCCATCATACTCATTTCAAACTCGTCATGCATGATTTTTGAGAAATCGTCGCATAACTCTTGACAAGTTGAACCGAATATAATGTCATCCACATATATTTGGACTATGATAATATGTGATCCCTTTTTCTTGGTGAAGAGAGTATTATCTACTAGGCCCATGGTATACTTATGGTCAACTAGGAAAGTCTTAAGTCGATCATACCAAGCCTTTGGTGCTTGCTTAAGTCCGTATAAAGCTTTCTTAAGTTTGAAAACATAATTTGGTTTTTCAAAGTCGGCAAAGCCGGGAGGTTGTGCAACATATACTTCTTCATTTATAAGACCATTTAAGAAAGCACTTTTGACATCCATTTGAAATAACTTAAAATCATGTGCACATGCATATGCAAGTAATATTCTAATAGACTCAAGTCTAGCTACGGGTGCAAAGGTTTCATCGTAATCTATACCTTCTTGTTGATTGTAACCTTGAGCTACTAGCCTAGCTTTATTTCTAGATATAATACCTTTTTCATCCATTTTATTTCTAAAGACCCATTTGGTGCCTATTATGGTTTGGTTTTTAGGTGGAGGGACCAATGTCCAAACATCATTTCTAATAAATTGATTAAGTTCTTCTTGCATAGCAATTACCCAAGATTCATCTTTTATTGCCTCGTCTATATTTTTAGGTTCAATAGTTGAAATAAAACAAAAATAATTACTTTCATTTTGAGCTTTGGATCTTAATGTTCTTTCATTAAGTTTTCCTATGACGTTTTCTAATGGATGACTTTTAGTTTCTTTAATATTGACTATTTCTCCTTTTACGGGTTCATTGTCATTTTCAATGTTTTCTATATCATTAACCATTTGACTTTCAACTAAGTCATCATCTACCAAAGGTGATGTCTTAGAGGGAGGTGGACTTTCGTTGAATGTTACGTTCAACGATTCCTCGACTCTTGATGTTTCCATTGTTTAATACAATGTATGCTTTACTGTTTTGTGAGTACCCAAGAAATACACCTTCATACGACTTTGGGTCGAACTTAGTGAGATAATCCTTTGTGTTTAAAATGAAGCACTTGCTTCCAAAAACTCTAAAATATCCTAATGTAGGCTTTTTGCCTCGATAAATTTCATAAGGAGTTTTATTTAAAAATTGTCTAATTAAAACTCTATTTAGGATATATGTAGAAGTATCTACAGCGTGACACCAAAACTTTTGTGGTATGTTTTGTTCATTTAACATAGTTCTACTCATTTCTTGAATTGTTCTATTTTTACGTTCTACTACACCATTAGATTGAGGTGTACGAGGAGCCGAGAAATTATGAGTTATTCCATTATTATCACAAAAATTTCCAAATTGAATTTCATTGTCAAATTCTCGACCATGGTCAGTTCTAATAGATACTATATTACTTCCTATTTGATTTTGAATTTTCTTGCTTAGAATTTCAAATTTGTCGAATGCCTCATTTTTAGTTTTCAAAAACTTTGTCCATGTATATCTAGAGTAATCATCTACTATGACTAAAGTGTAAAAATTTCCTCCATAACTTTGTATAGCCGACGGGCCAAACAAATCCATATGTAATAATTCTAGGCATCTAGATGTAGATACCATGTTTTTAGCCTTATGGCTATTATGTACTTGTTTCCCAATTTTGCAAGCATCACAAAAGTGTTGGTCATATTTCAACTTGGGTAGGTTCCTAACGAGTTCTTTGGATGACAAAGATTGAATAAGCCTCATATTAGCATGACCTAAGCGTCGATGCCATAGAGTTGAGTTTTCGTCCAAGGAGGTAAGACATAACTTATCTTTAGGTGTTTTATCTAATTTCATAACATAGACATTATTCTTTAAAACACCTTTTCCTACGGTTATGCCATCTTTAAGTATTTTACTTCCATTTTCACTGAAAAGGACGTTATACTTTTTGCGGCACAATTGACTTATACTAAGTAAATTAAATCCTAAATTATCTACATGAGCAACATCATCAATAGATAGAGAGTCATGAGAGATTGTACCTTTTCCGATGATTTTACTTTTAAGCTTTGCTACCGAATGTGACATTACCTCCGTCATACACTTGATAGGTTGAGAAAAGATTTTTGTTTCCCGTCATGTGTCTTGAGCACCCACTATCTTTGATCCACTCATCAGGTTCAAGATCAACTTTCAAGCATACCTAAGTTCATAAAAGACTCAAGCATTTGGTCCCCAATATCTCATGGGTCCGTTTGGGTTAAACATGACATTATCATGGTTTATGTATGTAAATGGTGGACAATTGTTCCATGACATATAACTAGGACCATGAAAGTTTCTAGGTATGTTTTGGTTCCAATTATTTTGATAAGTATGTTGTGGATTAACTATACTCTTTGGAAAGGGGTGTTTGGGAAAACTCATTTGAGGTCTCTGTTGATCCGTTTTAACTCTATATTCATTTCTAGCTTGTCCTCTTCCTAAAGATACTGCTGGTTTATGTTTATTATTGGTTATACTACTGTTAGGTTTCTTAGTAACTTTAACAAACTCGGAACGATCGACTTTGTGAACCTTCTGTTCAACTTCTGTACTCGCGGATCCTTTGGATACACTTGGCGGATCCAAATTTTTGGATCCGTCGGATCCGTGAGTGTCCAACTTGGTTGAATCAGTTTTATTCACAGTCTGTTCCTTATAATCACTTAAGGTTCCTAGTTTCATAAAGCCTAGTCCTGTTTTATCATGAGTTAGCTTTTGCATTTTCATTATTTCATCTGCACAACTTATGTTTTTATCAAACCTTTTAAACTTTGAATTTTGTTTGATCAAATCTTCCTGTGTGGTTCTTAAGGTTTCTAATTCAAGTTTTAGTTCTTGACAAGACACACACGTTTCTTTACTATCTTTACCTTTTTCAATTCGTATTGCTTTTTCTTTAAGCCAAAATACTTCATTTTCTAAAAGTGTTGTCTTTGTTTTCAAAAACTTGTTTTTGTTTATGATTTTTAAAGTAACGTCACACAGTTTGTTATATTCTACTTCTAAGGTTTCGTCATCTATAGAGGAGTATGAATCAGAATGTACCTCTTCTGTGTCATTAGCCATAAGTGCCATTTCGTTGTTCTTAGGCTCATCATCATCATCTCCTTCACTATCGCTCCAAGCTCCACTAACGAAGGCTCTTTGAGACTTGGTCTTTGGAGGCTTTGGACATTCTCCTATTAAGTGACTGGAGTCACCACACCTATAGCATTTCCTATCAACCTTACCTTTCTTATCATCACAATCTTTCCGAGAGGATTTCTTTTCATCACGAGGTGGTTTTACAAACTTTCCTCGTCTCCTGAAGAATTTCTTGAAATCCCTCACGGCCATGGCATACTCTTCATCATCACTGTTTGAACAAGACTCATCATCATCACTTGACTCGACTTTGGCTTTCAAGGCAATAGACTTAATCTTCTCCTTTTTGCCTTTGACAATTTCCGAGTCTTTTTCCATAATCATTTCGTGAACTTTTAGGTTTCCTATGAGCTCATCCAGTGTCATGCTTGAGAGATCTTTAGATTCTTTAATAGCTGTCACCTTTGCTCTCCATTTCGGATGGAGTGCTCTTAGAAATTTCCTGACAAAATTCTTACTAGAAAAAGATTCATCAAGTGCTTTAAGTGATGTAATAATAGTATTGAACTTAGCAAACGCACTATCAATGGTCTCATCTTCAGAGATAACAAATTGTTCGTATTGTTGGACAAGAAGATCAATTTTGTTATCTTTTACTTGTGAGTTCCCTTGATGTGTGATAATAAGAGATTGCCAAATATCCTTAGCCGTTTTACACATAAAAACTCTTTAATATTCTTTCTTAGGTAAGGCATTATAAAGCATCATTTTGGCTTCATTATTTTTGGCAATTAGTTTCTTTTGCTCATCACTGTGACGAGTAAGAGAAGCTCCTTCATCCTGACCACCCGAAATATTATTACTAATAGGTTTATAATCACCATCAACTATAATATACCATAGATCTATGTCCTTTGACTTTACATAAGTCTCAAAGCGATTTTTCCAATAAATAAAACAATTTGGTTCAAATAGAGGTGGTCTCTGCATAGATTGCCCTTCTTTAAAGTTTTCAAAATCCATGGATCGTTTTAAGTTTTAAAATACAATATATTTTAAAGATCTTAAGTAACGTAGCTCTTGATGCCAATTGTGGAAAACTAGAAGGGGGGTTGAATAGTTTTTACCGTTTTTCAAGTTTTATTTGCTTTGTTACTATATGTTAATTTCAAAGGAAACAATCACAAATAAGTAATCACACAATGTAAACAAAAGATAAAGAGAGGAAAGATCAAACCACACGACACTGTTGTTTATAGTGGTTCGGCTACAAGGACTCTCTTCCTTGCCCTACTCCACTCCCCGAGTTTCCTACTCGAGAGTTTATCTTTCACTAAGAAACAAACTCCTTTTCTAGGTGGAGAAAACCTTTACACGTCGCTTACTTCCTTTTTCGGTACTAAGCTAAACACCTGGTTCTTTCACAAGGTAGAACCAACCTGACGTCGCCTATTTACTTTACCGACACTAAGCTAGATGTCGAGTTCTTTACACGGGTACAACTACTCCCTACACTCTTTGTGCTTTAAGGACTAAAGCACTAACCACACTCACTGATTACAAATGATAGATATGATGTGTGAAACAAACTACAATATCACACAGTAATGCAACTAAAGGATTACGGTTCTGTAGATCCTTGAATGCTTGATCTCTTTTCTACAAAATGAAAGATCAAAGTGAAATGCAACTATGAATGATGTTAGTAAGATATGTACTGAATGAATATGTGTGTTAAAGCTATATGAGTGATGAGAGAGCCAAATGATCAGCTTCCTATTTATAGGCAAGCTGATCTTTAGCTCACGGATCCCACGGATCCCTCACAAGGGATCCGTCCTTCATTGGATTTGGATCCGTGGGATGTGACAGCTAAGGTTTAGTTGTCTCTTACCATATCTTACCAAATCATCCAAGATCCTCAAATTTCAACTATGTATCTTGCAAATCTAAACAAGATATATCAAAGATATTGTATGTGATGTATGCAATGATGTCATGGAATGAGTTTAGAATTAAATTTTCCTTTTAAGGAAACAAGTTACTAAATAAGCAAACTTGTAATTCTTGGTTATTATGTGAAGTGTAAAATGTGTACTTAAGAGACTTAAGCTAGTATTTATTATTTGCTAAAAGATATTCCTTTTATTTGTCATTAACAAAACTAATGAAAGATCAAAGAATATAAATAACGTTTTTGAGACGCTATTTGTATTAACATAGTGGAAATTGATAAAAATGACCAGGAGCATCATGCTCATTTGATAGTGGAGGTTCTAGCCATAATGAATTATCTAAGTCCTTATAGGTGGGAAAGTATGGTTGAGTTTGTTCAACATGCATTTGATTCGGTACGAGTGTTGGACAAAGGGCTTTTTGAGCAATGCACTCAACGGATTCAAATGATGGTAAGGATGGTGGATTGGTTGATCTAGGTATCTAAAGAAGGATGTGGTGATGTAGAGGTTTGTTGTGCTATGGGAGTACTTAGGTTTCATAGATGTTGAAAACAACAAGGATGGATACTAATTCTTGTGGTCCATTGGTTGGTACAACTAGTGGATGAAGTTCTTGAAGTTTTGGTCATGTTTGTGAAGCTTAGGGGCTGAGATATATCACAGAGGTGAATGTGATGAGATGATGGTGAAAGAACAAGTGAACTTAAGTTCTAAATGTTCAAGGATGAAGACCTATTGACATTTGTTTTATTCCTATTGATTGGGAGAGTGTTAGGATAAGTGTTTTAACATATGTTGTTAAAATACTTTGATTTTTCGGATATGACTTTTAATGACTACAATCGTAAGTCAATTTTACTTGAATATTTTGGACAAAATACTTAAGTTTTCAATCCTACTTTGTTGAGATTAAATCGCACTTAAGGATACCAAGACTTGATAATACATCTTTAACCTGAGTGTGAGTTATGAATCGATGTAAATCCTTATCGTCTTGAAGGATGACACATTATTTTCATGTTAATCAAGTAAGGCAACATATGTGGATACAATACAATATCTACAGTCATAAGTTGGACTTGTGATTTTGATATTGTATGTTATCTTTGCAAACAATGAGTCCGAATTTGTTAGGAAATTGTCAATTCATAAAACAAATCAAGCTAATGGATAAAGGATGAGTAAAGGACGGAAGAATGCAGTGAATGTGTGTAATGATTACAAAATCTCAGTGGTCCACGGATTGCAAGGAACCAATTTTAGGGTTCCTTCCTTTACAGAGAAAGGTACCTTGGAGCATTTTCATGAAATTTGAAAGTATGATCAGAGATGGTTATCCTATTGGTGCAAGTGAGATGACATGATCCTAATATGAGTGAATATCAGTGAAAAGTATCCTAGTAACAAAAGTGAGTGATCTAGAGTGCGGGATTTAAACGAAAATGAAAATGTGTTATTGCGGGCTGGCGGCACCAAAACATATAATGGGCGGAACCCATATTTTGGTGCCGCCCTATCCGTGGGTAAGATTTTGGCGGTACCAAAAAATTACACAGGCGGAACCAATTATTTGGTTCCGCCCCATCCGCCAAACCAAAAATCTTAACAGTGGGCATTTTTCAATCCCTGAAACCCGTTCAAATCGCGTAGTTTCTCCTAAAACACGTGTAATTAATTAGTTGTGATTAGAAAACAACAATAAAACAGGTATAAACACATGTATTGGTATAGATCATGCAAGGGCTAGAAATTTCACTAAAACGTAAAGAATAAAAATTGATAAAATAATGATGTTATCCACCTGCACGGCACTTGGTTAGTTCACAAAGCGTTAAATAACAGGTTAACATCCTACAAGGCATATAATGGTTCATACATCATTGTTTCACACACCTTTTTCAAAGATACTGAATGCTTCGATAATCATTGAAAATAGTGACACATTTTAACACTTGAACTATTAGGTGGGAGTTTGTGTAAAACAACATTTTTTAAAGTACTTGACTAGTTTTACTTAGTTCTCATTTTTAAGAGAATTATGCAAGATTTTAATATAACATATGCAAAAAAAATTATCTAAGTCTATAAGTAATGAAAAAACAATTTTCCAACTTAGTGCACAAAATCTAGCAAATGTCTTATTGTGCATAAACAAGAAATCGACAAACAAGCGAATAAATAACATGACAAGATTGATACTTATGTTACACAAACAATCAAGTGTAAACAACAATTTTCAAGAAATAAATAACATATATGCAACCAACATAAACTAAAACAAGTAGTCATTTAGCATAACATAAAAAGAAATATACTTTTCGTCACTTTGCGTTTAAATATGACGATGTATACCAAGCTTGATTAGTTTCTTTTATATATATAAATATCACAAAATTCTTTAGTTTTAAAAGAAATTATATCAATGTTCAAAAGATACTAACTTAAATTGCCCGACTCAAAAGTTTGAGTTTCTATGTCAAAACGAAGCTTAATATTTTTGGACAGACTCTAGTATTTGGTTTATTCTACTTACTTCAAATTATATTTAGGCCATAAGAGTATTTTTAAAAGAAATTAGACTCAATTCCCTTTAAATTGATAGGTGGCGCGACTCCTACGGACTTACGGTTAATTAGTTATGAATTTTTGAAGTTTGCAAAAATTTTGGACTGTCCTGACCAAGGAACCATTTTCCAAAGGGCAAGGAACCCTTCAAAGGGTTCCGTCTGATCCGTGTCTCTCTGAGACAGAATGTCACAGAATGCTAAAAACATGTATTTTCGCATAGCGAGAATGTGCAGGACTTACTATATTTGGTAGTAAACATATAATACACCTATTTTAACATCATTTCTACTTATGTGACTTATCTAATCATTTACGGAGGTGATTTTTCAACTAAATTTATAGTTATCCCAAACGCTCCTTTCAAAACCGTATTTTTCGTAAATTAGCTTTAAGCACATAATTTGACACTTACAAATTCTTTTAAGAAATATTTTCTTTTTATTTTTCAAGGACACCTTCAAGCTTGTATACAAAGTAATATTTAACAAAAAAATTTCTATGTATAATTAGCGAAATATTTTTCATATTATATTCCGCTAATGGTAATTTGATACATGGATCGTACTCCATTTTAAAAATAATTTGTTTTGAAAATAAGAGCCACGAGGCTCTGATACCAATTGTGAAAACGTAGAGGGGGGGGGGGGTTGAATACGTTACCGTTTTAAACTCTTAAAACTTGTTGTATCAAATATCTTATTAAGCTTATTGTAATATGAAAAATGCCAATTGTAGTCTATGACTAGCATATACTAAAACAAGTTGTCACACAAGTATAACCATCAAGTCACACCACAAGCAATAATATAATGCAAGTAAAAAGGTAAAGCAGTAAGTAAAAGAAAGTGCAAACCGGACACGAGGATTTATAGTGGTTCGATCACGGATCTCCTCTACGCCCTACTCCACTCCTCGAGTACCCAACTCGAGAGTTACTTCACTAGATCAACAAGCTCCCTTCTCGGTGGAGAAAACCTTACAAATGTCGCTTACACTTTTTCCGATACAAAGCTAAATACCGGGTTCTAGTTCGAGGTAGAACCAACCTAATGTCGCCTATACAATATTTCCGACACTAAGCTAGATGTCGATTTCTTTTACAAGGGTACAACCACTCCCGTTATGTTTTATGGCCCAACATAAAAACATTGTGTTTTATGGCACAAACACATAAACCATATGTTAGGAATATTAATATTCATATGAAGGTTCGGTCACCCCGAGCATCTAATTAGCATTTATATAGCTCGTAGGCTTATTTATATAAGCTTAGTATTATTAGTATTATTAGTTTTATTAGATTAGTAGTATCTATATTTGTGGAGTGGGTCGGGGCTTTCCCCACTGTCAGCTCACTTCACAGCCCACTAGGGGCACTATTATTAGGAAGTATAAATACCCCTTCCCACACTTGGGAAGGGTTGGAACTCTTGTCACAATTAATCTAATTCACAGATTTTCACATAGTTCCCTCTCTCTCTAAAACTTCTCTCTACCAACTAACTCAAATGGGTTTCTTGATCTTTCAAGATCCAAGGCCACCCGAATGGATCCACACAATCAAGAAGGTTAATTCCTACAATTGGTATCAAGAGCCATGGTTTCATCTTGGTCAGATCTGTGGTCAATGGTTAGGGTCGGTTTGATTGTGGTTCGTATCATTTTGTCTTAACTGTTCTGTTCACATATGTGTTGTTATCAGTTTGCCTAAAAAGTTTTACTCATATCTTATTCGAATATATAGTCAAGTTGGTTAACCAAGTTTCATGATCAGCCTTGTTTTTTCGCTTAAATTCTCTATGGTGGGCCTTTGTGAATTTTTTGGTATAGGTTCATGAAATCCATATCTTCAAATAGTTTTAGACCCAAAACAAGATAACTTGTCTGTCGTGAATTTTTGAAAAATATTTGAAGTTGAAAATATGTTGTTCATTATGTTCAAAATGTTTTCAAGATAATCGTTGTGAAGACAAATCCAAATCAAGACATACTTTCAGTGGGTGTGTTCAGTTTGGTGTTCTTAAACATCATTCTCATGGACTTATCTTTATTGTTAATATTGCTCTCGAACAACTAATTTTCTCAAATCTATTTTGCTTGAAACTTACATTTTGGGCTATTAACTGGATTTGGGTTTGTTGGTCTCTGATTGGGTTGCGAATGGACCTAGCCGAAAGATGGGTTGCTCTTCACATGTGGTTATTTTTCTTAAGCGTGGGTTTTGCTTTGGTTCAAAGATTAAAGTTTTTTTGGTTCGAACACTCAGTCAAGTTGTTCTTGATAGCACCTTGTTATGGATCTTTTGAGCAGCAGTTAGATGAAGGTGGGATGATTTTCTTGAAGGCGGTTTGTCTATTTGACTGGTCAAAGAGAAAAACACAGATCCGGATTTTAAGGAAAGTACGAAAGTGACACTTTGACCGGTCAAATGCGGTTTGTCCTGGACTCGGGTTGTCCTGGACTCGGCTTGTCCCAGACGCGGTTTGTCCATAGGCTCACAGACTCGGTTTGTCTGTTTAACCCTGGACTCGGTTTGTCCATACTATCATGAACTCGGTTTGACAATTTTGTCATGGACTCGGTTTGTGTATACAAGGTGTATGCGGTTTGACTGTATAAACACGAACTCGGTTTGTGTGTTTGCACAGACGCGGTTTGTGTGCTCTTGTATACATGTGGTTTATCTCAGCTTATTCTTATGTCAACCATGTGTCTAATCCAATCTAATCAACTTGTTGCAAACACAATATGATAGTACAAGATGGACGCGGTTTGTCTGTCACTTGGTCAAACAGTCAAACGGTTAACGAGGTATCTAATGACAATATGAAAGAAGAAGATGAAGCAGTATTGACCATCAACCACAACCTAACAAACCAACAACAACAGTATTATCGACCTCAGTCATACAAGAACATCATCAGTTCGATACAATCTATCCACTATCTAAAACCTAAACCAACCACATCCTAACACTAGATACAACCTCTAATTCCATCACATAATCAGCATATCGACAAGACTAGAACCAAACATATGACATAAAGATCTCAGTAATCTCGTTGTGTGAACCAAGATTCGTTCATAGATTAAACCACAAGAGATTTTTCATCACTGATCTAAATTTTTCTTTGAAGACTAAGCTTCAATTTATTATCCGAAAATCAAAAGAAAGATATATAACAATTATGTTACATTCTTACTTTGGCTCGTTGAAAGATAAACAAAATAAAAACACATAAAAACCACCATACCCGTACTCATTTTATTCGAACCAATTAATGAAGAAAGGAGTGCGACTGTGTTTTTCTTTGTTGGATATTTCGGACTCAAGAATATGAATGATGATCGGTTGGAGTTGATGTTTCAAAGAAAAGTGATTAGGGTTTACTTGATTTGGGAGATATGATGAGTAGCAGTTGGATGAAAGGCAGATGGGAGAAATGAATTATCATTGGGACGATTTATTTTTTCTAGATCTAATTTTGTGAATTGGTGGCTGTGTGAAACAATGATGAGAGAGGCGGATTTGTTTAAGATTAAGATTAGGGTTTGAGTTATGTTAAAAGTGGGATTTAAATAGCCTTGTACTTAGGGTTAGAGTTATGTGTTAAGTGGGCTAATTTGGGCTATTCGGATCTTAAGCATATTTAATTGGATCAAATGCACATGGGCTATCAAAGGGCGAAATTATTACCCGCCCACAACTCATGTATCAAAGGCTACTCACTTTTTTTTTGTGATTTGTTATTCAATTATTAAGTGAGTTGTGGCTGTGTTTGAATTTGTATGGTACGTATGTTGTGAAGTGATGAGTGGGGTTGATTAACATGGAATTGGGATGTTGGTGGAACGTCATGGGCTGAAATGTCGTAAACAAATGGTATTTTGGTTGGACTGTTCGGTTAAACAGGCCTACAAGAGTGGCATTGTTGGACTTACAAAATTCCACGAGGATACACACTTCAAGGCTAGTATTTGGGTTTTTAAATGTTAAGGAGATTACAAAGGTGTGGATGTGGCAGCATTGTCCTATTGGTGCCCGCGATTTAAGTGAGTCTGCAATTTGATGGTTACGAGTTGAGTAACAGTTGACAGATTGCAATGTGATTAATTGTGATTTGTCAAGTTGCGTGTTTGACTTATTGCGACTTGACGGATTGCTATTTGACCAGTTACGATATGACGTTGCGAGTTAACACTTGCGATTCGACTAATTGTGATTTGGTTGATTGCAATCTGACTTGGTGCAATTTGACAATTTGTGTCTTGGCCTGTTGCAATTTGATCATGTTGTGATTTAACTTCTGTGACTTGAATTTCGAAGATTGGTATTGCACCTCACTCTTGGGTATTCTGGTTGATTTCACGGTTTCTCTTGTAGATTTTAGAAAATCCCGCGAAAGATTCGATTTCTCGGTTTAAATCTCAAGAGCTGTAAAATCCCGTGAAATTAATATTGGACAAGTAGACTAGACTTGGATGTAGACATAATGAAACTTACGGGGTTTGACTACTTTTTCGGGATAAGTTTGTGCTTCAAGATCAGCAGGAATTGGGAAATTATGGTAACTTGGTTGGTTTGTTAATTCACGGGTTGGTGTACTTAGTGTCACAAACATCTCGGGGTGGATGGATGCACGATGTTTGTTGACCCTTGCTCGAGCGCATTTAAGGTGGTTAGACCTGGATGTTCAAGAAGTGGATATATACAATAAAGGATGGAAGGTTGGGTATATATCACTACCTATATTTAAAGGAGTTACGTTGTTGTGTTCAATATAGGTTCTAAATCACAATTTGCAATTTAAGGTGATTAGACTTGGATGTTCACGAAGTGGATATATACAATTAAGGATGGAAGGTTGGGTATATATCACTACCTATATTTAAAGGAGTTACGTTGTTGTGCTCAATATAGGTTCTACATCACAAATTAAGTGCAAGTATAAGTCGCGAACTTGTCCTTTATCAAGCTTCATCAAGTGATTGTTGTTTCTCAAGCTTCTAATGGGATTGTTGTTCAAGATCTTCTCAAGAGGTAGTCAGGCTTAAAGACAAGAGGTGATTTGTTTGGAGATGTGTTTTAACCTTTTACTCACTTTAAAGTCATATGCATTTCATCAAGCGGTTTTGGCATATTACGAGCTTCAATGAATTGTTAATCTACTAAACCATTGATGATGAGGAAAGCAAGGGGTTACTACAAGAGAGTCTTAATCACCATCTTCGTTGCAGTAGTTTCATTTGTCTCTTTCCATGTTTTGTGCCTGACAAATTCACAAACATCACGGACTCTCAGCTTTGGCAAAAAGGTCATTTCATGTCCTTTTTGAGGGGGAGAATTATCGCAAGTTTCCTAGAAGATCTGTCTCCAGCAATGTGAATCTTAGCAGTGTCGGTTACAGCGGGTCAGATCGTAGCGATTCAGGATTCAGTGGTTCAGTCTACAGCAGTTTGAAGCTTACTGTTGTGCAGTTAGTTCTTGAATTTATTTCTCAGATAAATCTCAAGAACTGTAAAATCCTGTACACAGTACGACATCTATTTCGCATCCAAGTAGCTGGATCAGACAGCTTTGTTTGATAGGACTGACTATGAGTCATGGGCACTTCTAAGAATTTGCGCATGTTTCTTCTCTTTTTGGCTAGTCAACAGCACAAGATGATCACGAAGTTAATCAGGTATTCCTTATTTGTGATTGAAGTCGAATTTCACGAAGGCGTCTACTTATTTTATCTTGAAGTCGGGGTTGGTTGGATGCATGACCTTCAATGATAACTTGCTCGTTAAAATTTTAAGTTGAAGACTTGGGTTATCTAGTTACCAGCAGTCGGGGTAACTATCACTTAAGAGTCATGGGAGTACTCAGTGTCACACGTCAATGACGATGTCGATTATCGCAAGAGGTGTTAATGTCTCATACTTTGGTTAGGTATGGAGCTCTTAGAGATTTGCTTGGAGCATTAATTCTCAACACCGTTCTTCCAACATTAGTGCAAGCTTAAGTAACAAATTTGGGGTCTTCTACTTCAGTTTTCAGTATTGGTATATCGGGTTCTCTTCATCGTGTGGTCACTAATCTGTGTACGAGGTTGGTTAGTTGGACAAAGGTGTAAAAAGTTATGATGTGATCTGTAATTCTCACAAGAAATTCTTAACCCAAACAAATGTTCTCCAATATCAAATTAGTCATGCCACATTCAATCTGTTGCTATCTCATGGTTCATTCTTGATTTTGTAAAATCCCGCGAAAGAACTTATTTCTCGGTTTAAATCATAGATGTGTAAAATCCCGTGATGATGGGATATGCGCTCTTGACCATGATCGGGTTAAAACCATTATCGAAGTTCAGCTATTACATCACAAATGGCTGGATCGAGGCATTTAATTGTCAAGATGTGACTACGGGGTTAGTTCAGTATTATTTATTTGAGGCTGAAGTGAAATTTCATGGGTGCGTGTACTTAGCATCTGAAGATATCGGGGAGGTTGGATGAAGATTCTTCGAGATCCTTGTTCGAGCGTTCAATATAATGACAAGGACTTGGATATCTAGTTATTTTTTCTTTCTCCCTATTACAAAATAACTATCACTTTAAGGGGTCACGTTGTAGTGCTCAGTGTCACACGAAGTTGTGGATATCCAAGAGGTGATGTACGTCTTATACTTGATGGTTGGTTGGTTGAAGAGTATAGAGTACTTAGGGATTCGATGTTGCACGAAGTCTCTACACCGCTCTTTGTCACGCATTAGTACAAGTTTAAGTCACAAGTTTGGGTTATATTACTTCAGTATCAAGTTCATCATATTGGGTTTTCTCCATCAGTGGTCACGACATCAAGCCGACAGAATGATAATGGGGTTGGTAACGAGTTAGATGAGAGAAGAAGTAAAGAGAGAGATTATGACGTCTGTACAAGTCAGTGCAGGCCTCGTTCTTCATCTAATGACGTTTGAACACAGCAGTTCAAGCCTCGTTCTTCATTAGATGACGTTTGAACAAATCAGTTCAAGCCTCGGTCTTCATCATAATGACGTCTGAATACCTCAGTTCAGGCCTCGTTCTTCAAAGAAAAGAAAAGTGTACGCTTGAGTGCACTTTATCTTCAAAAGAAGAGGAGTCTTCTTATTTATGGCCACTATCATCAACAAGTTTCATGCTCTTTCCGTGCTTATTCAGTCTTCAAGTGGATCGGCGCACATTGGAGTATATTCTTATTCACTTGTTCAACCAAAAATTGCAGTTGACAGGCATATGCAATTTTTGAGGGGGGGAAAGGGTGAATAAACAGCATGTCAGTCGTCAAGAACCGTCAAGTGGAGCTACTTACCGTTGATGGTATTCATATTCACTAGTTCAATCATCAAAAATTGCAGTTGGAAGGCATATGCAATTTTTGAGGGGGGGAAAGGGTGAATATTAATCTACATGTTGGTTGATGATTGAGAAAAGGTCATACGACTCCTGAATACGTCAGTTCAGGAGTCGTGCAAACCATGTTTCTCCAACACTACTTCTTCCGTCTATCAAGGTGTTGAAGAACATGGTCATGGAATGCTAATCTACATATTCTCACGAGCTGGTACAATCAGTAACAAAGGGTTTCTAGTCAATGCTTCATGCACACTTCATTAGGCTGCATGTACACATCATGATGATGATTCCGATCAATCGTAACCATCATGGGGGAGAGAAATGTGTACACCAAGGACGCACAACAGGTTCACGTGATCAGGGCTTAATATCCAGGATGGATAAATATTGTAGATGATCAGTGGTTCAACTTGTTACCTTGGTATTATCGTTTCACTGCTACGTTATGTGCTGATTAATCGTAACCATCAGGGGAGAGAGAATGTGTACATCAAGGACGCACAACAGGTTCATGTGATCAGGGCTTAATATCCAAATATGGATACATTCTATAGATGATCAGTGGTTCAACTTGTTACTTTGGTGTTATACTAAAGACTGAAGAAGGTCGAGTCATCAGTCTATTCTTCATTCTCTGTTGGGAGTTATCATCTCATGTGTACGCTGCGGGCTGATGGGTTACATGTAAGGTTACTGGAAGGCATTGGGTGAGATAAAGAAGATTGGTATTCTGTTCCTCCACATTGGGCAATCTTGAAGAAGGTCGAGTCTTCAGTCTTCTCTACATTCAAGAATGTTGAGCTCTTTTCTTACAACTTGATATTTAACTTAATCCCATGACAGTTCTTGTTTGATGAGTTGTGGAGTTAAGTTAGGATCAAGTTGTTCTGTAGTTTAAGGTTCCAACTTGATTTTAACCTAATCTCATGACAGTTCTTGTTTGATGAGTTGTGAGGTTAAGCTGAAATCAAGTTGTTATTGGGCTTAAATTTGTGGTTTAGTTTAACCTCATGACAGTTCTTGTTTGATGAGTTGTGAGGTTAAGCTAGATTTCAGTTGAGACTCAACTTAAACTACCGAAAAGTTGCCTAAGGTTTTTGACGGAGTCACTCTAGGACGGGAGTGTTAGAAGATTAAAGACGGCATGCATTTGGTTATCAAAAGACTTCTTCATGTTTCGGGCGTTCATCCAAAGTCTTCTTCCAATTATGGGTGTTCGTCAGAGGTTGTCAGATTGGGGGGAGAGCACTAATTAGGGGAGTGTGTTGAGCCAGAATCATTCCCTGATTGAAAGTGCTCACATTGCTCTTCAGCAAGTCAAGTGATGAATGCGGAGAAGATTCAGAATGCTGAGGAGTAATGGTTTCTGGTTCGTATCCTTGTACATATATACTTATTCATACATTATACCTTCTTGTAAATAGATATATAGAAATCCTGCAAGTGTAAATAGAGAAACGTAAAACCAGAAAAACCATAAAAATTGAAAAATAGAAAATACAAAAAAAAAAATAGTTTCACCTAGGCATGTCTTCTGTTTATCGATAACATTTACGGACTTAGAAATGTCATTCAATAATGGCACGGGTCTTTAAATGAAGCTCGAGCAGAAGTTAAAATGGATTGTTAAAACATGTCTAAATGGCTTGCTATTACTTTAGATAGCAACCCGCGCTTCATATTGGGGAAAGCACGTCGCCAAAAAGACGGCTGTTCCTCCAACTGGGTGATGTTCACCTGGGCATGGATTACTTCATATCCATGTTTCCTGATTTGATGTACGTTTCAGTGCATCATTTCTTGTAAAAGAAGAGAAATCTTCTTAGTATAACAAATAGTTTTCATTCTATGATTCTTCTGAAAATTATTTGTGAGACACTTGGTGAATATGTGTTGTATGAAATTTGTTTATACTTGGATTATGCATAAAATTTGTCACTCAATCAACGACTACACAACCTCATGACAGTTCTTGTTTGATGAGTTGTGGGGTTAAGCGTGATTTTAGTTGAGGTTCAACTAGAATACGGGTCATTGATTGAGGGGGAGAGTGAATTCAAATTTTATATCATCAAACGGATTTATTGGTTGAAACATACTTGTTAGAAAAGGTTTTGTAGTTAATGGGGAATTAGTTGAAGAGGATCTTGCTTAAATATATCAAATGACCAAGTGTGTTAGTTGCTAGAAAGTTTAGGACATTATGTGCAATTTGCTTATAGTTTCCTAGCTTTATGTATCTAGAAGGTTCATTTGTGTTACTTTGGTATCCTCGTATAATCCCCAAAATGCTTTAAGACTCAAAACCTAAAAGAAGTTAGAAAACCAGTTGTGTTTGATGTTTTTGAATACTCCACTGGCATTTGTATGATCTAAATGAATGAGTTTCAAATGTTGTTTGTCTCTGCTGCTTAATGGTTGTTGATATTGTGCATATGTACTCAGGATTCGCTTAGGTAGATTGCTATTATGTTAGAATCATGTTCCTAAGATCCTGAAGTGAATATTGAAATTCGTGTGAATTGCCATGTTCATGATTGCTATTTGCTCTTCATGCTAGATAGTGGTTTGACGTAGTTCCTGATTGGGGTTTGATTATAAGATGAACTTGGTATTATAATGTGGCAAGCTGCTGAAGGGTAGCTATCTAGGAATAGTGTATCTGTATGTATGTATATCTGTGTTGATATTCTTATGCAGATTCCATAGCCAAAATGAATGTACCAGTTCCCATTCTAACCATTTGATCAGACGTTCAAACTCTATTGATTGGCTCGGAATTCACCACGACAACAACATCGGCAACAACAACAACAACAACACCTTCACCTCCACCACCATCATTTCAACAAAGAAGTACTTACTCGGATCTCGCCAAGAGGGGATCGACAATACTTGAGAAGATTTGTTGGTGGATGGATGATTGATGTTGACCATTGACTCACTCAGAAAAGCGAGTGATTACATCATCTGCGCAAAAAGGTCAATATCACTTGTGTCATAATAATCAATTTGTGCAAAATAAGCAGTGAATCTCCCTCTTAGTTTAAGGGGGAGCATAGTATGTTTCATCATCAGACTACATTAAATCGGACACATTTTCTCCCACATTTTCTAACTTATTTAAATCAATTGGGATCACAAATCTCAAAAGGTTTGAAATTTTTGATCGGGGGAGAGAATGTGATTTAAATATGAAACCTGATGAAAATGTGATGTTTTGAACTTAAACGTTAGGCTCTCCCATATGTGCTAAACTCTTTCGTATATCGATGCACATATTGAGGGGGAGCAAATGAACAAAAAGGATTTGGCATAGCATGAGCAAGGCTCAGACTTCACCAATGAATTGACGATAGCTAAAGTCAGTAGTCGAAAGGACATGTCCTGGACGGGTAATAATTTCAAGCCAGTTTATCTGGTGATGTAAGCGTGTCTCGCAAAGGACGTGTCTGAGTAGAATGTACCGATTTCGAGCGATCTTCCTTGAATGTGATCTGGACGGGTAATAATTTCAAGCTAGTTTACTAGTGATGTAAGCGTGTCTCGCGATGATCATGTTCTTGGAAAATCAATCAATTCAAAAGTGCGAGCTTCACCTGACATGTGCAAATTTATAAAACAATCATTTGAGCACATGTTGAGGGGGAGCACTTGAAAAATATAAAACTCTCAAGTGTTTGCAAAAATGTGTTTCAGAATCATGAACACTTTGAGAGATTTTTCAAAGATTTGGTTTATGGCAATCGTGGAAGTACACCAAAGACCGACCATTTTAATTAATGCATGGAGTTATAAGGATGGTTAGGTTAGGCTCAAGTTCCCACGATCCCGCCAGAGCCGGAGGGATCTACCCAGGGACAATCCACTAGTTAGTGTAGAAGTCCTTAGGTATGATTAAAAAGGAGAAAAGTGTGATTAAGGGAAGAGTGCCGACTGAGATGGAGCTAGTACTGGAACAAACCCAACAAGGTACTAGTAATGAAGTCTCGGTAAGCACTGAAGGGGTTGAAGAATGAAAAAGAATTGTAAAGATAAAGGGTGAAAAGAAATAGCCCTCCTTACAACTTAGGCAGAAACCGGGTCAATACATATTCTGTCAGAATCACTTAGTTGATTGCTGGCATTGAAGACAAAGTATCATGGACCCAGTGATACGCTGCACAACCCTCCTTAGCCACTCAAGGTCCCTCAAAGGACTCTTGTTTCAATTGTCACGGAGTTCAATACATTCCTATCATCTCTCTCACTCCGAGTTGGATGATATTGAAAAGGTGGCAGTCCTCTCCAGCCTCCGCTCACTAAATCAAAACGCACTATCGAGTCTAGAGCCACGAGATGCATAATAAGATCTCATAGGGACACGAATTACTTCTACACTGGGTGTTCAACATTAAGGACACCAGTTGTACACTTAAGAGTCCTACGCAGATCTTAGCAATCTGCCAGAACATTCATGAGGGAATTTACAAATGTAATTCTCAATGATTGAATGGAAATTCCTGCCAGGGTCAACATCAAGCAGCCCTGTAAGCAGGTCACTTCGGTAATTCTTTATGGATTACGCTTAGTGGTCACGGCGGTTTCAAACGGTCTACAGTCGTGGAGTGATCTCCAGCGACTCACCTAATCGTTGATGTGCTACGGTTCGATCTTAAAAAGCCCTCTGTGGGTTTTCGATTAGGAACGGTCTTGGTAAGGATTAGAGAGAGTTTTCACACTATGCTGTTAACAATCTCGAAGTTCGAACCTGTAAGTACCGGACGTTTTATTGCTAACTGTCGTATGCAGGAACATCTGGCGGTTGAAGCTGATTGCTGTTGCAGCTGTTTGCGGTTGTAGCTGATTGAGGTTGCAGCTGAATGCGGTTGTAGCTGATTGAAGTTGCAGCTGATTGCAGTTGAAGCAGATTACAGAAAAGATGCCAATCCAGCACCACATGCTCACACTACATCATCATTGTAACTCAACAAAGTCATGATCAACCTAAAAGACCTTTAACACGGCTTCTGCAAACTCTGATGTTAAAGATCATGACACCAAATAGTGTGAGCATGTCGGCTCAAAGATTTACACATCACATGGAAACATACTCCTGAAAGATGACTTGGAAACAAATGTTGGATGATAAAGTCGAAGAATACTCAAAGATCATCCAAGACAAAGATAGGTCATCCCAAGATCACTGCTGAATGCATTTTGTTTCAAGACAATGAAGAATCAAAGACTACGAGCTATGAAGTCAAGATCAAAAGATATAATGCTAGAATTCAAGTTATTATTTCCGGGGTGACCTCCCTTAGGGGGAGATTGTTAGGAATATTAATATTCATATGAAGGTTCGGTCACCCCGAGCATCTAATTAGCATTTATATAGCTCGTAGGCTTATTTATATAAGCTTAGTATTATTAGTATTATTAGTTTTATTAGATTAGTAGTATCTATATTTGTGGAGTGGGTCGGGGCTTTCCCCACTGTCAGCTCACTTCACAGCCCACTAGGGGCACTATTATTAGGAAGTATAAATACCCCTTCCCACACTTGGGAAGGGTTGGAACTCTTGTCACAATTAATCTAATTCACAGATTTTCACATAGTTCCCTCTCTCTCTAAAACTTCTCTCTACCAACTAACTCAAATGGGTTTCTTGATCTTTCAAGATCCAAGGCCACCCGAATGGATCCACACAATCAAGAAGGTTAATTCCTACACCATATAATCTAATTTAGTGAATATATTGTGATGATACAATGATGTTTACAATGATGATCCATGACACAAATGTCAAATGGATATGTATGTTGTAACACCCCCAATTTCGTGATACACAGCGGAATTCAAACTGGGTGTTACTTCATGGCATAACAGTTATAATGATAGAAAACGATATCTACTTGAGTCGTTTTAAAAGATTTACCATTCGAATATCAGAGTTTACAAATTAGGTCCCATTAGTGTTAGATTTACAAAATAAGTGTTCGAATGATAATAAAATTTTATAGCCCTTTTGATGTTTCCGTGCTTCTTCGTGCCATCCTCGCTCATTATGGACCTGAGATAAACATGCTAAAAGTGTCAGCACAAAGGTTGGTGAGTTCATAGAGTTTGTAAATAAACAGTTGATTTAAATAGTTTTTAAGTTTAATAGACAAGTGGCCGCGTTGTAGCTCCCATAAGTTCCGTGACAATGGGCCACGGGGTGTCTCCCATAAATGGGCCACGGTGTAGCTCTCATAAGTTCGATTGCAATGGGCCACAGTGTAGCTCCCATGATCCATTTGTAAAATAGTCAGTTAATCCCAATAGTTTCAATAGTGAAATGATAATTGTAATAAATATAAATATTGGTGAAATAAGTAGTGTGTTACGTTGGGTGAAATCCATAAGTAATTTGTTTGCCCTTACGTTGGGTGAACTTAGTGTAGGTATCTAATACCCAAAAGGTGTAGGTGGTTACGCACCCTGGTGTGTGTAGGTAGTTACATACCCTGGTGTGTGTAGGTATCTAGTACCCAAATGGTGTGTGTGGGAGTTTGTCAACTTCCTAGAAGTTCTCCAATAAGGTGCATTTAACTATCAATCCGGCTAGCACAAATGCTATCGATCCGGCTAACACAAATGGGTAGTTCTCAAATATTGTGTATTTGGTTATCAATTCGGCTATCGATCCGGCTAACACAAATAAGGTGCATTTGGTTATCAATCCGGCTAGTACAAAGACTATCGATCCGGCTAACACAAATGGGTAGTTGTACTCATGGTAATTCATAAAAGTTTAACGTATTCATGCAAGTAAAAGCAAGTATCATATTTCAATAAACAAATAGTGTGTGTCATAAATCGTGTATCACGTTTAAAGTAAACGAGTAAAATTTGTAAGTAAACAAGCATGTATCTCCTCCAAAGAGTGTAAAGTCAATAAACGAGTAAAAGTGGGGCTATGACTCACCTTGGAATGTAGTGACATAGATAACACAATAGTGCCAAAGAGTATGGCAGAATAGTGATAGGAGTATCACACAACGATACAGAATTGGCATAACCTAATGAATATAAGTTTGTCTCAAGATATGACACATGAAAAGTAATCGATACGTATGAGTTTCAAAAGATAGGGTGTTTTAGTTTTCGTGGATTATTTGTATCAATGTTTGTAGAAAGTTTAGTATCTCATTCGTGTGGTGGTATAAAGTCATAGACTCAGACAAACGCACGCCAAAGCATAAAACATATTGCACTAGTATAAAAGGAAAATAAACATGTAAGAATCAATTAAACAAATATGCAAAAGAATATGAATATGGTTAAGTTTATTAAAGTCCAACGATGTCAAATAAGTGGTCAATTCTCAATAATAAGTTTCGGGTTATCGAACCCAAACTAGCCGTGCGGCTAGACTCACAACTTTGAGACAACAACCAAGGCCATAGCCATGGTTATGTCTCGGCTAGAAGGCCTTGAGTCAACATCCTTGGCTGTTTGAAACAACATCCTTGGCTGTGTCTTGGTCTCAAGAGGTCAAAAATGCTATAAGGACTCTTAAGTCATGGCTATTTTTGGATCAAAACAGGTCCAGTTGGTTTTTTATTGTCTATAGCCTTCGATTTTCATTTTCAGCTTACGTGCAAGCGAGGTTTTGTATAAAATATCATTCTGAGCAGCTTTCGCGTTTTAATTCCAAATCAGTAAGCTATTTGCAGAAAATTCAGCATGTAATGACCCATATTAAGTGCAGATTTTCAGTAGCAAAACGCACCCTCTTAGGGCTGTTGGGCAGCCAACAATCGCCCTAGATTGAGGTTGTTTTAGCGGCCAACAAACACCCATGGTGCTGCTGTTTTTAGCTGAGAATTAGGAGAAACAAACACCCCTTCTGCTGCTGTAAAATCAGCAGCTATTTACCCCATTCGGGGCTGTAAAATCAGTAGCAAACCAACACCCCATTTGCATATTGTAGTTCTAAAATCAACTTGAATGAGTATAAACTCATACCGACAGGCACAAATAAAATGAGCTTAGCCTAAGTAACTAAGCTCGAACAAACACCTTTCGTGTAGTGTTTTGGTGGTGGGTCGAAGCAAACAGCCAAACGCACCCTACGTGGTTGTGGTGATTCCACCCGAGCTACACACCACTAATTACAACAAAACAAACTATATGCTCGGGTTATAAATCAAACAAGGACACCCTAAGTGGGTTCCTGTCGAACTGAGAATCAAACAAACACCCCTTTGGGTGATACTAGTCAAGAATAGGTTCGACAAACATCCCCCTTGGGGCTGTCCTTGGCTCTCGACACAAACAAACTCAATAACTACCTCTTATAAAATCAACTAAAAAGGAAATAGGCATATCAAAATCAACAAGACCCATATGGGTTTCGGCTTGAAACCCACTCGAGTTTAAACTCGACTTGATAACATAATAGATCAACAAGTACCACTTAAATATGTACTTAACTACACGAATTCAATATCCATATGTTTTAATCCGATTTTAATATCCACGAAAACTAAATAAATAGACTTTTAGAATAACAAGAAATTAACAAGGTCGATTGTGTCGACTTACAACTTTAACGAGATGAAGAGGTGAGACGAGGTGATGGCTGTGATGATGATGGTGGTTGTATAATGATGATGATGGCGGTTGAAGGTGGTGTTGATGCTGCTGGTTGTCGATCCAAAAGAGTGGGAGAAGAGGGAATATGAAATACAGATATGATAGATTCTATTTATGGAAAGAGAAGGTGAAGTATAAAGATAGGATAAGATTTTGGGAAATCTGATATATAAGAAGATAGGAGATAAGATTTAAGGATATAGAGTGTATTTGGTGCACCTCGTGCCCGTTGAGTTTAAGTATAAACACGATACTTTGGTTGGGTAATCGTGAGAAATATATTCTTGGAGACGTTTTTATAAATATAATATAAAAATGAGACTATTGATTCCGGATAATTATTAACGAATGTGAACCATTTTTATTGCGGTGTTGGTATGCAAGAAAAACAATATATTCCTTTGTAACGTTCAGATAGTAATAATTCGAATCCGAGTGGGTTATTTAACTTGGGAAGTTACCGGTTAATTATCGATTACCGTATTTACTTTTACGTTAAGGTAAAAGTCAAATAGTCAATAATTCAAAGTCAACTTTAAAAAGTCAAAGGGTAAAATAGTCATTTTGATGTGTGAAAATTTACGGGTTGCTACATATGACTAATCTAAATGAACTTCCATTGATAGAAAGCCTTCAATGGATGAAGATCACAAGTTCCCTAAGCTTGTTGTGATAGATCTTCATATATGTATGCTTGTGGTGGATGATGACTCAATATCTCTGAGCTTGCTTCACAGAATCATTTCGGGAGTATGCTTATAACATACTGAAAGTTAGAAGCATTATGATAATGATGGTGTTTAATGTATGTTACTACATTGTTAATGACTAATTTAAATGTGTGCAAGATGTTAGAGAAAATGTGTTTTTAAGTGGTGATTCAACAACATGGTGTGGGCTGCTATTTGTAGCCATTTGGCTTCAGCAACCCACGGATTGGACGGAACAAAAAAAAGGGTTCCGCCTTTGTTAATTTTTGTTTCCGTCAGTCCCGACAGAAAATATTCCAAAATCTTTGCAAATCTTGTTTCAAATCTTTCCAAAATATTTACACAATCTTTCCAAGATATCTTTTGTGATCTTTCAAGATTTTGACGACACTATGCATGAGGTAATAAAACCATTTTTATTTTGATTAAAATGTAAACAAAAGTTTGTTTGTAAAATGTATTACTTAACTAGTTAATATATGTTTAACAAGTTGTACCATGTTAGTTGATGTGTTACTAAAAATGTTAAACTACTTATGCTATTATAGGACTTAAGTTATTATGTCATTAACATCATTTTTAGAAGTATGTAAATACATTTGTCTTAGTTTCACACCTAAAGTGCACTTTGACACCTAATGTGGTACTTATCCTATTTTGACACCTAAAGTGCACTTTGACACCTAATGTGGCACTTATTCTATGAATACAACTTAGGAAGCATGATGTACAAGTAAAAATACTTATATATGCAAAATGTAAAGTGAGTTCGAAATAGAATGATTAACCTTTTAAAATACTTAATGACTCTAAACGTATTTTAAACATTCTAAATGATTTGTCAAGGGATTTGATCATAATGCCACATAACACACATGTACGAACCTGTGTTGTAGCATACGAGGACTTGAGGTGTTGAATGTATCTTGAGACAAAATATGATTATGAGTAACTTGTACATTTTACGTTATGTATCAAGTTACATGTTTGTCATCAATCAAAATAAACGAGACTGTATAGATTAAATATCGTAGTATTTGCACTAACAATCATATTTTTCAGGTATAATATACATATATTATGACTTTCATCTGTAACATTAATAAGCTTAAAACTGGTGTTGATATTGATATGTTACATACAGGGAGCGCTAAATGTGACATCCTTCTTAACAACTTATGTGAATCCTTCAATAGCAAATTGGTGGACGGCAGAGATCAACCAATCATTGGTGGTTTGGAATACATCAGGGAGTATCTTACGAAGAGAAATGTTAGTGTGCAGCAGTTAATAGACATATGTGAAGGTCCTTTAACCCCAACATCAACTACAATTTTAAAAAACATAAAGCAAGAAGCAAATGACTACAATGTTATATGGGGTGGGGGGACACATACCAGTGTAAGGGACCTTGGAATGACCAATGTGTTGTGAATATGACAACAATGGTATGCACATGTCGGAGATGGGAGCTATTGGTATTCCATGTAAACATGTTGTTGCCGCTATTTACAACATGTCATCAAATGGCAAAGAGGTTGGGATACCAGAGGATTGGGTATCCCAATGTTATTGGTTAAACACATGGAAGGAGATGTATCAGTACAGGATTGAAGGAGTTGCTGCTCCCGCCTTTTGGCCCAAATGCAGTATCCCTAGCAACCTAAAGCCACCTAAGCAACATGTTCCAATTGGTAGACCAAGGAAGAAGAGAAGAGTGTCAAAGGATGAGATTGCTGAAGAAGCTTTGAAAAAGTCATTTGTGAAAAATGGGAAGCTGTCAAAGAGGGGCACTGCAATCAAATGTGGTGCATGTGGTGGGAAGGGCCACAATAAGAGAGCTTGTACAGGTCCAATATACAACCAAAAGAAGGGTAGTGGAACAAGAAAGGAAGGAGTACCAGATGAGGTACTAGGAAGAACTACTCAGCCAGTGGGATCTTCTGCAACAGAGGTGACAGCAGGCCAAGTCAGCCAGTTGGAACACAAGCAAGTGAGGTAGCAGCAGGGCCAAGTCAGCCAGTTGGAACACAAGCAAGTGAGGTATTAGCAGGGACAACTCAGCCAGTGGGATCACAATCAAAAATGGATGGTGGAGGTCAAAGGAAGAAGAGGATCAAGAAAAAATCCAAGATCGCCAAGTGAGTCAACACCATTGTGATGGTGCAATAAACTTATTTGGTTCTTTATTTATGTGTTTTAACAATGAGTGTATGGATTATGTAACTGAGTTTCTGTCTTCTAGACAATAATTTGTACGGTATTTGTTTTTAGACTTGGTTTGATTAGGAATGGTATTTGTTTTCATTTGGGTTTACCATGGTCTTCATGCAAATTTATTGACTATTTGCTGCACAAGTCAAAGTTGTTGCATAAAGATTAAGCAAAGGGCCAATTTGGTGCATATTGATTATGCAACCAAAACGGTAATTTGCTGCATAATGCGGCACAATTCAAAGTCGTTGTGGTTTGACATCATCATATACTTCATAGAAGTTAAATATATTGAATGACCCAACTTCATAGAAGTTAAATATATTGAATGACCCAAATTAGTTTTGACTTTTGTATGTCAAAGTTGATAAGCAACCAAAAACCAAGTTTGCTGCATAGTGATTTAGCAACTAAAAGGAACATTATTCACTACATTGGTCTTTTTAAAATAACAACAAGAAACTACGATGATCCCACTATAACGGCAAAAACAACAACTTTTTATTAACATTATACTGTTAATACAAACCAGGGATGACCTTATTCCCTGTAATGATACAACCCAAAAACATAACACAAGACCTCCATACCAACCTAAACCAACTTAAAGACAATGAAAAAAAAGACCCAACTTAAAAGAAGAAACTTTTTGAGCTTCTTCAACTTTTGATCCTTCTCCCTCATCAACATCATCTGCTCCTCCAAGTCTTCTTCAAGGTCACTCCTTGCCCTCAGGAGGCCAGGAATCACATCGACTGCTCGGTAACACATTGGAGGATCCGTCCATCCAATAAACCCACATGACGGAAAATAGTAGAACCGTCGGCCTGGGTTCCTGTTTGTCCAGCTTGTTTTGATTGTTGCTTGTTTCCCACAGTCACAAATAACGACCATTTTTTTTACTGGATAGTGCAAAGTGTGTAAAAAAAGTTGTGTGGAATAGTGTGATTAAACGGTCATATTTAATTCTGGTAAAAACTACGATTGCAACTTTAGTCCTTATAGCTACAATGATATGACACATATACACAGTACCCCGGAAGAGTGAAATGACAATACTACCCTCAGTGACATGGCACTTGATAAGGATTTATTTGGTACCTTCTTAAGGGGTCATTTAAGCCCAAAATCGTATAAGTGTGATCAAATATTGCCTCAAATCGTTTCTTTTTGCATTTTAGGTACTTGGGACGAGAATTCTGGAAATCGGCACTTTTGGAGCATATTTGGACGAAAAATAGAAGAAAACGACGAAGTCGCGAAAATCCGTCAGAAAAGGAAGGCTGATGGCATCATTAGCTACAATGTGACGCCGTGACTTGTTATTTGAGCTGGATTTTGGGAGGAAAATCACCAAGTGACGCTTCATAGAATTTGAAGAATTTACAACCTGACGCCGTCAGGTGTATTTTAGAGGAGAGATTCACGTTTTATGATGACAAGAGACGGCTCAGAACTTTTTCTAAATTGACGGTGTCAAAGACTGAAGGTGACGCCGTCAGAACGGCAACTTGCACAAGACGAAACCCTAATGGCGGCGAGCTGACGACGTCAGGATCCATAAGCTGACGCCGTCAGAGTTGTAATACTATATATATTTTTGAATGTTTTCATTATTAAGTGTGACATCTTTTGGTAATAAACCCTAGACGATTTTCAAAGATCTTGTAAGGCTTTTTCAGCCTTTTTCATCCATGTTCAATTGAAGATAAGTTATTCGTTTAATAATTCAATACGTCTACGTGTTGTTTGATTATTTGTTTATCTTTTCTTCTATCTAACATGCTAGCTTTAGTTTATTTGTGTTTGCTTAGATTTAATGAAACCTAGTTATTGAATATTGATTTGTTGTCTCTTGTTTAGTTGATTGTTATCGCGTTAGGTTAAGAAAACTGGCTGACCTCTTATATGTAACTAGCTTGAACGTCTTAAAAACGCAACCGTAGAGTGCACTATTGGTTTTGTTCGTTGTATTTATTGCGTGAATTGCGGCATGTATGTAACACCCCCAAATAACCGCAGCGGAACAGTAGTGTCGAGGGGGTATTACTTCATAATATAGATCAAGGTATAGAAAACGACCTCTAAATGAGATGTTTTGAAATATTATCATTCGAATTATTAAAATCAGAGTTAAACAAGAGATTCAAAGTATAAGGTTACATAGAAGTTTTCAAAGTGTATCGAATGATAAAGATAAGATATGAGTCTCCAAGTATGCAAATAACTCTAAGATCCATGCATCCACTATCGCCTTATTAACCTGAGATAAACATGCTAAAAAGTGTCAACCAACGGTTGGTGAGTTCATAAAGTTTAGTTTAAGAGTAAAGCATTTGAATAAAGATTTCACTGCAAAGGCATTGTAAATCCACTCAGTCCCAAGCCCCGCCCATACAAGACTTGCAACCTATGTGTTTACAACCCACTGCTAACATAGTATGAATAATAAAGTTTCCACTGCAAAGGCATTGTAAATCCACTCAGTCCCAATTCCCGCCCATACAAGACTTGCAACCTGTGTGTTTACAACCCACTGCTAAATTATGATTAGGAAATATGTGTATACGATATACAAGGGACTTAATGTAATGAATAGATGCAAACTGAACCTACTGACTGCGAATAATGTATCATGTGTAATCCTGGATTATATTCACCCAATGCCACGAACTTTGGACAAAGGGTGGGGGGTGTCAGCCCGATAGTTACTATCAATACCTCTCCAACGGCTCCTGTCCAGGAGTTAAACAGTTGCTATGAATATGAATAGTTTGACAAATTAAGGCATATATCGTAATAAAACTACACATCATGTCCAGAAAGTATAAAAGCATAGCGTATCATAAATGTTTGAGTATTTGCATCACAATGCAAAATGTATTTGATAAACGAGTAAAGTAATTTAAACATGTATCTCTCCCAAGTAGTTTAAAATGAATAAAAGAGTAAGAGTAGGGTTATGACTCACCTTAGCTGTAAGGGTCAAAGTAATGTTATGTCAAAAGTAACACGGGAACGGCTCCAACACACGACCTGAATAATAGGGAAGTCTGAGATTTCGATGATTTAAGATTGACTTGATGTGAATAATGATTGTGGAAAAGTGTCGGATAACGAATTGGATTGTGATGTGAATGAATGATATGCTTAAAATGCTTAAAGTTCAAAAATAATATTATACATAATATTATCATGTTTTTATGTTTGTTGATTCAGTAAATATCGTTTCCTCGAAAGTTGGTGGATGATAATCTATGCGTATTCGTTAAAAGTTACGTTATATAAATATAAACGTAACGTTATTTGAATATATCGTACGAAAGTGCACGAGAGGGTTTTAAGAATGAAAATGTATAAAATGGACTGTTTACGAATGAATATGTATAAAACAGTGATGAAAAAGTATATAAAATTAGTTACTAGTTGGTCCTTGAAGTTATAGTGAATTTTCACTTTTAACCCTAACGGTGAAACATTTGCACCGTTAGTCCCTGGTTAGTAAATATTTACATTTTAAGTCCAAAAGTGTTTCAATATGACATTTTATGGTTTATGTTTACTGTATATTCAATTTCTACCCTTAAGTTACAAATTTGACAGTTTAATACCTAAATATCCGAATGTTACAATTTTTACCCAAATAGTAAATAGGTTTTGCATTTTTAGTCCAAAATCCTCAAAACTTATATATATAAATTTCTGAAAGTTTTAACACTCTCAAATAGCTTATTAGAGTTCATAAAAACTGCTTATTACTCCAAAGTGCTTAATTTTTGGCTTAATGGGCTTTTAACGCAAATAAAACAAAGCCCATTAAGAGATTTTGATCCATAGGGTGTTAGAACGTTTTGGGCCTGGATTTGGGCTATTTTTATGGTCCTAAAAATATATCCAAAGTGCTTATAACACTGCTTATTCGGAAGTGCTTATTGGGCTTTTAAAAGCCCACTCGATATAACTTATTAAGTTTTTTTTTTTAAAAACAGTTTCGAGAGCCAATGACTTGATCGATTTAAATGGTGTTTAATGAGCTTATTAGAAGAGCTTTTTGTGACAGCTTATTTGTTTGTACTATTGAGAAACAAGTTGTGCAATTTAATTGATATGGTACTTGATCGAAAATGAAGACAAATATGCTTAGTCATCCTCCATTACACAACTTAATGACTAATAATATGGCTTTGTCTTGGTGTGTAGTTGGCGGCAAACGACAAGGGGAGGGGGGGAATATATTTTGAGCATCGTTGTTGTATCGTGTGTCGGTTTAAGCTTAAATGTTACCGTAAAGTCCCGGTTTGACGTTTTTGGACACGTATACGCAAAATAAAGTTTTTATTGACGTTTCCGTCAGAATAATAATAAAATATTATTATTTGCTCAAAAATGCATTTATTTGACTGCTACCATATATACTGTGCTGTCGGTACGCATGTGGGGTTACTTTTCAGTAAATACGAGGAAACTCTCAGTAAATTACAAAACTTGTCAGTAACTATCAGAAATAGAATAATTTACACTTAATGACAAAAATAAACTTTTTCAGCTCCAAAAAATGCTCAGAAATGCTTAGAAACATGCAATTGCGCATAGAAATGCTCGGCTTAAAAATAATAAATAACTATTTATTATTAATTTAAAATGTGAAAATTACCATTTGTCACACCTCACCTCTAGACCTATCTCGTCATACATCTTGACCTAACGACACTATTCTCCTAGAGAACGATCAATCCCCCGGACATACCTATGCTACACTACAACGATCAAGTACACTGCCTGGAGGATTGCAAGCTTCTCAAGATCCCTTGAGAAGTAAAACTTTTTGTGTGTTGTAAAACTTGCATCAACACTTAATGATCGAAATAACGAAAGTTAGCTCTTGGTGGCTGTTTTGCAAAAAAGGGGAACATTAATGTCGTTTTTGCAAAAAAATTTGTCTCGATGTCTTTTTTGCGTATTTGGGCTACTTTAGGGACTAAATTTGCAATTTACCCCATTTTTTTTAGTGTTCTTCAATTTCATCACTCCACTACTATATCTTTTATATCTTTTATATAATAAAACAAAACTCCTAGTGGGGACTTTTTCATTTTAAAAAAATAAATCATACCTTATTTGGCAATATTCTATTTATTTTATTATATTTTTTAAAAATATGTTTAATTAAAAAACCCTAAATACTTCTATATTTGGCCAAAATTCATAAAAAATTGTTTTTATACGTTTTTTCATTAAAATTGTGTACAAAAATGTATGTGTCAAAAGTGTAACAGAAAAAACTTTAAAGAAGGCAGAGTCAATCCACATAAAACTTAGGTGTCAAAATGAAAATTAGAACAAACAAAACGTGCCTTTGAAACGAAACTTCCAAAGCTCTGAACGACATCCATCTGAAAATTTGAAACGAAACAAATCGAATCGGTTTGTTTAATGGTGTCATTCTTAGAAAACCCTAATTTGGTGCCTCAGTCAATTAGAAAACCCACGACAGTATACTGTGATTCATAGATTGATGGTAAGCTAATTCCTTTTTTTTAATGCTAAATCCTATTTTGCAGACGTTGATTCACGTTTTGGCTCAATCGATCGATGGTGAATCCCTTATTTTTAAGGACGTATTTATGGAATCTTTTAAATCACTTGTTTTTTTGTAAGTACATAACTGTGTATGTGTTTGTTTGTGTTAATTTAATAATTTGATCAACTGAATTTGTTGTAATTTTTATTTTGTTTTTTATGATTTCATTGATTTGTCTAATTGTTTCTTACATCCAATTGTACGTAGTGAGATGAGGTTGAGAGAATCATGACACTTTATACCAATGACAATCAACTGTGGTTAATTTTTATCAAGCTTATTTCTTGGTGAGTTTTATTTAGTTTCAATGATTGAAAACCCATGTAAAAATTGATGAAGTAATGAGCAAATTGGTATGTCTTAGGTTATTAACCTTTTGTTATAAATCAATAGTGGGTCTAAGCCTATTCGGCGTCATCACCTCGAAAAGCAAGCTAGCTTTCATGGGCTGCCTGCACTTAGCCTAACCACCAGCATTGTGTATGTTTGGCATCTTTGTTTCGTTCTATTACTGATTGCAAAGAAGATCAAGTATCTATACATCATAAAATACATCATCACACTACTTCAATAACAAAAGTAAACCCATACATCTATTTCTGAAGTTATGCTCATATATGAAACAATGCATATTTTAGGGATCCTTGATAGTATTCTTAGTTGGTTAATTGGTGATTGTGGTCAGGCAAGAAAGATTACTACGAAAAGCAATTTGCAGCGTTGAAATCGTTTAAGGAAGTTGACTCTTTATGTGAAACAAAATTCGATGATGATGAAGAACAAGAATTGATAGAACAAGCTCAACATGAAAGAGAAATCAACATTTCAAATTAGGCTAACATATTTTTACTTGCATTTTAGGTAAACTGATTTTCAATACACATTAATCAAACAACAATATTATTTTCCTGTAATATTTTTGGTCATTAGTTTGATCTTTGCAACGCAAATTTATGCTACAGTACAAAGTAGATCTTTGGCGATTGCAGCATCGACACTGGACTCATTGCTTGATCTCACGGCAGGCGGTATTCTGTTAATTAGGAATTTACCATTTGAAAAGATGAGTGATTTTCAATTACAGGTTAATTTTATATGTTGTTGCAGGTGTGGGTATAAATACTTTTATGGGTGTGGATAAATATAAAATTACTTTCTATATCAAGCTTTAACCAACCAATTATCTGCTTATCTAATCTTGCTTCGTTAAGCTGCAATAGGCTCATGAATGAAAATAAATTTAATGGCCTAGAACTGTGCGTGTGTCACCATATATGCAATACATGTCATAACGGTTACTAAGAATAGTACATATGTTAATGATAAACTAATTTCTGTATTTTTTGTACGATTAATTAGTGATCAGAGTTAAAGGTAACATAAAGGTCGAAAAGACACAAAATACAAGGTATATATCTCTCTGTAGTACTAAGGCTAATATGGTGTGCTAGATAAAAAAATCGTACTACACAACAATACTTATGTTAGTCTTCTATGTTCAAATTAAATTATTATATAGAAAAAACAATGTTTTTTATTAATTTTTTTGCTATTGTATGTTGCAAATCTTATTTAATCATACGTAATATGATTCTTTCTACCAAGGCTTTTGAATTCTTAATGCATTATTTTTAACAGAAAAAAATGAAAGTTTACTAGAGAACTAATTGAACAAGAATCTACAAGCCATATGTGTATTTGACACTTTTTGTGTGTACTTTATGTGTATTGGACTATTATTGTCGGCTACCGTTACAATATCATGGATTGACTGATATACTTGGACATGATAAATGCACGTTTTCATGTCGAAGAAGTTCTGATAGTCTAGAAAGAAGAAACTTTAGGCTACAAAAGTGTTTTTTATTTAAACCATGGACGGTGCTGTAATTGTTACCGATTCTTACTTTTACAGGAAATTGATTATATTAGCTTTCGTAATTGGAACCTATAATCTTTCTAAGTGATATTTTTTTTTCAGTTTTGAAAATTGCCTTCATGGACAAGAGGGCAATGGTTATGGTGTCGGGCACAGTATCACCTCAATTTTCGGTTGTGAAGATCCGTATTTCGGTTTTATGGTTGTTTACAATCGCATGATACTCAAGAGGTAATCTAATTTTTAACTTACCATTGTGGTCTTTTTGTATTATGAAAAATCAAGACAAACTTTTGGCTTTCTCCTTCTGCATTTTGATGGGTTCATATATTATGGTATTGGGTTGGTAATTTCATTTATTAACCTTAAAAAACATTATCCATTTTATGCTTATCACAATTGGATGGGTCACAGCGGTTAAGGATTGTGGTATGTGTTAAAATGAGTCAGGTCGATTTAGTTTACATTGTGACAAATGGTAAATTTCCCTAATATTTATATTCATTTTCTGTGACTAGAACACCTGACTAGACCGTTATATGTTTAACACGGATAACAGACCTGCACATATTGTCACCCGGAAATCTCACCAAAGAACAGTGAAATTATCCCATCTCATAATTTACCCATTATATTGTAGTAAGAACGGGAGGTTATCCCAGTTTCACACCGACTGACACCACACGCAAACCAGAAATAAATCTGAAACTCAGAAATGTTAGTGAATAATTAAAAACTCAAAAACACATTCAAGAATTATAGAAACGACTCTAAAAATAAAATCTCTCATGTTTGTGACGGTTCCGGGAAGGACCCGAATTTGACTCAGTTTAACGAAACGCGGGTATAAAAATACCACACTTTAACTAATTATTCACTAAAATACTTAAATTAACACACCTCACCCACTCACACTAGTTTCAAAAACCTGCTAACCCTATCTCATTTTTTTGTCCGCCCCTTCTCTTCCCCATAAGCTCATCGTCCCATCCCCATCCCTCACCACAACCTATGCTATCCCTTTGACCTAGAAAAACCTCACCCTCCTCACAGGTCTAGATATATACACGAGTCAAAATAAGTTAAATCCCTTGAGGTTGAGATAGCACACAAAGGGAAAGATTATTTCCCCCAAATCCGAAAGTCCCATGGAGTTACTCTCCAAGACTCACCATTTAAGCCGCGCCTCCAAGGGTTATCGAATCACAAATCACCAAAAACACATCAAGGATCTGAGAAGTTCTCAAGAAAGGTTAAGAGTGGAGGTGTTGTGATTCGATTTGGAGGTTGGGATTGATCGGTATTGGAACAGTGGGTTCTCGGATTTGAAGTTCATTCAAGTTTCATCCTTCAAGAATCATTGTAAGGTTTGATATTTGATTCGGATTTATTACGTTTTTGACCCATTTATGATGAAATTACTAGGTCGAATGAATAAGTTAAGTATTGATGTTATTAGTTTTCTGTCGAGTTGATTTCCCAGTAACACTAATAGATTGTGAGGAAAAATTTAAGTAATATGATATTTAGTTTGAGTCGAATAAGAATGATGATTTGTGAGAAGATTGTTGTTGTTGTTGTTAGTGTGGCATAAGAGTTAGTTTGGTAGATTTAAGCTATTAGTACTCATGGTTGTGTTGTATTCGAAACCACCAGGAACCCCAGGTTCATGATTTGAACTTGGAAATATTGTGGTAATGGATGGTAGACTAGTATAGAAAGGCTAGGTAGGAGGTTGTGTAGTTGCTAAGTGGGTGACGACAGCCCACTGTGACCAACAATGACCATAACCGAACCAGTGACCACCAAAGCTAGGCGCAATAGTGGTCAGGATAGACTAGAAGATCACCTCACATAGAGGAAGTTTGATTCGAGTTCATTAGCAACAATTAGACCCACCATGAGGGTTATGCCTCGGTTCAAGCCTTGGAAGGCTCACTCGAACCTCAAACCCAAAACCTCAACAAAAGATAACAACATTACGCCCGAAACAACCCAATGAGGATGGTTAGTAGTCGAATAGAATGCTGAAAACTTTGTGGGAAAATACACCCTAAGAAACTAGCGAGTGATGACATTTAGGGTCCAAGGAGTTAGGCTCATATGAGGAAAATCATTCCTCTTGTCGACCTATAGGTGAGTCAAGAAACCCAAACCTTGTTACCACTTAGACCCTCAAGGCACAAGTTCAAATAGTACTCAAACCTAGCCAAACGAATTCAGTCGTGAGAGCTAAACTAATGACCCTTCTCGGCCAAGAAGATGACTACCAAGAAGCATCACACCAAGTTGGAAACTTGGGTGTTCTGTGTTTCTTTGCTGGCAATTATCAGGCCAAAAACCCACAAAATAGCCACTTAGAAGCCCACTCCCAAGCCCAACAGTTAGCTCCTTAAAACTCAGCCCACATTATGATCCTGTGAGCAAACCCAGTCGGCCCACCAGACTTGTGTATACATTAGAAATTAAACCCAACCCATTAATGATTTTAGTTCCCCCTCCTCGAACCAAGTGGGCCGCAGCCCAATAGGTATTAAAGATGAAATTCGAATAACAACTATATTGATACTTAACGCAAACAAATAAAATGAACATGAGCCGTTCACGAAGATAATTTGTATTAACTAACATATAGACAAGTAAAAAAAAAAAAAAAAAAAAAAAAAAAAAAAAAAAAAAAAAAAAAAAAGAAAGAAAGAAAGAAAGAAAGAAACACTTTTATAACCGAAAGACAAAAATGAAATTTCATTTTAACCTACAAGTACATGAAAACTAGAATAGCCGAAATGTTAAACGCGACGAAAATGATTAAAACATCTAGACTAGATATACATACATTGTTATACAAGTAATATTACATACACTCGGGAAAAATAGAGGTATATAAATATTGACATACACTTGTGTATTTAAAATATAGTACTCAAGCGAAAACAACGACAAATCAAGTTCACGATAAGGGTAGGCTATAACACACGTCGAGATACATTAACACTTACATTCGTTATTTTGGAAACTAAAATCAATTAAAATGAACGTCACTAGTAATGTATCAAACTCAAGTTGAATGAATTCGACGAACATAAAATTCTAAACTAATATAGTGTAAAAATGATTTCTGATGAAAACGAGGACTTAGTTAAATTAACCAAGTTACTAAAAGTTAATGTTATATATTCAACTTCTCAAATCATACAATTAATAGGTAATAAACGTCACATATATTAAGTCCTACCTCTAAAGTCAACATAAACGGACATAACGAATAAATTACACGATTTCAATATATATATAGGTACATACCACGTCTCGATTAAATTCATCCGTACTTTACCGTACCTTTAGGTCAATTATAGAGTTACACCTCACCATCCCTTAGGAGAGACCTTAGTAACCACACTTGCCGCCACACAAGTGACAACAACATAGATACACTAAAACATTGAAATTAAAATCTGAGAGAACTTGAATTTAATACTTGAAACTAAGACATGGTTATTTAATCTAGGTTGCGTGTTGGTGCCGTGCACTCCTTAATTTCACAGCATTCACTGTTCAGACCATTAAAGGTGAGTTTATAGCCCCATTTTATTTATACTTGTTTTACAAATATGGGGTGAGAAACATGCAAAATCTTTTATGGACAAAACTATTGCGTAGTTAGCCTAAGCCCTAGAACCCACTATCATGCCCATTTTCATGAGCCGTTAGTTCCCTTTGGGAAGTGCGATTGCTTTAGATAGATCTATTGGGGTGACTCCCCCGTTCGGTTGGCCAGACAGGTCAAGGCGAACGTATAGCAAGTCGGACTTCGAGTGTATTGGGTTAAACACTCGCTAAGGGCCCCTTGACTATTATTTATGTGTTAGAGATTAGCACACTAAACTGTCGAGCTTCGGTTGCATGAACTTAGTGCTAGCGCGATAGATACTTTTGTATGACATTATATGTGTTATAATGATCATGCTGGTCCAAACTAATTATTTGATGACTTTATTTAAACCTATGAACTCACCAGCTTTTTGCTGACTTTTTAGCATGTTTTTTTCAGGTGTGTGAATTGATTTGGTATGGCATGTTATGGCGAGGCAAGGGTCATGGAGCTTTTTCTGACAAATTGGCAAATTTTATTGGAGACTTGTTTTTATGTGGGACCACTGTATTAATGGACCTAATTTCTATCTAAACTATGAATTATCTTTTGTAAAACTCTAAATGTTAATTTTAATTAAAAACGGAGTATGTATTCCGTTCTTTGTTACCTCGTGTTGTGATTTCCAATCTACGGAAAGTTGCACCCTCAAAGTTCTGTTTGCTTCCGCGATTGTTAAATTTTGGGGGTGTTACAGATTGGCATCAGAGCCTAGGTTATAGAGAACTAGGTAGATATAAACCCTAAACTATAACCATTTTTATAAAAACAAGTCCCTATGACCGCCACTTGCCTTGCTTGCCATTTTGCTTGATGTTTAATTGACTTGACTGCATGTTATGATTGTGACTTGTTACTATAAGTATTATTTATATACAGTTAACCCACACTAGTTATTATTCCGATATACTTACACACGTATACCATTTTGTCACAGACTATGTCTTCCCATCCTATCCCGCTGATTTCACCAAATTCAGAAGACCCGTACATGCAAGTGCGGCAAGCCTACAATGCACCGGACCCTGACCAACTTGAGACTACACTCACAGCAGCATTGCCTACTACCACACTACTCCCATTCAGCCTACTGATCACACCACACAGCCTGCTTCACACACTCTTCCAGTCAGACGTACAGCTCGCATGAGAGTTCCTGGTTATCGGATGAGGTATTCAGATTTTCTGTCATCATCCCAAAAGAGAGCTCGAGTTACCGATACAGGAACTTCTACCACCCCAGTATCCATTTTACCAGCATCATCTCCAGAGCATTCACCACCTCATCAAAGGCTTAGGAGGGCTGATGATTCCTACTCAGAAGAAGAAGAGGAGGATCCAGAGGAAGAACCAGTGGCAGACTCTATTCCAGAAAATGTTGCACCAGCTGAGTCATGACACGGAAAAGAGATTATGGAGGAAGTGCCTAGTACATTCGAGATAGGACAGAGCTCCAGGGTAGCCCAGATTGTGGGAGATGACAAGGATATGCCTCTCGGGTTAGGTTTGAGAGCTGCTAGATTATGAGCCAGGGATGAGGCTCCAGTCACCTGTGAGATTAATGGCGAATTTTGGAAGGATATTGAGTGTATTCATAGCACTCCACTCCAGGCAGGTAGTCCCACTTATGAGCCATCTTCACCTACTTTTGTGCCACCATCTCCATCCATACCGATTTCCCCTCCACCTGCTGTTTCACCAGTTGCAGAAGAGGAGGAAGATGATGTCACCAAGTTTTTAGTTCAGTTGGGTGCTCAGGGAAACCTGTTGGACGTTCATTCCGATCAATTGGAGAGATTAGGGAGACGGGATGAGCAGGTCGGCAGAGAACTTGCCGGAGTCCGACAGAGACTAGGGGACATAGGAAGAGACCAAGCCAGAGCTTGGGATGCCGAGTGAACAAACTGGCATCGGATGCATGAGCAGGAGTCAGTTATGGCTAGAGTCACGAGAGCTGAGCACGAGGACCGTAGGGAGGTATTGGCATCTAGGAGACGCATTGTGCAGCTCGAGACTAGGGTGGGTAACTTGGAGACCATTATAGCTCGGATGGCACAAGAACTAGAGCAGCTACGCATCGGTCAGGATGCATTTTAGGAGTTGAGATGTATCTACACTAAACTGGGTAGTTGCCAGTTAGTGGTAGTAGTAGTCTCTTATTTGTAATCGAGGAACTTATGTTATTTCTTAGATGTTTGAGCTCGAAATTTTGTTTACACAACCTTATTCTAATATATGACGAGCTTAGCCGACTATTTTATTGTGTTATCATTCTTAGAAATTTATCTTACCCATATACGTTACACTCGCGCCAATTCTTCAAATCTTGATTATCTCTACCCTTCTTATACAGCAAGATGCCTCCAAAGAAAGTAACAAGAGCCACCCGTGCAAACACAACAAACCAAGGTCCCGCTGGAGCTGCAGCAGCCCCACATGTGAATCAAGCCATGCTCGATCAGCTTGTGGAAGAACGCGTAGCAGCGGCACTGGCTGCAGCAAACAACTCTACAACAGACGTTGGCAACTCGAGACCTGCAAGTAACAATGCTCGTGGTTGTACATATCAAGACTTCCGAAAAATAATGACCGGAGGTTTTGGAGGTACTGAAGGAGCAGTTGTGTTGGTCCGATGGATTGAAAGATTGGAAACGGTGTTTAGGATTTGTGGATGTTTGGAGGAGGATCGAGTTAAGTTTGCATCGTTCACATTTCTGGATGTAGCTCTAACTTTGTGGAATAGCTATTTGAAATCATCTGGCTATGACGCTGCGTATGCAATGTCATGGGAAAGCTTTAAAGAGATGGTTCTCAAGAAATACTGCCCTAGGAATGAAGTGAAGAAGCTAGAAGTAGAGTTTTGGAATCTTAAGGTGCAAGGCACCAATATGGCAGTATATAACCAACGCTTTCAGGAATTAGCTCTATTGTGTCCTGATATGGTCCAAACAGAGACTCGCTTGTTGGAGAGGTATATCGGTGGATTATCTCAGTCTATTAAGGGAAACGTCACAACATATAAGGCTACGGATCTTCACGAAACCATGGAGGTAGCCAACAAGCTGATGGATCAGGTGATCGAAGATTCGATCGAAGCGGGTGCGAACAACAAAAGAAAATGGGATGACCATCCCCGAAACAAAAACCACCCGAACAAGAGGCATGAGGTTGCCAAGGTATATGCTGCCAGGCCTACAGAGAAAAAGGTCTACGCTGGAAACTTGCCATTTTGCAATCGATGCAAGTTGCATCACAAGGGTCCGTGCACGGTCAAATGCAACAAGTGTCAGAGAGTAGGATATATGACCCGCGATTACAGAGCAAGACCTCTAGCAACAGCACAGGTTGCACCGGAAAATAACCCAAAGGCCGAAATCACGTGTTTTGGCTGTGGTGAAAAAGGGCATTATCGGAATGAATGCCAAAAGATTAAGAACCAGGGCAATGGTGGCAACAGAGGCCAATTAAGAATTCAGGGTAATCAGAGAAACCCAGGAGCTGTCGTGAACCAAGTAGCTGTTGTGCCCCAAGGGAATCGGGGAAATTATACAGGAGCCCGTGGCAGGGTGTACGCGGTGGGCAAAGTGGAAGCCCAGGAAGACCCAAATGTGGTGACGGGTATGTTCCTTTTAAATAACCGCTATGCCTCTATACTATTTGATACGGGAGCAGATAGAAGTTTTGTCTCCACTGCCTTTAGCCTATTGCTTGGTATTGCCCCGACCACCTTAGGTAACGTGTTTAATATAGAGCTGGAAAATGGAAAAATAGAAAAAGTATATACCATTGTAAGAGGTTGCACCTTAAACCTATTGAACCACCCATTCAACATTGACCTAATGCCTGTAGAACTGGGTAGTTTTGATGTTATTATCGGAATGGATTGGTTGTCGAAATACCATGCCACAATTCTCTGCGACAAAAAGATCGTCTGACTACCTTATGGGAACGAGGTTCTGAACGTCGAAGGCGATAGAAGAGACCGACGAAATACCTCAAGATTAAACGTTATCTCTTATGCAAAGGTCCATAAGCACCTTGAGAAAGGATGTCTTCTCTTTTTAGCTCAGGTTTCTGGAAAGGAAGAAAAGGAGCCGGAGGGAAAGCGATTGGAAGAGGTGCCGATCGTTAGAGATTTCCAAGAAGTTTTCCCTGAAGACTTACCCGGACTCCCACCAAAATGACAGGTCGAATTTTGGATTGAACTAGTGCCAGGTGCCGCACCCGTGGCACGAGCGCCTTACCGACTAGCCCCAACAGAACTACGGGAGTTGTCTGACCAGTTGTCAGAACTTGTTGAAAAAGGATTTATCAGACCAAGTTCCTCGCCTTGGGGAGCTCCAGTTCTGTTCGTCAAGAAAAAAGATGGATCATTCCGAATGTGCATTGACTATGGGAACTCAACAAGCTAACCATTAAGAATCGATACCCACTTCCCAGAATCGATGACCTGTTTGACCAACTCCAAGGATCGTGCGTCTATTCAAAAATTGACTTAAGATCCGGTTACCATCAACTGAGAGTACGGGAAGAAGATATCCAAAAGACGGCATTTAGAACTCGATATGGCCACTATGAGTTCCAGGTTATGCCTTTTGGCTTAACCAATACACCAGCGGTATTCATGGATCTCATGAATCGGGTGTGTAAGCCGTACTTGGACAAGTTTGTGATCGTCTTCAATTATGACATATTAATATACTCTAGGAGTGAAAAGGAGCATGAAGAGCATCTTATGCTAATTCTAGAGCTTTTAAAGAAAGGAGAGTTATATGCCAAGTTTTTCAACTGTGAGTTTTGGATACCAACAGTCCAATTCTTAGGTCACGTGATTGATAAACAAGGAATCCATGTAGATCCCGCGAAGATTGAGTCGATAAAGGATTGGGCGACACCTACAACTCCTACAGAAATACGCCAATTCTTAGGACTCGCAGGATACTACAAAAGATTTATTGAGGGATTCTCAAAAATAGCAAAGCCTTTGACGAAGTTGACCCAGAAAAATGAGAAATTTGACTGGGGAGAGAAAGCGGAGGAAGCTTTTCAACTTCTCAAGGAAAAGTTGTGTAGCGCACCTATCTTAGCCCTGCCAGAAGGTAGTGAGGACTTTGTAGTCTACTGTGACGCCTCTCACAAAGGGTTAGGAGCATTGATGAGTGGCCATTTACTCATCATTTTATACCCGAAAAACCCACAAAAATGACCAAAAACACCCAAATGGACCCAATATTGTTACAAATATCCTTGGATTGTGTTTTTTGTGTTTCAGGTACAAAAGGATTGAAAACGGGGCAAATATGGACAAAATCGAGCTTAATATGGAAAAGAGCTGAAAACTGAAGCCGGAAAAGACATTTTTTTATTCGGATTAAATTCAAGCTCGGAAAATCCCAAACGGCCCTTGGATAATCTCAGATTTACAAAACTGGTCCCTTGATTAACTTTGAAGAAATGGCAGAAATGGTCCCTGAACTTTCCTAGTTTACACCTTTGGTCCCTAAAATTAAACCCTATTACTATCTCAATACCAAATCCGGATCCTTAACACAAATAAAACCCAACCATTTACAAACCCATACAACCCATTTATCCCACAAGCCCATCACCCACCGACCCATTTCCCTTAACAATAACAAAACCGGGGTCAAACCCCACGCACCTTAAGTCAAAATCCCTAACCACACCTGCTTAACAACTATTTATCTTCTTCCCCAAATCCCCTCTTATCCCGCCATTAGCCTTAACACCATCACCATCACTTTCCACCCCTCACCTCCGTCCAAAAAACCCACATGGATGTGTTTCCCTCACCCCCTCCACCTCAGCAATCCTAAGGACCATTTTTCATCCAACGACTGAGAACAAGAGATGTGGGGAGCAAGTTTAATCCAAGGGTTGAAAAGAAAGCCACGAAGAAGCAATGGGAACTCTCTCACTGAAGAAACACAACTCAAGAACCCTAGTTATTTTTCTTTTATATAAATAGGATAGTAGCAGAGCCATTTGGTTCTAGGTTTATTTTTAGCTTTTTTTTTATTAAGGTATCGTTATTTTTATTTCAGTTGTAATTTACTCTTATTGTTATTTTAATATAAGTTCTTATTTTTTATTTAGAAAGTCCAAGTAGTAGCTTCTGTTAATGCTTATTGCTTTATGTTTTTTTTTTATTTGCTCTATTTTATGTTTGATCAGTTTGAGGCTTTTATGGTCGGTTTTAGTTTTAAGGTTAAGATTCAGTTTGCTTAAAGTGTGTTTGGCATTAGGTACGAATTATAGATCAGCAGACCTTAGTATAATCAGTTTTGTTCATTGCTTGTTGTGATTTTCTCATGGCCTATTCATGTTTAGCTTATTTTCAAAGTCCCCAGCTTATTCCTTTACTTATTATAAGTTTCCAGTGTAGTTATTTTTCTATAAAGTCCTTACAAGCACTTGTTTAAGTAGATTTTAGAAGAAAAACAACAACAACAACAACAACAACAACAAAATAATAATAAATGTTGCAAAAAAATTGCCAGACCTGGGATTCGAACCCAGGTCTGCTGACTCACAACACAAACACCAAACCATCTGCACTTGCATCTTTATTCACAAACCTTTCCTTTTCTTTTTTCTTTTATTAGCTTTCCTTTTCCTTTTAATTTAGCTTATTTAAACTGTTTCAGCTCTATCAGCTTATTAGAATTAGGTTTTTCACAAATTTTAATTTTCTCATCTTTTATTTAATTCAAAGTAATTTCCAAAAAAATTTCAGATTTTTGTTTCACAATTTAGTATTTTTTAGAATTTAATTAGTTTTAAAATGTTTTTAATTCATAAAAAAATTAATTAAAAGTCAAAAAAAAATATAATTTCTTTTTTCAAAATTTTCTTTTGTCATTTAGGATGTAGGAAAATTAATTTGGTATTCGTAGGGTTAGTTCTTAAAAGATTTTACGTTTTTACTCGTTTTTAGTTTACCGTTCGCGTTATTTTTATTTTCGTTTTAGTAGATATTAAAAACCAATCAACTCTCGTTGTTTCAAGCATTTTAATACAAAACCAAAAACGATATCCTCAATTTCACGCCTCGTTGGGACTACGACCCGGGTATACTCTTATCCGGTTATTTATAATTGATATTCGCGTTTCCCAAAAAAGTAGTTAACGTGTGTATTCACGATCAATCAATTTGGCGCCGCTGCCGGGGAGGTGTGTTGCGACAATATCATTACGGTTTGACGATTAGTGACTTGGAGATCCTTCCTCGTGAAGTTACGTTTTTATCTTGTGAATATTTTTATCAAAAATCCAAAAAAAAAAAAAAAAAAAAAAAAACCTTGAAAACCCATGTTAGGAATATAAATATTCAGATGAAGGCTCGGTCACCCCGAGCATCTAATTAGCATTTCTATAGCTCGTAGGCTTATCTATATTAGCTTAGTCATATTAATATTAGTATTAGTTGTATCTATATTTGTGGAGTGGGTCGGGGCTTTCCCCTCTGTCAGCTCGCTCCACAGTCCACTAGGGACATAATATGTAGTAGTATATATACCCCTTCCCACACATGGGAAGGGTTGGACCTTTTCAATCTAATATTACACAAGTTTCTTTCTCTCACTAAAAGGCTCCCATTTCTCTCTCTAAAACCTCTTCCATTCGATCCATACAAGCCTCAAGCTAGTGATTCATGTATTGTGAATACCCTACAATTGGTATCAAGAGCCATGGTTAGGTCCATGAGAGTTGGTATTCACGAATTTGTGTAGTTTGTGAGGTGTTTTACTTTTGGGTCGATTTGAAGTTTTCAAGATTTTTTATTTTCGGTTTGATTAGTAGCATTCGCTTCATTTTGTGTTTTTGTTTAGTGATTAGAGGTTGTCTTATATTGTATTTGTGTAGTTCTTTAAGTTTTTCTTGGTTAGATTTGTTTAGATTTGTAGTTTTCTTTAAGTTTTGGTTCGGTTTGTTTAAGTAGCATAAATTTCATCTTTGTACTTTGTTTAGTGATTAGAAGTTGGTTTTCTTTGTACTTTCTAGCTTAAGAATAGTATTAGAGTGGTATTTAGTGTTTGGATTCACAGATCTAAGAACGGTGTGGTGATTTTGAGAAAATTCGTGGGTAGTAATTGAGTTGTTCTTGGCAGCGGTTTGTCTAGTTTGGTCGATTATTGGACTCGGTTTGTGTCACTTCTTGGACACGGTTTGTCCTTTTACTCGTTTAGGCTAAAGGACAAAAGGCAGTGAAAGTGACGTGCCTGGGAGTTTGTGCCCACTCGGTTTGTCCCTGCTGCGCGTACTCGGTTTGTCCCAACTGTGAGTACTCGGTTTGTGTAGACTCGGTTTGTCTCCGAAGAATTTACTCGGTTTGTGTGTCTACTCGGTTTGTCCCAGCTACGTAGACTCGGTTTGTCTCTAAGGATTTTACTCGGTTTGTATCTACTCGGTTTGTCCCAGCTTTGTGTAGACTCGGTTTGTGTAGACTCGGTTTGTCTCTAAGAATTTACTCGGTTTGTGTAAATTTACTCGGTTTGTGTATCTACTCGGTTTGTCCCAGCTACGTAGACTCGGTTTGTCTCTAAGGATCTTACTCGGTTTGTACCTACTCGGTTTGTCCCAGCTGTGTACTCGGTTTGTGTAGACTCGGTTTGTATAGACTCGGTTTGTCTCTGTGGAATCTACTCGGTTTATATCTACTCGGTTTGTCTCTCAGACTTGTATGCGGTTTGTGTCTTGGTGATTTTAGAAATTCCCGCGAAAGATTCGATTTCTCGGTTAAATCACAAGATCAGTAAAATCCCGTAGTTACTATGGCCACCACATCAAGTACATCATCAGATGATATTCAAGCAGCAGGATCTGATACTCGTCCACCTATGCTGGATAGGACGGATTATGAGTCTTGGGCACAACGAATAAGACTTTACTGCTTGGGAAAAGAAAATGGTGTTAATATTCTTAAGTCAATTGACGAAGGACCTTATCAGATGGGCACTACCAGAGATGTTGTTACAACTGGTGAAGATGGGACTGTAACTTTGGGCATTGATAGACCTAGAAACTATAATGATCTTAATGAAGAAGAAAAGAAGAGGTATGATGCTGATATTAGAGCCTCAAACATAGTCATTCAAGGTCTTCCAAAGGATGTATACAAGCTCATCAATTTTAACACTGAAGCCAAGGCTGTGTGGGACAACGTTAAAATGTTGTTGGCAGGGTCAGAACTCACAAAGGAAGATCGTGAGTCACAGCTGTATGATGAGTTCGAGCACTTCAAAATGAACCCAGGAGAGAATGTCACAGATTACTATGTGAGATTTCATAAGTTGGTGAATGATATGAGGATGATCAGAATGACTATGCCCAATATCCAACTTAACTCAAAGTTTGTGAACAACATGACTCCTGAATGGGACAGATTTGTTACTGCCGTCAAACTCAACAAAGGTTTAAGGGAGACTAACTATGAACAGCTTTATGCTTACTTGCAACAACATGAGAAGCATGCTGCCTATGATCGGGTGCTGAGAGAAAAGTTGAATCCTTCAACTACAAATGACCCACTGGCCTTCATAACAAATGTACAACCAACAATCCAATCATCATCCAGTCCAAGCTATCACCAACTTCACTCACAAGTACCTGCTATGAGTTCACAACTTGACTCAGGCTACTCTCAGACCAACAAAATGATTGATAACCTTACCAATCAAGTTTCTCTACTGGTACAACAGTTTCAAGCATCACTCCCACAGACCAACAATCAGTTAAGAAATTCTTCCAACCCACGCAATCTAGCAATGGTGGAGGATGGGAAAATTGTGGTTCAGAATGTGCAAGGGAGAGCTGGTAGAAACATGGGTCGAGGTTTGGTGCAGAATAGAGCAGGGAATGCCAATCAGGGGCAAGGGAAACAGATCAAGTGTTATAATTGTGGGGGGCTTGGACACATTGCTAGAAACTGCAATCAACCTAAACGTCCTCAGAACTCAGATTACTTCAAAGACAAGATGCTGTTAATGCAAGCTCAAGAAAATGGAGCTGTATTGGATGAGGAAGAGTTATTATTCTTGGCAGGAGATGGAGGAAATACTTTTGATGAAGATGTGGATGAGAAACCTGTTCAGGATCTAGCACTTAATGATCCTAACATCTTCAAGGCAGATGACTGTGATGCATTTGACTCTGATGTGGATGATGAACCTACTGCTCAAACAATCTTCATGGCTAACTTGTCTTCCCTGGCCTCATCTCGTCAAGCTGGTCCTTCTAATGCATCTGTGATATCTGAGGTCGTACAAATCGTCCTGTGGTATTTGGACTCAGGCTGCTCAAAACATATGACTGGAGATCGCTCACGGCTCAAGAACTTCGTGAAAAAGTTTATCGGGACAGTTAGATTTGGGAACGACCACTTTGGTGCTATTATGGGTTATGGAGATTATGTGTTTGGTAACAGTGTAATCTCAAGGGTATATTATGTGGAAGGACTAGGACACAATCTGTTTTCTGTGGGTCAATTTTGTGATTCAGATCTGGAAGTGGCTTTCAGAAAGCATACATGTTTTGTCAGAGAATTGGATGGTTTAGATCTCCTCAAGGGCAGTCGGGGCACCAATTTATACACCATCTCAATTGAAGAAATGTTGAAGTCCTCTCCAATATGCTTGCTTTCTAAAGCCTCTAAAACAAAATCATGGCTGTGGCATCGTCGTTTGAACCACTTGAACTTCGGTACCATAAATAATCTTTCCCGTAAAGATCTTGTTAGAGGGATGCCCAGACTGAAATATGAGAAAGATCATCTCTGCTCTGCATGTCAACTGGGTAAAAGCAAGAAACAAACCCACAAGCCTAAAACCGTCAACACCAACTTGGAAGTTCTTCACACCCTCCACATGGACTTGTGCGGTCCAATGAGAATACAAACCATAAATGGAAAGAAGTATGTTCTGGTGATAGTAGATGATTATTCTCGGTTCACATGGGTAAAGTTTTTGAGAACCAAGGACGAAACTCCAGAGGTTATCATTAAACTGATAAAACAGCTGCAAGTAAGGCTAGATAAAACTGTCAGAATCATTCGCACAGATAATGGTACTGAGTTTGTTAACCAACAACTCCGTAATTTCTATGAAAGTATTGGCATCACGCATCAGAAAAGTATCCCTCGCACGCCTCAACAGAACGGGGTGGTTGAACGAAGGAACCGTACTCTGGTGGAGGCTGCAAGAACCATGCTTATATTTTCAAAGACACCAATGTTTCTCTGGGCAGAAGCTATAGCAACAGCATGTTACACTCAAAACCGATCCCTAATTCATCCGGTTCATGAGAAGACTCCCTTCGAGTTAATTCATAACAAGAAACCAGATCTTTCCTTTCTGCGTGTGTTTGGTGCTCTTTGCTATCCAACTAATGATAGTCAAGACTTGGGAAAGTTAAGAGCTAAAGCAGATATACGTATTTTCGTTGGATACGCACCTGACAGTAAAGGGTATCGAATCTACAATAAAAGGACCCGTAAAATCATGGAAACCATTCATGTTACGTTCGATGAGCTGAGTGAGCTACCTGTTTCAGGACAAATCAGTTCTGGACCCGATCTTCACCTTTTGTCTCCTGGACCCATTAGTTCAGGACTTGTACAGAATTCCACGCCTGCAGATTCTTATGTGCCTCCTACATGTGAGGAGTTGAAGAAGTTATTCGATCCTATGTTTGATGAATACTTTGAGCCAACGAATGGAACCATCCCGAGTGAACCAGATATAAATCCTATGGATGAGGTTCAAGCCCCACAAGGCTCAGAAGGCCCTGCAGCTTCAGCATCAGTCAGTCACAATGCTCCTGCTGCCAGTCAATCGCCTTCGTCATCAAACACTCAAACTTCTCCAGTAATGCAAGAATCTTCAGATAATAATCCTTTGGGAGTTAATCCTTTTGCTCCTGTTGAAGAGGCTCCTTTTGAAAACATATTTGCTCCTGAACATTCATCAGACACATCCTTACCTGAGGAACACAGCACTGCTACATCTGTTCATAACCATCAACCTCACGATCATCTCAGGAAATGGACCAGTGATCATCCAATCGACAACATCATTGGCAATCCCTCACGTCCAGTATCTACACGTAATCAACTAGCCACTGATGCACTATGGTGCTTCTTCAATTCCATACTGTCTAAAGTCGAACCAAAGGATGCCAAAGAAGCAATGACTAAAGATTGCTGGTTCCAGGCCATGCAGGATGAAATCCATGAATTTGATCGACTTGAAGTTTGGGAATTAGTGCCTCCTCCGGAGCGTGCAATGATCATTGCTTTGAAGTGGATCTTCAAAGTGAAGCTTGACGAGTATGGTGATGTCCTAAAGAACAAGGCACGGCTAGTTGCTAAAGGGTTTAGACAAGAAGAGGGCATTGATTTTGAAGAATCGTTTGCTCCGGTTGCTAGAATTGAAGCCATAAGAATCTTCCTGGCAAATGCTGCGAGTCGTAATATGATAGTCTACCAGATGGATGTCAAAACGGCATTCTTGAATGGTGACTTAAAGGAAGAAGTTTATGTGAGTCAACCTGAGGGATTCGTGGATGCTGAACACCCTACTCATGTTTACCGCTTGAAGAAGGCCCTTTATGGGCTAAAACAGGCGCCAAGGGCATGGTATGATACATTGTCCAAGTTCCTCCTAGCGAACAGATTCTCCAAGGGTGTTGTTGATCCTACACTATTCACCAGGAAGTCAAGAAACCATCTACTGCTAGTTCAGATATATGTAGATGATATCATCTTTGCTTCAACGGATCCTGGTGAATGTGATAGTTTCTCAAAGGAGATGAATTCCAAATTCCAAATGTCCATGATGGGACAAATGTCATTCTTCTTAGGACTACAAGTTTCTCAAAGTCCCGGAGGCATATTCATCAATCAATCCAAATACGCCAACGAGATCCTGAAAAAGTTTGGATTCCATTCAAGTGAACCTGTTGACACTCCCATGGTTGATAGAACGAAGCTGGATGAAGATCCTTCAGGGATTCCAGTTGATATAACACAGTATCGAAGCATGATTGGATCTTTGATGTACATCACGGCTAGCAGACCAGATCTTCTGTTTGCTGTGTGTATGTGTGCTCGGTATCAATCCAGACCAACCAAAAAGCATGTTGAAGCAGTGAAAAGGATCTTCCGATATCTTCAAGGCACAGTTCATATGGGTCTCTGGTATCCTAAGGACACCGCAATGGAGTTAACGGCATACGCAGATGCTGATCATGCGGGATGTCAAGACACACGTCGAAGTACTTCAGGAGGAGCTCAATTTTTAGGGGAAAAGTTGGTTAGTTGGTCTTCTAAGAAGCAGATGAGTACTTCCATATCATCTACTGAAGCTGAGTACATTGCTATGTCTGCTTGCTGTGCACAAATCCTTTGGATGCGATCACAGCTTTCGGACTATGGATTCTCATACAACAAAATTCCCCTATATTGTGACAACAAAAGCGCCATTGCTCTTTGTTGTAACAATGTTCAGCACTCCAGGTCAAAACACATCGACATCAGGCATCACTTCATCCGGGAACAGGTGGAAAAAGGAATTGTGGAGCTATACTTCGTGAGGACAGAGTTTCAGTTAGCTGACATCTTCACCAAGGCCCTCCCACGAGAAAGGTTTCAGTTTATTCTCCCACGCCTTGGCATGAAAAGCATGACTCCTGAAACCCTCAAGTGTCTTCAGGAAGAAAAGGAGGAGTAAAGGATTGTCTTCTTATATCCTTGTACATAGTTGTATATATCATAAATCAAAAAGAAAAATACAAAAATATAAAACCTATAAAAACCATAAAAATCGAAAAAATCACAAAATACCAAAAATAGTTCTACCTAGGCATGTCTTCTATTTATCGATAACATTTACGTATCTAGAAATGTCATTCAACAATGGCACGGATTCTTAAATGAAGCTCGAGCAGAAGTTATACTAATCAGTTAAAACATGTCTTAATGGCTTGCAGTTACTTCATACTGCAACCCGCACTGTACAATGGGGAAAGCATGTCGCCAAAAAGACAGCTGTTTCTCCAACCGGGTGATGTTCACCTGGGCATGGATTACTTTATATCCATGTTCTCCCGACTTGATGTACGTTTCAGTGCATCATTTCTTGAAAAAGAAGAGAAGTCTTCTTTGCATACAAATAGTTTTCATTCTATGATTCTTCTGAAAATTATTTGTGAGACACTTGGTGAATATGTGTTGTATGAAATTTGTTTATACTTGGATTATGCATAAAATTTGTCACTCAATCAACGACTACACAACCTCATGACAGTTCTTGTTTGATGAGTTGTGGGGTTGAGCGTGATTTTAGTTGAGGTTCAACTAGAATACGGGTCATTGATTGAGGGGGAGAGTGAATTCAAATTTTATATCATCAAACGGATTTATTGGTTGAAACATACTTGTTAGAAAAGGTTTTGTAGTTAATGGGGAATTAGTTGAAGAGGATCTTGCTTAAACATATCAAATGACCAAGTGTGTTAGTTGCTAGAAAGTTTAGGACATTATGTGCAATTTGCTTATAGTTTCCTAGCTTTATGTATCTAGAAGGTTCATTTGTGTTACTTTGGTATCCTCGTATAATCCCCAAAATGCTTTAAGACTCAAAACCTAAAAGAAGTTAGAAAACCAGTTGTGTTTGATGTTTTTGAATACTCCACTGGCATTTGTATGATCTAAATGAATGAGTTTCAAATGTTATTTGTCTCTGCTGCTTAATTGTTGTTGATATTGTGCATATGTTCTCAGGATTCGCTTAGGTAGATTGCTATTATATTAGAATCATGTTCCTAAGATCCTGAATTAAATATTGAAATCTGTGTGAATTGCCATGTTCATGATTGCTATTTGCTCTTCATGCTAGATAGTGGTTTGACGTAGTTCCTGATTGGGGTTTGATTATAAGATGAACTTGGTATTATAATGTGGCAAGCTGCTGAAGGGTAGCTATCTAGGAATAGTGTATCTGTATGTATGTATATCTGTGTTGATATTCTTATGCAGATTCCATAGCCAAAATGTATGTACCAGTTCCCATTCTAACCACTTGATCAGACGTTCAAACTCTATTGATTGGCTCGGAATTCACCTCAACAACAATGTCGGCAACAACAACAACAACAACAACACTTTCACCACCATCACCACTATTCATCTATTTTGGTCTCGCTAAGTGGGGATCAAACGACATTTGCGAAAGATTTGTTGGTGGATGGATGATTGATATTGACTGATTCACTCAGAAAAGCAGATAATTACATCGTCTGCACAAAAAGGTCAATATCATTTGTGTCATATAAGTTACTTTGTGCAAAATGAGCAGTGAATCTCCCTCTTAGATTAAGGGGGAGCAAAGTATGTTTCATCATCAGAACATGTTAAACCTGACCACATTTTCTCTCATGTTTTTCTAAATTATTTAAATCAATTGGGATCACAAATCTCAAAAGGTTTAAAATTTTTGATCGGGGGAGAGAATGTGATTTAAATATGAAACCTGATGAAAATGTGATGTTTTGGACTTAAATGTAAGCTCTCCCATATGTGCTAAACTCTTTCGTATATCGATGCACATATTGAGGGGGAGCGAATTGACAAAAAGGATTTGGCATGCATCTTATGTGAGCAAGGCTCAGACTTCACCAATGAATTGACGATAGCTAAAGTCAGTAGTCGAAAGGACATGTCCTGGACGGGTAATAATTTCAAGCCAGTTTATCTGGTGATGTAAGCGTGTCTCGCAAAGGACGTGTCTAAGTAGAATGTACCGATTTCGAGCGACTTTCCTTGAATGTGATCTGGACGGGTAATAATTTCAAGCTAGTTTACTGGTGATGTAAGCGTGTCTCGCGATGATCATGTTCTTGGAAAATCAATCAATTCAAAAAGTGCGAGCTCTACCTAACATGTGCAAATTTATAAAACAATCAACCGAGCACATGTTGAGGGGGAGCATTTGAAAAATATAAAACTCTCAAGTGTTTACAAAAATGGGTTTCAGAATCATGAACACTTTGAGAGATTTTTTTTTCAAAGATTTGGTTTATGGCAATTGTGGAAGTACACCAAAGACCGACCATTTTAATTAATGCATGGAGTTATAAGGATGGTTAGGTTAGGCTCAAGTTCCCACGATCCCGCCAGAGCCGGAGGGATCTACCCAGGGACAATCCACTAGTTAGTGTAGAAGTCCTTAGGTATGATTAAAAAGGAGAAAAGTGTGATTAAGGGAAGAGTGCCGACTGAGATGGAGCTAGTACTGGAACAAACCCAACAAGGTACTAGTAATGAAGTCTCGGTAAGCACTGAAGGGGTTGAAGAATGAAAAAGAATTGTAAAGATAAAGGGTGAAAAGAAATAGCCCTCCTTACAACTTAGGCAGAAACCGGGTCAATACATATGCTGTCAGAATCACTTAGTTGATTGCTGGCATTGAAGACAAAGTATCATGGACCCAGTGATACGCTGCACAACCCTCCCTAGCCACTCAAGGTCCCTCAAAGGATTCTTGTTTCAATTGTCACGGAGTTCAATTCATTCCTATCGTCTCTCTCACTCCGAGTTAGATGATATTGAATAGGTGGCAGTTCTCTCCAGCCTCCGCTCACTAAATCAAAACGCACTATCGAGTCTAGAGCCACGAGATGCATAAAAAGATCTCATAGGAACACGAATTATTTCTACACTGGTTGTTCAACATTAAGGACACCAGTTGTAAACTTAAGAGTCCTACGCAGATCTTAGCAATCTGCCAGAACATTTATGAGGGAATTTACAAATGTAATTCTCAATGATTGAATGGAAATTCCTGCCAGGGTCAACATCAAACAGCCCTGAAAGCAGGTCACTTCGGTAATTCCCTGTGGATTACGCTTAGTGATTGCGGCGGTTTCAAACGGTCTACAGTCGTGGAGTGATCTCCAGCGACTCACCTAATCGTTGATGTGCTACGGTTCGATCTTAAAAAGCCCTCTGTGGGTTTTCGATTAGGAACGGTCTTGGTAAGGATTAGAGAGAGTTTTCACACTATGCTGTTAACAATCTCGAAGTCCGAACTTGTAAGTACCGGACGTTTTATTGCTAACTGTCGTATGCAGGAACTTCTGGCGATTGTTGCTGAGGAATGCTGTAGCTGTTTGCGGTTGTAGCTGATTGAAGTTGCAGCTGAATGCGGTTGTAGCTGGTTGCAGTAAAGATGCCAATCCTCTACCACATGTTCACACTACATCATCATTGTAACTCAAGAATGTCATGATCAACCTAAAAGACCTTTTACACGGCTTCTGCAAACTCTGATGCTAAAGATCATGACACCAAATAGTGTGAGCATGTCGGCTCAAAGAATAACACATCACATGGAAACATACTCCTTAAAGATGACTTGGAAACAAATGTTGGATGATAAAGTCGAAGAATATTCAAAGATCATCCAAAACGATCAAACGGTCATCTAACGAACACTGCTGAATGCACAAAGTTTCAAGACAATGAAGAATCAAATACTACGAGCTATGAAGACAACTTCAGAAGATAGAATGCTAGAATTCAAATTATTATTTCCGGGGTGACCTCCCTTAGGGGGAGATTGTTAGGAATATAAATATTCATATGAAGGTTCGGTCACCCCGAGCATCTAATTAGCATTTATATAGCTCGTAGGCTTATATATATTAGTTTAGTAGTATTAGTAATATTAGTATTATCTTAGTCGTATTTATATTTGTGGAGTGGGTCGGGGCTTTCCCCACTGTCAGCTCACTCCACAGCCCACTAGGGGCACCAATATGTAGTAGTATATAAGCCCCTTCCCACACTTGGGAAGGGTTGGAACTCTTCACACATTGAATCTAACATTATCAGATTTTCTCTCAACAAGAGTCTCCCTTTCTCTCTCTAACATCTCTCTACAAACTAACTTAAATGGGTTTCTTGATCTTTCAAGATCCAAGACCACCCGAATAGATCCACACAATCAAGAAGGTTATTTCCTACAACCCAAAAAGATTTTCTTTTCAAAAATTATTTTCCTTTTTCTTTTAAATGTTTCAAAACTTTAAAAACCCAAAAATACTCTTCTTATTCCTCTTATCCGTTTAATTCTTTATCTCTCATTCCTCTTAAAAGTTTAATTCTATTTTCTTAATCCTCTATATGTTTAATTCTGATGGAATCGTTTATCCCTTGCGTCGGTTGTGGAGAGCCGCTTTTCGGTTTACCGTGTCGTTGGTGTACGTGTGAACGGTGTGGTAATGATATTCGGGACGGAAGTTGTTTGTTTTGTGGTTCGAGGAATTCATTCGCTTATGATCCAAATCCGAATTCGTTCAACGACTTTTCAAATTTTTCCGACCACCCTCCACAACCCCAGCTATCTTCATTTCAGCATAATTGCTTTGTATGTGGAGATCCGTTGGGGGATGATTCACAATGTGAACGATGTTTCTGCAAAGGATGTGGGTTTACCCATGGACTTTGCGTGTGTTGCAATTCTGAAATCGAAAATACAAATCCAGATTTTCAAAACGATTTCAACCTTCCTCAAGATTCATTTTGGCAAGAACCGTGTTATCAAAACTTCAATGACACATCATTTCAAAATATGCCAAATGATCTTTGTGAGTATTGTGGAGGTCCTCACCCGGGTTTTGATTGTCAAACAGGGAACACGTTTGTCTATGAACAAGTTCCATGTAATCAAAATTTCGGGTATGACCAATATCCATATACGTCACTGAACCAATCACAACAATATTATTGTTGTGAGTACTGTGGAGGTCCTCACTATAGCTCTGATTGTCAAACAAGGAACCCGCTTGTCTATGAGCCTGGCCCTTGTGACAATTATGACTATTCTTATCATGACCAACCCCCACAGTACCAAATGATTCATGCACAACCTCAGCCATCATTCACAGAACAAAAAAATGAAATTCTCATTGGTTTTCTTGATGTGCTTAAAGATCTTAAGGCTGAAATAGCCGAAGAACGAAGAGCACAAGAAAATCGTCATGAAAAATCTTGTGCAGAACTTCTAGCCAGAGAACGAGGAGCAAAAATGCGTTCCATATTTCTCAAGGCTGCCCTTCTTGATGACGATGATGATGATGAGGAAGATGACGAGGAGAGTGATATTCCTTTAAATGATACCATTTCTCAGCTCCCTCAGTCTATTGCAATCACAAACATCTTTCCCTCTCAATCTAGACCCGAGGACTCTCTCATTATGGGGGATGAGCATCTTAGCACTATTCCTGAAAAGGAATCGGACGAATTCATAAAGTCTAGTGCTGAGAACCTTGTCCCAACCCCAAGTGAGTCTGAGGAGATATTCGACAGAGAATGTGATTCTCTAATTTTTGGAGAATCTCTTGACATCTCTGAGGTTACTTCCGGGATTTTCTCTAACACTCTTTTTGAATTTAATGACGATTGCTTTTCTAGCAACGTTAATCCTCTTTTTGTTGAAGTGTTAGAGAACGATGAGGTCAAAGACTCTAATGTTTTTGATAATATGACCTCAATTGTTAATCCCGAGAATCAAAAGAATATTCTTTCTCCGACATATGTGACATTGCCTTTTGGGGATCGCCCTTATATTGACTTCACATATGTCGTTCGAGTTTTTCTACCTTTCTTCTCCTATAAGGTAGATTGTCCTTCCATTCACTCGCTCGGGAGTGAAGACACAATTTTTGACCCCGGCATCTCTCATTCTTTTTAGCCGGGTGTATCTCATCGGAGTGGAACTTTCAAGCACTTCAATGTTTCTTCAAACATCTTGAACGAAAGTCCGATGGAGATTTTCTCTTCCACTTGCTCCCCCAAGAACAAATGAATTCGGGGCGAGTCTAAGCTATACGACTCGATCAAAAACAAGCGCTTCGTGGGTGGCAACCCATGCTTATCCTTCTATTTTCTTTCTTATTTCTAACACTAAGTGTGGGGGAATTCCTCTACTTGTTGCTTTGTTGTTGTATGTTTGCCGCTGTTTTCAGGATTCCCATAGATCGTGATGATTGATACGCCTGTTTTCAATCCAGCCGCCCAATATCCGATCTTTATATTTATGTTTATCCAGGGATATCTTATTTAATCCTTTTTGTGAAAAAGATTTTGTTTCCACACTTAGATAGTAACATTACCTTTTTACGTTCTATAGTGTCGGCTTAGGCCGGTACTTTGAATATTGAGGGCAATATTCAATTCTAAGTGTGGGGGGGGGGGGGGGGGGGGAATTCTTATTTGACCCAAATTTTAAAATTTTCACATTTTGTACCTTCTAGTCCCCTAGCACCCCCGTTTTGACCAAAATTTTAAAAATTTTATCGTATTTTAGTTAAATTTTGCATGAAAAAGAAGTGCTTTGCACAATAAATAATAATTTGCTATACATTAATGCTTCGGTATTAGTGGAAGTTTAGACTTGATTAGGCTAGAACAAGGGGAATCCCGACTCTGCTAGAGTGTTGATCTAGCTGCTACCCTTAACTTTTAGGCTAAGTTTTTACGAATTGTGCAAATGAAAATGCTAAGCGTGGAGTAGTTGGTTCTCTTTAGAGCTTATATAAGTAATCTATGGCTTTTCCTCCCAGGAGATCCTAATCTGACTAAATTAGTGCTATTTTCAAACTTTTGAACGCAAAAACCGTTTTTGTTAAGCAAATAAATTTTTATACAATCTTGATTTAGAATACTAGTTCAAAGTTTTATTTAAATTTCGGAACAAGCATACTTTCTTACAAACGTAATAAGAATGCAAAATGAAAGTGAGCAATTGCTTGAAAGTTGCAAAGATTAAAGTTTTGAGTATGAATAAATAAGTGCTCTAAGCTACGGTTTCGAGATCGGGCCTTGGATCCTTATTTCCGGAAGGCGTTTAGGTCTTGGCTACCCTCTTGCACCGGCTCTTGGACCTCTAGTTCAGGAATGTGTGAGGTCTTGGTCTAACCACCTTGGATCCTCATTTCAGGAATGTCTAGAGTCTTGGAACACTCCGTTGTAACGGCCCTTGGATCCTTTATTCCGAAAGGTGTAAGGTCTTGGAATTTCCCCGTGAAGCTCCGTCTTTTAGGGTACGCAAGTAAAAAGTTAGTGAAAAAAAAAAAAAAAAAAAAAAAAAAAAAAAAAAAAAAAGTGAAAAAAGTGAGGAAAAATGAAAAAAAAAATGTTTATGAATAAGTGTGAGAAACTTGCTTCTTCTTAAATTTAAATCGAAAGTTGAACTAGTGTTCGTCAATATTGTCTAAAAGTTGGACGGTGATTTAGAAATTTTTGACTTCAAAGATCCCGTGAGCTCCGATACTATTCTCGAGGGTGTAAAAACCTAGCCTCCTAAGTTTACTAAGGACAAGCTGAGAAGAAAGTCGCTACATGGAGTGATCTCACCTTTGAATCTCTAATTTCTAAATCATTGTCGGTTTTTAACCCTAATAAATGTCGATTTTTACGGTCAAAACTTTGAAAACAAGCACACACACCTAACTTATGAATAATTGTGCGAGTGAAAAGTTAAGTCTCGGCTTACATAGGTTGCTAATATAAGTAGCATTAGCATTTTACAAAAACGTTTGCACAAGGATTTTAGACTTAGTTGGGGAGTATAAAAAGAGGATGACGATTACAATTCCCCGGAGTCACCCATTTTGTGTGATTCCCGTTCCATGATGCCATTTTTGAAAATCAAGCATAGTGTTTACGTTTATTCGCGTTTAATTTACTTGCATCTTATAATAAGTCAAAACGGGGTGGTATTTTTGGTGACCTTGATATTTTTGATCCTTTCATTACTTCATATGATCGGATTGCTAGGGACTAGCAATTGCTTAGTGTGGGGGATTGATGAGTGGCCATTTACTCATCATTTTATACCCGAAAAAACCCCACAAAAATGACCAAAAACACCCAAATGGACCCAATATTGTTACAAATATCATTGGATTGTGTTTTTTGTGTTTCAGGTACAAAAGGATTGAAAACGGGGCAAATATGGACAAAATCGAGCTTAATATGGAAAAGAGCCGAAAACTGAAGCCGGAAAAGACATTTTTTTATTCGGATTAAATTCAAGCTCGGAAAATCCCAAACGGCCCTTGGATAATCTTAGATTTACAAAACTGGTCCCTTGATTAACTTTGAAGAAATGGCAGAAATGGTCCCTGAACTTTCCTAGTTTACACCTTTGGTCCCTAAAATTAAACCCTATTACTATCTCAATACCAAATCCGGATCCTTAACACAAATAAGACCCAACCATTTACAAACCCATACAACCCATTTATCCCACAAGCCCATCACCCACCGGCCCATTTCCCTTAACAATAACAAAACCGGGGTCAAACCCCACGCACCTTAAGTCAAAATCCCTAACCACACCTGCTTAACAACTATTTATCTTCTTCCCCAAATCCCCTCTTATCCCGCCATTAGCCTTAACACCATCACCATCACTTTCCACCCCTCACCTCCGTCCAAAAAACCCACATGGATGTGTTTCCCTCACCCCCTCCACCTCAGCAATCCTAGGGACCATTTTTCATCCAACGACTGAGAACAAGAGTAGTGGGGAGCAAGTTTAATCCAAGGGTTGAAAAGAAAGCCACGAAGAAGCAATGGGAACTCTCTCACTGAAGAAACACAACTCAAGAACCCTAGTTATTTTTCTTTTATATAAATAGGATAGTAGCAGAGCCGTTTGGTTCTAGGTTTATTTTTAGCTTTTTTTTATTAAGGTATTGTAATTTTTATTTCAGTTGTAATTTACTCTTATTGTTATTTTAATATCAGTTCTTATTTTTTATTTAGAAAGTCCAAGTAGTAGCTTCTGTTAATGCTTATTGCTTTATGTTTTTTTTAATTTGCTCTATTTTATGTTTGATCAGTTTGAGGATTTTATGGTCGGTTTTAGTTTTAAGGTTAAGATTCAGTTTGCTTAAAGTGTGTTTGGCATTAGGTACGAATTATAGATCAGCAGACCTTAGTATAATCAGTTTTTTTCATTACTTGTTGTGATTTTCTCATGGCCTATTCTTGTTTAGCTTATTTTCAAAGTCCCCAGCTTATTCCTTTAGTTATTATAAGTTTCCAGTGTAGTTATTTTTCTATAAAGTCCTTACAAGCACTTGTTTAAGTAGATTTTAGAAGAAAAACAACAAAAAAAAAAAAAAAAAAAAAAATGTTGCAAAAAAATTGCCAGACCTGGGATTCGAACCTAGGTCTGCTGACTCACAACACAAACACCAAACCATCTACACTTGCATCTTTATTCACAAACCTTTCCTTTTCTTTTTTCTTTTATTAACTTTCCTTTTCCTTTTAATTTAGCTTATTTAAACTGTTTCAGCTCTATCAGCTTATTAGAATTAGGTTTTTCACAAATTTTAATTTTCTCATCTTTTATTTAATTCAAAGTAATTTCCAAAAAATTTTTAGATTTTTGTTTCACAATTTAGTACTTTTTAGAATTTAATTAGTTTTAAAATGTTTTTAATTCATAAAAAAATTAATTAAAAGTCAAAAAAAAAATATAATTTCTTTTTTCAAAATTTTCTTTTGTCATTTAGGATGTAGGAAAATTAATTTGGTACTCGTAGGATTAGTTTTTCAAAGATTTTACGTTTTTGCTCGTTTTTAAATTTCCGTTCGCGTTATTTGATTTTCGTAGATATTAGAAACCCAAACAAACCCTCGTTCTTTCAAGCATTTTAATTCCAAACCGAAAACGACATCCTCAATTTCACGCCTCGTTGGGACTACGACCCGGGTATACGCTTATCCGGTTATTTATAATTGATATTTGCGTTGTGTTTCGCGCGTTGACGACCTTTTTCCCAAAAAAGTAGTTGACGTGTGTATTCACGATCAATCAAGCAGTACTGATGCAGCGAGAAAAGGTGATAGCTTACGCCTCACGAAAATTGAAAACTCACGAGAAAAATTACACTACCCATGACCTAGAGCTAGGGTCAGTAGTGTTTGCCCTCAGAATCTGGAGACACTACCTTTACGGCACCAAGTGCGTAGTATATACCGACTACAAAAGTTTGCAACATATCTTAGACCAGAATGAACTCAATATAAGGCAACGTCGATGGTTAGAATTGCTCAGTGACTATGACTGTGAAATTCGATACCACCCGGGCAAAGCAAACGTGGTAGCGGATGCACCCAGCCGAAAGGAGAGACCGAAACCCCTAAGAGTAAGATCGTTAGGTATGACCATTGTCTCACCACTCCCATCAAGAATTCGTGAAGCTCAGATTGAGGCTCTGAAGGAAGAGAATAGACCTAATGAGAAAATTTACGGAATGCCCGAAAGTGAAAATGGGTTCGTAAGGAAAGCAGATGGAACTTTTTGTTACAAGGACAGGAGTTGGATTCCACTCAACGGAGGTATACGAGACCTCATTATGCACGAATCCCATAAGTCAAAATATTCCATCCATCCGGGAGCCGACAAGATGTATCTTGATTTGAAAAAGCTGTACTGGTGGCCCAATATGAAGGTTGATATTGCGACTTATGTCAGTAAATGTCTAACGTGTTCCAATGTAAAGGCCGAACACCAGAGACCGTCAGGTTTGCTCTTACAACCTGAAATCTCTGAGTGGAAATGGGAACGTATAACCATGGATTTCATCACCAAATTGCCCAGAACATCAAGTGGTTATGACACCATTTGGGTAATCATCGACCGTCTTACCAAATCCGCTCACTTCTTACCTATTAAGGAAAACGACAGTATAGACAAGCTTGTACGACTGTATGTGAAAGAAATAGTTGCTCGACATGGAGTTCCACTTTCAATTATATCCAACAGAGATAGTCGTTTTACGTCAAATTTTTGGAGATCTCTACAAGATGCCTTAGGAACCGACTTAGATATGAGCACAGCATATCATCCACAAACAGATGGTCAAAGTGAAAGGACCATCCAAACACTAGAAGATATGCTGAGAGCATGTGTGATAGATTTCGGTAACAGCTGGGATAGACATCTACCGTTGGCTGAATTTTCTTACAACAATAGTTATCACACCAGCATCAAAGCTGCACCATATGAGGCACTATATGGCAGGAAATGCAGATCCCCAATCTGCTGGGCTGAAGTTGGAGAGAGTCAACTCACCGGTCCAGAGTTAGTGCAAGAGACTACAGAAAAGATCGTACAGATCAAGAGCCGAATGCAAGCGGCCCGAGATCGTCAGAAAAGCTATGCCGACAAAAGACGAAAACCACTTGAATTTCAAGTTGGAGATCGTGTCATGCTGAAAGTATCGCCATGGAAAGGCGTGATCCATTTTGGAAAACATGGAAAGGTAAACCCTCGATATATAGGTCCTTTCAAGATTCTCACGAGAATTGGACCAGTTGCTTACCGACTTGAATTACCTCAGGAACTTAGTTCTGTACACAACGTGTTCCATGTGAGCAATCTAAAGAAGTGTCTTTCCGACGAAACTCATGCCATTCCTTTAGAAGAAATCCAAGTTGACGAAAGGTTAAATTTCGTTGAAGAACCCGTTGAAATAATGGATCGAGAGATCAAACGGCTAAAGCAAAGCCGTATCCCTATCGTCAAAGTCCGTTGGAACTCCCGTAGAGGTCCCGAGTACACATGGGAGCAAGAGGAAGAGATCAAACGAAGATACCCACATCTCTTTACACACCCAGCGGGTAACCCTAAGTGAAAACCGAGGACGGTTTTCGTTCCTAAGACGGGGAGGATGTGACAAATGGTAAATTTTCCTAATATTTATATTCATTTTCTGTGACTAGAACACACGACTAGACCGTTATATGTTTAACACGTATAACAGACCTGCACATATTGTCACCCGGAAATCTCACCAAAGAACAGTGAAATTATCCCATCTCATAATTTACCCATTATATTGTAGTAAGAACGGGAGGTTATCCCAGTTTCACACCGACTGACACCACACGCAAACCAGAAATAAATCTGAAACTCAGAAATGTTAGTGAATAATTAAAAACTCAAAAACACATTCAAGAATTATAGAAACGACTCTAAAAATAAAATCTCTCATGTTTGTGACGGTTCCGGGAAGGACCCGAATTTGACTCAGTTTAACGAAACGCGGGTATAAAAATACCACACTTTAACTAATTATTCACTAAAATACTTAAATTAACACACCTCACCCACTCACACTAGTTTCAAAAACCTGCTAACCCTATCTCATTTTTTTTGTCCGCCCCTTCTCTTCCCCATAAGCTCATCTTCCCATCCCCATCCCTCACCACAACCTATGCTATCCCTTTTGACCTAGAAAAACCTCACCCTCCTCACAGGTCTAGATATATACACGAGTCAAAATAGGTTAAATCCCTTGAGGTTGAGATAGCACACAAAGGGAAAGATTATTTCCCCCAAATCCGAAAGTCCCATGGAGTTACTCTCCAAGACTCACCATTTAAGCCGCGCCTCCAAGGGTTATCGAATCACAAATCACCAAAAACACATCAAGGATCTGAGAAGTTCTCAAGAAAGGTTAAGAGTGGAGGTGTTGTGATTCGATTTGGAGGTTGGGATTGATCGGTATTGGAACAGTGGGTTCTCGGATTTGAAGTTCATTCAAGTTTCATCCTTCAAGAATCATTGTAAGGTTTGATATTTGATTCGGATTTATTACGTTTTTGACCCATTTATGATGAAATTACTAGGTCGAATGAATAAGTTAAGTATTGATGTTATTAGTTTTCTGTCGAGTTGATTTCCCAGTAACACTAATAGATTGTGAGGAAAATTTTTTTAAGTAATATGATATTTAGTTTGAGTCGAATAAGAATGATGATTTGTGAGAAATTTGTTGTTGTTGTTGTTGTTGTTGTTGTTGTTAGTGTGGCATAAGAGTTAGTTTGGTAGATTTAAGCTATTAGTACTCATGGTTGTGTTGTATTCGAAACCACCAGGAACCCCAGGTTCATGATTTGAACCTGGAAATATTGTGGTAATGGATGGTAGACTAGTATAGAAAGGCTAGGTAGGAGGTTGTGTAGTTGCTAAGTGGGTGACGACAGCCCACTGTGACCAACAATGACCATAACCGAACCAGTGACCACCAAAGCTAGGCGCAATAGTGGTCAGGATAGACTGGAAGATCACCTCACATAGAGGAAGTTTGATTCGAGTTCATTAGCAACAATTAGACCCACCATGAGGGTTATGCCTCGGTTCAAGCCTTGGAAGGCTCACTCGAACCTCAAACCCAAAACCTCAACAAAAGATAACAACATTACGCCCGAAACAACCCAATGAGGATGGTTAGTAGTCGAATAGAATGCTGAAAACTTTGTGGGAAAATACACCCTAAGAAACTAGCGAGTGATGACATTTAGGGTCCAAGGAGTTAGGCTCATATGAGGAAAATCATTCCTCTTGTCGACCTATAGGTGAGTCAAGAAACCCAAACCTTGTTACCACTTAGACCCTCAAGGCACAAGTTCGAGTAGTACTCAAACCTAGCCAAACGAATTAAGTCGTGAGAGCTAAACTAATGACCATTCTCGGCCAAGAAGATGACTACCAAGAAGCATCACACCAAGTTGGAAACTTGGGTGTTCTGTGTTTCTTTGCTGGCAATTATCAGGCCAAAAACCCACAAAATAGCCACTTAGAAGCCCACTCCCAAGCCCAACAGTTAGCTCCTTAAAACTCAGCCCACATCATGGAGCTTTTTCTGACAAATTGACAAATTTTATTAGAGACTTGTTTTTATGTGGGACCACTATATTAATGGGCCTAATTTCTATCCAAGCTATGAATTATCTTTTGTAAAACTCTAAATGTTAATTTTAATTAAAAACGGAGTATGTATTCCGTTCTTTGTTACCTCGTGTTGTGATTTCCAATCTACGCAAAGTAGCACCCTCAAAGTTCTGTTTGCTTCCGCGATTGTTAAATTTTGGGGGTGTTACATACATGTAGTTACCTTTTGTCAAAAAAAAGTTTGTATCATTATTTTGTGTGATATGATTACAAACACATATCATCAAACAAGTAATAATTTGATATTGTTAATAGTTAAACGAAAAGAGGAGGTAGCCTCCTCGAGGCACTTTTATGCATGTTAATGTATTTTTATCATTTTACTTATATTACATAGAAGTACTTTTAAAGTATTACCGAAAAACTCTGACATTCCAGTGAAGTATACACATGTTGCATTAAATATGCAGCAAATAATGCGTGCTTCCGAATATTTTATGCGCTTGTGCATAATAGATAAGCAAAACAAATTAGGTATGTAAAACGTTGTCAACAACCTACTTCCTCTATGATGAGAATTTTATAGAAGGTGTCAATGTCGACCAATTTTGGGTTATGTTTTAGCTTTAATGGGTCAAATGGGTAAAATAAAGTAAAATTAATTACAAACAACAAAAGAGTAAAAGGTCGAAATTCGTTCAAGATTTGACTTTGATTTGTACTCCGTATAATGCCACCATCAATTATAACAGAGATATATAACCTAAAGCATCTATACTTTTTCAAAAATCCATGTGGGATATCACTAATGTTTGTTGAAAATGCAAATATAACAACGATAGATTCTTATAAACAAATAAAGAGAATGATATGGAATAGCTTTTAATTGTTACAAACTACTAATAATAGTAAATGGTACTATAAACATTTTAAATTCTAAGTAACTAAATGTGTAACACAAAATACAAACTAATATAACCAAACTTGCATTATAGATAACAAATATATAACGAAAAATAATAAATAATAAAAAAAATAAAAAAATAAAAAAATTCAAAGGTTTTTAATATATATATACATAGGGTTTCTATTTTTAACCCAGAAAATAAAACTACTTAAGAAAAAAATATTTTGTAGCAATCAATTTTGGCAAATAAAAGTCAAATTGACTTCCATTTAGTCAAATCTGTCTACATTTCGTCCAACAAATTAATGGTGTAGAAAAACACGTGTTAATATGAAAAAAAAAGAAAAAAGAAAAAAAGAAGGTAGTTAATAGAACTTTAGTTATAAGAATTTTAGATAAATTACATAGAGTAAACGTAAACTTATCCGTTTTCATGATTTTAAATAACTTTATAAAATAAACAAGGGTAAAGACCATAAAATAACAACCTACTTTCTCTAATTTACCGAGATGAAACACGTACTTTTTTATCAACATTTAAGCCAACGAAACTATCAAGTATTGTTCCGATATCAACAAAAAGTTGTATAAAATAATTAAATAATACCTGAAATGACTATATTACCCTTGTCTTCTTAAACAACTTTTTGTTGATATCGGAACAATACTTGATAGTTGTGTTGGCTTAAATGTTAATAAAAAAGTAGGTGTTTCATCTCGGAACAATACTTGATAGTTGCGTTGGCTTAAATGTTGATAAAAAAGTACGTGTTTCATCTCGGTAAATTGGAGAAAGTAAGTTGTTATTTTATGGTCTTTACCCAATAAACAAACACCCTCTTAGACTTTATACTCCACAAACTTTGTTTAAAAAATTATTTATATATATTATTCTCGGTATAGACTAAATTACAAATACAAAAATAAAAGAACGTGTTATTGTAGTATTTAAACGGATTGTAAATATACGACAACTCATGTTATTCTTATTTTGAGTTTAAATAAAGATATTTAGAAACTTATTTTTTTTAAAACATACGTTCAATAATGACTCATGTTTTTCTTTTTATAAATTTAACCTATACGTATACGGGTTTTAAATTAAACACAATTAAAATTATTACATACATGTATATTAAACTATAGGAAAATGCTATTTATTTCTACAAATTCTTACTGCTTATTACAGGATCCTAACAAGTGTCAGAATTAACGGTTTAGATGAAGAAAGAGAATGAGTGAAAAAAATATATAATATTATTGTGTGTAGGAGGATATTGTTGAAGGGTTTAGCAATCGTGTAAACTATAAAGCTAAAAATAAATTTGATTCATGTTCCATTATAAAAAAAAGGACATAAAAAAAAAAAAAAAAAAAAAATCCACTCAAACCACAGCATCTAAAATTTTAAAAACCATAGTCATAATTTCACACATCATTTCAATTCTAAACCATCGAAATCAGATCCATAAACCCTAACACTTGGATCCCCACCCGCTAAGAAGTTTTTCAAATGGGTCTCCTGAGCATCATTCGAAAAATCAAACGGAAAGAAAAAGAAATGCGTATTCTTATGGTGTATGCATTTTCTTCAAACCCATTTATTTATTTCATTTATATGTATTTGTTTTTGTGTTTTTAATTTGTTTGAATTTGGACAGGGGGCTTGATAATTCAGGCAAGACAACAATAGTGTTGAAAATAAATGGTGAAGATACAAGTGTTATTAGTCCTACTCTTGGATTCAACATTAAAACCATGACTTATGATAAGTATGTGTTTTACATCTCTTGCTTATTAATAGTGTCGTTTTTCTCGGTTTTCTGATTTGTTGTTAAAAGTGATATATTGTACTTATTGAATGCAAATTATATCAAAATTGCCAATGTTAGTATAGTCTGGTATACCTTAATGTATACAATAGTTAAAACGTGATCCGGAAGTAATATGTGTTTATCTCTAGTATATAATCAGTGTCATTGTTCCTGATTTTTGTGATTTGTTGCTAATAGTTTAGGATTTTTCTTATTGAATGCAATGTTCTTGGCATAATTATTATAGTCTCTGTACCCAAATGTGTAGAGAGGTTAGGTTCTTACACGATTATAAGCAAGGTGACGGTTAGGAAAGTAGTGTACTTTTAAGATTGTGATGGTTGATTTTGAGGGTTTAATTGGAAGCTTTGCTTTTTAATAGATTAGCAATGTGAATCATATTGTACTAGGCAGTGTCATTTATTTTATTTTTATGTCACTATATTTGTGCTTCTTTTGCTATCTTCTAACTGCTCGACTTATAAGGACTAATGTATTTGGTGTTTGAAAGGATGTTGGTAGTTTTGAAATGAAGTGCCAAGTGAAATGATTAGAAATGCTGATATGTTATTTGCTATTTTGCCAAACGTGAGACGTGGTGAGATTTGAGTGGATAGATTTTGATTCTAGTTAGAATTGTTGAATGAGTGATTAGGATTTGGACCATTGTATATAATCGCATTTCTAAACAACTACGTACTTGTGAAAGTGTATTGCTCCTCAAGAAGGAAACCAATAGCATATAAGATAAGAGGCTAGCTCGTGTCTTGGTTGGGACAGCAGTTTATTGGTCCACTGCCCCCCTTGAAAGAAACAAACAGTACAGTATAGGAATTTCAGTTTTGTTGCTTTTTATTTTGCCAACTCGAAGTGTTCCTTCTGCATTTTCTTAGGCCTGTTTCTTTTAGCACATATAATGGTTCATACATATTCCTCATTCATTTCTAGTTGGGATGAAATTCCAAAAGTTTGTGTGAGAGTGTGTATCTTGTTTGAAAATTAACAAATTGTACGCGTTTACTGTATGTATATACAGTAGATTGTGTGCATATATTAGTTCAATTGGATAATCCTTTCTCCGAAAACGTTTATTGTGTCTCATATGTGATTAAACTCCGGATTATAGTCTTTGCACTTTGAGACTTTGATGTAGGTGCGTTTAATGCATTTGATTATTCAGTTGTTTAAGTTTAGTATTGTGAAAGCTGCAAGCGTGTCATGTTGGTTTGTTTAGTATGGTAAGTCTAGTGAAATGGAAGTTCTATGTGTTAAGACTTGTAAAAATTAGGTTTCGAGTCAGCAACATTTTTATATACTAAATGCGTACCTTAGCCCACCTTAATCCCTTTTTATGTGAATGGAGGCTTTTCCTGTTATTTTGCTTTTTTTATTGGTCAAAGAACTATTTGGAGCTTGGTTTTAGTGTTAACTTAAGTTAATCGCAGGTATACCCTGAACATATGGGATGTTGGAGGTCAAAAGACTATACGATCTTACTGGAGAAACTACTTTGAGCAAACTGATGGATTAGTGTGGGTTGTTGACAGTTCAGATCTTAGAAGGCTGGATGACTGTAAATATGAGCTGGATAATCTATTAAAGGAAGAGGTAACCTTCACTTTGACTTTTGCTGCTAAAAGCTACTCATTTCATGACTTCTGGTATGGATTGTATTTTTGTACTTTGTCACCAATTTCGATTAAATGCTCGAATAAAAAGGGTCCGTCAATCACACATCTATACTCTTACTATCATATCATACACATGTTTCATCTAATTCTAATAAAAATTAGCCTGCACAAATGGTGAATGTGGGACAAGAGAGTAAATAATAAAACAAAATGAGGACAGGAATGCTAATGATCTCCAAATAATGAAATAAGTTATACTCCGTATCAGTTTTAATCGTAAAGCTGTAGTATGTTTGGCTACATATGTCAAACCAACCGATTACTTTTTGAAGGAGGAAATATGCTGTCTTTGCAGCGCTTTAACTTGTCACTTGAAAGTCTTATTGAGAAAAAACTGAACACTATGTAAAAAATTGTGTGGGATGCTGTTACTTGATGTATCTTTCAAGCTCCTACTTATCTATTACTTGCTTGTAATTTTGATGCAGAGGCTATCGGGAGCTTCATTACTTGTTTTTGCTAATAAACAGGATATCCAAGGTGCTCTTTCACCAGATGAAATAGCTAAAGTAAGTGCCCTGTTACTCAAAAGATATACGTTCTCTATTTATGATTTTATTACGAATTTGTATGGCTTTATTTGTAAATATGGATGCATTTTTTTTAAAAAAATTTATAAATGAACCATAGAGGTGGCAAGATAGGTGGGTTGCGCACTTGCGCATGTTTTGTAACTGGCCAGAAGTGATTCAGGTTGAAAGGAGTCATTTTTTAGCATGGGTCAAAATGGGCTGGATCGACCCATAGCCACTTTTTTGCATTGGTTATGTATAAAAAAGCAATAATATTACTGTAATAAATTATATCTTTGAGTAAAATGATTTAGGAGGTTGTAATGTTATATGCGTTAAAAATATATTCTGAACGGATTTCAACTTGTTTAGACCTTTTTTACCAGTTTCCTGTTAGCTGGCAAGTGTTTGGGGCTACTAAACTTCATGTTTAATGCACACTTTGGGCAAGTGCTGAAACTGTACATTCTCTTGAAAGAGTGCTTAACTCACAATAATTGCTTGATGTTTATCAATGACGATTTTTGAAGGTACTGAACTTGGATGCCATGGATAAAACCCGGCATTGGAGGATTGTAGGCTGCAGTGCATACACTGGAGATGGGTTACTTGAGGGATTTGATTGGTTGGTTCAAGACATTGCTTCACGTATTTACGTTCTTGATTAGTTGGACTAAGATTCACCATCTTTTATATGAAGAATTTGTAAAACTTTGAAGTCGAATTTCAAATCAAAATTTACTATGAATTAGAGTGCACTTCAAGGATTTTTAGCCTTTGCCAAACTGTCAGTGTTACTACAAATTTTGTAACGACTAGTGTCTGGAGCAATCCCTTCATGTAGAAATGCCAAAAGTTTATTATAAATTTGTATTATGTGATGCAATTTGAAATATTATTACTTAGGCTCACTTGCATTGCCAATATTCATAGGGGTATGTTATATTTAGTTATTTACATCATAAATAGTCGGGTGACTCCATATTTACCGAAGAAAAATCTGTTTTGTTCAAGTAACTCCTATATACTTTTCATAATTTTATTACTAGTATTTTGGTTAAAAAGTTGGACACTTAGAGTACACTACAACATAAAAAGTACATGATTCACATTCATCCTTCTTTTTCTTAGAATCAAATTCGAGTTTTTAGGGTATGGTCAACTATATATTTACCGATTCTAATCATGAACTTAAAACGGTAAATCTATATCTATACATATAAAGAGAGAACTTTTTTTCCTAAAATTTAAAACTTAAAAAACAGTAATGTTATTAGATTAAAATACATCTACTTATAAAAGGCAATGCAATCTATTAAATATTTTAAATACTTCACACAAATTAATGCTACTATACACCGCTATGCTGGGTAATCATCTAGTGTTTTAACAGTAATGATATATTGCATTCAAGAAATCAACCACATTTTTTCTCATCCTCAAACCATATAATATTATAATTTGTCAGTTTTCAAACAAGATTGATCACTCACGCATCAATCAGTTGTACCATACGCACCAAAACTTGTACAAACCTAACTGCCCTCTAAATTTCTGGAGCCAAAAACACATATCATCCCCCTCAATTCAAACACAAAACAAACAAACAGAAAAAAAAATGGCACACACAGCCTATGATTCAATCCAACTAATCCAAAACACGCCCAAAAAAATAACCGCAATCGAACACCACAATTCAAACCTTTTCATCGCGTGCTCGGACGGATCATTACTAATCTACATTGCACATTCATCATCATCATCATCCATCCCATCATCACCTAATCAAACCGTAGACCTAGACCTTAAGAAAGAGCAATATGTTCTCGAGAAAACGCTTAACGCGTTCTCTAAGAAACAAATGCTGGCTATGAAAGTATTGGCCTCATGTGAGCTTTTGCTTTCGTTGTCCGAAACTATTGTCATTCATCGCTTGCCGAATTTGGAAACACGAGAGGTGTTTGCTAAAGCGAAAGGAGCGAATGTGTATGCGTGGGATGATGTGCGAGGATTTTTGTGTTTTGCAAGGCAGAAGAGAGTTTGTGTTTTTAGACATAATGGTACCATGTTGTGAAATGATGTTTTACTAATGTGACTTAGGTTAGAGTGTTTAAGGGGATGTTTGCGTTACCTTATTTGATGAGCTTATTGGCTTATTTAAATAAAAAAAGCAATAAGGTTAGTTTTTATGGCTTATTAGGTTATATTCTAGAGCTTATGGTTATAAGCTCGAGTTGATGAGCTCATAAGCCATAATAAGTGAGCTTATTGGCTTTTTTTATTTCTAAATGAGCCAATAAACTCATCAAATAAGCTAATCCAAACACCCCCTTATTTGATAAAGTAAGCAATGATAAGCAGAGCTAATTAGTTCAAGTGCTTATTTGAAATGAAATTCAAATAATTATTTCTAGTTTCGTATTTGATCTTAAACATTTATAAATGGATTTGATTGAAATTTTCTTACAAACTTTTATTTTATCAAGTACTATTGTATTTTTTTACAAAATAAGCGAATCAAAACACTATTTCCTGAAGTGCTTATTTTTAATCAACGTATAAGTACTTATTAAAAAATAATCAAATTCCAGAAGGCCTTCTAATTTTGTGCATGTTAGATTTAATGTCCTTTGCTTTGTGGTGTAGGAGAGAGGGGATTTGTGGAGGTGAAAGAGTATGGTGTACCGGATGTAGTGAAGTCAATGTGTTGGTGTGGCGAGAATGTATGTATGGGGATTAGAAAAGGTTATATGATATTGAATGTTGTGAATGGTGCAGTGACGGAGGTGTTTCAGCCGGGGAGGAGTGCTCCACCTTTAGCGGTGTCTCTTCCGTCCGGAGAACTTCTATTGGGGAAGGTACTATGTGTTCTATGTTGAATCTTTCTTCGGATCATCATTGATATATACTTAAAACTGAAAAAAGTTAACCGATCCCAGTTAGTATAGTGTAATAACAATTAGTTGCTAACCGTAAGTGTACTTAACTTTAAGCAAATAAAAGCACAAAAATTTTGCTTTTGCAGCGCTCAAAAAGCTTCAATATATGTGCCTGAGTTCTGTTAATGCCTTATTTTGCTAGGATAATATTGGTGTGATTGTGGACCAAAATGGCAAACTCATTCCAGAAGGCAGAATTTGTTGGTCTGAGGCCCCTGTAGTAGTTGTCATTCAGAAGCCATACGCAATCGCACTTTTACCAAAGCACATTGAGGTATCTGAACTATCTACTCTCTGTCTTTGGTCAGATGTATTCTAGTTTCTTATCTGGATTAAACACTTAATAATGGGATTTATACATTGTTCAACACTCGAGTGTTGCAGATTCGGTTGTTGAGAGTCCCTTACCCACTGATACAAACTATTGGTCTGCGTAACATTCGCGGTATTAAACAAGGAAATAATGGCGTAATTGTTTCCCTAGACCAATCTGTTTATCGATTGTTTCCAGTACCTCTCGGTGCACAGGTTTGTCTCAGATTATGTAAATAAATATGTATATGGGATAGTTGTACTTTTCTCATGAGCAGCTAATTGAATTTATGAAGTATAAAATTCTGAACTTTCAACAAAATGCAAAGATTTCTTCTAAGGGCTTCATCCCTAGAGTCAAACTACTCATTCAATGCAGATTGTACAATTGACAGCATCTGGAAATTTTGAGGAAGCCTTGGTCTTGTGTAAGTTCCTTCCGCCAGAAGATTCAGGTTTACGAGCCTCCAAGGAACAGTCAATTCATATTAGGTAATTATAAGCTTTTAGGTACTCATACGACACCTATTACATCATTGGGTGTCTGTGTGTGCCCTATTAGCTAAACATGATTTCCTTGTATTCCATGGGAGTAGTTAAATTATTATAAATTTATAATCCAGCTAGAAGGCGTCAATTAAGTTCTGACACTTACATTTTACAATGAAAAAAATCTACTACAGTCTCCTCACCAGACGTTGTTATATTTTAATTAAAATAACTTTATAGTGACCTCAACTTGTTCAAATATTAGTTTCAGGATATATCTGATGCATGTAAACAAATAACTGCAGTGTAGTTTGTGAAATTAAGGTATCACATTAGGCGCAGGCACAACCGGTCATAGGTTAAGTATATTCCAAAATCCTTATCAATTTAATTTACTACAAGATAATTAACAAAAATCTTGCGCAAAAGATTCTCAAAGAAAAAGAAGTATTTTATACAACTGCAAAGTCTCTCATAGCCACAATTTCTGTTGTTAAAACGCTAAAGTGATAGCTATACTACTACTATTGTACCATCTAACAGATACTTTCAGATTTTTGGGGTAAATTCTATTGCTTCTAATTCTAAACTATATGGATTCAGTGTGACCAGTTTTCTATTTTTTAGTGGAACTTAATAGCTAACTAACTTTCTTCAAAAGCTATAAGTTACAACAGAATTTGATTTAGATAATATGTTAATTGACCCTAGAAGTTGGACTGCCACATTAAAAATGATTGTTGTTGTCCAATTGTACAGATATGCACACCATCTCTTTGGAAATGGGAGGTATGAAGAGGCCATGGAGCACTTTGTGGCATCTCAAGTAGAGTTAACCCATGTGCTCTCTTTATATCCATCAATTGTTCTTCCCATGTCGCTTATGTCAGCTGAACGAGAAAATGTTGATGTAGCTGGGGAGTCATACTTATCAAGAGCCTCGTCTGTTACATCAGATGATATGGACTCTTCTCCAACTTCTTTACCAGAATTTGATGAAAGTTGTGCTCTCGAGTCCAAGAAAATGAGCCACAATAATTTAATGGCTCTGATCAAGTTCTTACTGAAGAAGAGGCCCAACATAGTTGGAAAGGCAGCTGCTGAGACCACAGAGGAGGTTGTTTCAGATGCTGTTGTACATACATTTGACACTCACGAAAACAGGCGATCGAAGAAATCAACCAAGGTAACAATCAAATTCCCTGTATTTTGCTTGCTGCAAGCTCTATGTTGTTGTTTCATACACACATACAGATGCAAAAATGTTCTTGGCTTGGCCGGAGCCAAATAACAAATCCTGTTCTACAGCGCGTATCATGAGCTTATGACAGCTGATTAGATGATTCTAATTATCTCTGTATCACATATTTAATTCACAACTACATCCAAACACCCCTAAAATAGCTGTATGTTCTGATTATAGTTTCTTTTGGTTCTTCAGGGACGAGTTAATATCCCTACTCATTCGGGTGCTAGAGAAATGGCAACAATATTGGACACTGCACTTCTGCAGGCTTTACTTCTAACTGACCAAACTGCTGCTGCCTTAGATTTACTGAAAGGTTTTAATTATTGTGATGTGAAAATATGTGAGGAGATCCTGCAGAAAGGAAATCACGATATTTGTTTGTTAGAACTTTACAAATACAACTCACTGCATCGTGTAGCTCTCAAACTTCTTCATCAATTGGTTGAGGATGCCAAATCAGATGAACCTAAAGTCGTGCACCGTCAAAAGTTCAAGCCTGAGATGGTCATTGACTATCTTAAGGTAAGTTCATGTAGACATCATATTTGGGGCTCCTCACATTCTGAAGCAACACTTGCAAATTCGGCGGGTTGGGTAGTGGTTCTAAATTGGTTCTGGTAAAGGCTGGTCATTTACGTGCCCCTGGACAAAAAGAGTCCTTTTGTTCTTTTTGTAGTTCTATGAATGATTACTGTAATAAATATGATTACTAAAACTATATTATTCAAAAGATCATCTATGTCACAGAAAATGAAATGATTTGAGAGATTATAAGCAGTCGAATAGACTTTAAAGAAACATATGACCTGTTTGACCCACTCAACCTATTTGAACCATTTCCTTATAGTTTGAAATGTTATTAATTATTTACAACCCCTTGACATGTTGTAAACTTTGTTGGACATGGAGCCAAGTGTAGAATTGACCAGCTCTTAAATATTTCCTTTCTTTTGTGGCGTGCCCTTTCCTCATATAAAATTGCATTTGATGCTTAAAAGATAACTTCTCTATATTATCTTGTAATTCCAGAATGAAAATTTATTTGTCATGACCTTTTTTGTTACCTGGCCATTATTCGTTGTTAAGAAATAACATGATGATTTCATGGAAGCTGTTTAGATATGGTGATAAGCAAATCATCATCAGATTGGATGTACAAGAATTTGTTTCTGATACATTTAAGTTCTCATGTGCAGCCTCTCTGCGGGATTGACCCTATGCTTGTCTTGGAATCTTCAATGCTTGTACTTAAAAGTTGTCCAACGCAAACTATTGATCTCTTTCTATCTGGAAATATTCCTGCAGACTTGGTTAATTCTTACCTAAAACAGCATGCCCCGAGTATGCAGGCCACCTATTTGGAACTGATGCTCTCAATGAATGAAGATGGGGTCTCCCAGAATCTGCAGAACGAAATGGTAACTTTCATATGCTATTATACTATTGTTAGTAGGTGAAATTTATCTGAATGAAGTTATGGTTATGTGTTGCAGTTGCAAATCTATCTTTCAGAAATTCTTGATTGGTATGCTGATCTCAATGCTAAGAAGGAATGGGATGAAAAAAACTATACTGCAACTAGGAAAAAACTCATGTCTGCATTGCAGAGTATTTCAGGTTATAATCCTGGGGCCTTGTTGAAACGAATCCCAAAAGATGCTTTGTATGAAGAACGAGCAATCTTATTAGGCAAAATGAACCAGCACGAACTTGCATTGTCCATATATGTACATAAGGTATTATTTTGAAGTCACATTGGTGTTTCAAATGAGTTCATTGAGCACGTGAACATGTAAATTTAAAGTGAGGTTCTTGCCTAAAAACAGAAAACAGTAAAAGATAACAAAGTTGGTCTGATTTTTGCTTTGTGCAACCATAATTTTTCGATTTAAGACTTTAAGTAGTCCGTACTGGTTGGCAGGTCACTAATGTTGACATTTTTCCTGACATGGTGCCTAGAAAACAGATAATCTGGTTACAAGTTTAAAGATTATCATATATAATATAGTTAACCGAAACAGAAATCGGTTCAAACTATGCTACCTTTTCATGCAATAACTCCATAAGTTATCTAAACGATGCATTCTTTTATCTTTATTTTGTTGTTTCATTTTAATATAAACTGAGTCAGTGAATACCCTCTTTATATCAAATTATGTTTTATTTTGTGGAATGTTCTTGATATTTCAGCTTCATCTTCCTGAACTGGCGCTATCCTACTGTGATCGGGTGTATGAAGCAGGACTTAATCAACAGTCTGGAAAAACTCAGGGCAATATATACCTAACTCTAATGCAGGTTTATTTAACTCCTCGAAAAACTACGAAAAAAGTTGAAAAGAGAATCACTAGCTTAGTATCTTCACCGAGTAGTGGAAACTTAAGGACGGGTTGGTCAGCTGTAAAAGCCAAAGGAAAAGGGTTAGGCAGAAAAATTGCACAGATTGAGGGTGCAGAAGATACTAGAATCAGGGCATATAGTAGTGATGGAGGGAGAAGTGATGGTGGGAGAAGTGATTATGATATGGATGATGTTATTAAGGAAGGAAGCTCCACCATCATGCTTGATGAGGTCCTTGATGTACTGATTCAGAGATGGGACCGGGTTCACGGAGCAAAGGCCTTGAGACTATTGCCTAAAGAGACCAAGCTACAGGTAACACCTATTTAGTGATCCTAATTTATACCTGTTTACTTGTGATTTGGTCAATAGGTTGCGTTTTCATCTCAACTGGGTCATACGTGTAGATTGCAGAATCAAAAAGTTTAGCTAAATGAGGAAATGGGTTGAAAGTAAAGGTTTCTATAAATGCTTCAAACCTCCTAAATGGTTTCTACTCAAAGATTTAGATAAACGTTGTAACAATGCTGTTTATGATTTTTTTAAATGATAGTTTTAAAGTAGTTATAACTTTTTTTAATGGACAAAAAGTGTCGATGGGTCAATTCAACCTGGCCTGGCTTGTTGTGACCCGCAGTAAAGAATGACCAGATTTGACACTACCCTACCCGCTCGACCTGGCCATCTTACTACCTTCACACATTCACTTTCTCTTCATTTATGTACATATTCAAACAAATATATGTTAATATTGTGGAATAGAAACAGTTATTTATACCCAAACTTTTTTCTCATCACAGGCAAACTGAGAATAGTACTGTGTCAGTGTGTCCACAATATTCCATAATACTATGTATCTATAACTAATAGGAATAAGTTTGGAATCTACACTACTTGGATTCAATTTGATTGTTGGGTTGTTTTGGACTTTTGGGTCATTCCTGGTAGATTATAATGACATGTCAAAAGTATTTCATCCACTGTCGTTTCTTTTTCATCCTTTGAATGCGTATTTTCCTCTCTGATTATTCAGAAGTTGTATCCATTTCTTGGACCTCTCATGAAAAAAACCAGTGAATCATATCGGAACTTTTCAGTGATCAAGAGCCTGCGACAATTAGAGAATCTACAGGTATGTTTACCTTCTCATGCTCAAGAAACTGCTAGGTTCGTTTTCAGAACTCTTAACGCTTATAGTGTGAAAGATAGGTTGTGCTCATTTTGGCCATTTGTTTCATTTTGTGGGTCCCTTTATATGGTATGAGAAGAAGCTAAACTGTGATAATAGGTTCGTCTTACTTCACACAAAGGAAAAGAAAAAAATAACACCAAACCTGAGAACCATAAGCAAACCAATCACATTCAGTGTACAGCCAAAAACATGATTGAGAAATCATAACAAAATTATTACAAGTATATAATAAGCATTTATATTTCTTACGAAATTCAATAACTCTGTATCTTATGGTTATTGTTTTCATATATATTCATAAATTTCAAGGTTATTGTGATTAGTAACTTTTGGATGCGTCTATTACAGCTATTGGTTAAAAAAAAAAAATACAATGAAGAAATTTATATTTTCTTCCAGAAACAAACCATTAATACAACAGTTACCAAAACTGTGTGCACATTTTCTGGCTGCTTGGTAAGGGTTATATTTACGGAGTAAATTTTTTTCTTTAAGCTGTGAATGGTCCGAGTTCAATAGGACTAGTAATTTGCAGCATTTCCACATACTTTAGACTTAAGATTTTACTAAAACTTATAATGAATACTGAAGGTCTGAATTGGTCTTCTACAATTAGATTAAATGCTATGTTTTTATGCATTTCAATTAGTATTGTATCATGATGCACAGGTTAAAGACGAATTATATAGCCAAAGAAAAGCAGAACTGATGATCACATCCAAGAGCGTATGTTCACTCTGCAACAAAAAGATAGGAACAAGTGTTTTTGCAGTGTATCCCAATGGAAACACCATCGTTCACTTTGTTTGTTTCCGGGACTCCCAAAATATGAAAGCCACCAGAAAAGGATCTTCCCTTAAGAGATGATCAAAAACAGTTTCGCTAACTTATAACTTAACGTGACAAAATGGCTTTGAAGCTTTGTTCATTGCATCGTACAATATTTTTTCTAGAGGCCAACTAGAAGTCACATCATATAAATTTTCCGTAATGCGCGTTTCAATAGAGCTACCATTTCTTTTTCTTTCCCCTTAATAAGCTTGTAAATTTAATGTTGCCTTAGTGAAGTTTGTATCTACATATGTACTAGCAATGTTACTTGCATCAACCTCCCAACAAGTAATACAAATGCATGGTACAATAATCCTACCTATAAGTGGTGCAAATGAGCAAGCAACATTGGATGGTCAAAATGGGTAGTTCTTGTAGGGATCAACATGGACCGGGTTTGATCGACTTTAAACAACTTTTGACCAATTTTTTTTATTCTTCTGTGCTAAAGATAACTACCAAACACGACTGTTGTGTTACTGATACAAATCTTTTTCTAAAGCTGTTCCGGAGGTTGTATGTATTAGATATACTCTGCAACTTTTTGGCCAATTTAAGATGTTTCTCTTTTAACAAAATTTTTTAATTAACCCTGATGACCCATTAAAGATATGAATCAAAGTCGTTTGTTCACACACATCATATGGGTTACCACAGATGGAAGGAATTGCTGTTTTCACCTGGTTTAATTAGATAAACAGTCGATTCAGTTGAGTACATGCGTTGGCTGAAAACTGGGCTATGGAAGCAAAGTAAGATCACACATTGGCTAGCTGGTTCAAAATGGATTCTGGTCAAAGCAAGTGATTTCAAAAACAGGAAACAGGTACTCAGTAAAGTGGGTGTCATGAGTTTGATTCAAGGGTACTCTAATAACTCTATTGCGTGGGTGGGGATGCCAAAGTACGCGTATTCCTCAATACAACTACAACAACAAAACAAAAAAAAAATTCCACCCCTCATCATTCCTTCCCATCAAAACCAACACTATCTAAAAACCGCATCCTTCCTAGCAAAACGATACACCACAACACCAGTTCTCGACACACTCGACGGCCCATCTTGATGTAGCACCTCCACTCGAAACATCTTCCTCACCTTCTTAAAAAAACTAGACTCCTTCTTCCACCTCCTCAAATGCCCCATCAAAAACACTTTCTCACCACCCTCACCCGAACCCAGTAATAAATACTTCAAAGTCTGAATCAAAGGCTCATATAAATTATCATGATACACAACATCCGAACCAATAACCAAATCAAAATCCCTCCCAATCACCTCCATATCTCCCACCTCCCCCCAGCTTAACGGCGCCACACGCACCTCACCTCCACGTGGCACAGTCACCTCCCTGTTCAACTCAACGTTATACTCCATATTAGGTAACACATGAGGCAAGTCAGTTACAGTGACGTCAGCACCAAGTATAGCTGCAGCTGTGATTCCTACTACTCCAGTACCTGACCCTAGCTCGAGTATCCTAATAGGCTTTTTATGATCATTAGCACAGTTTGTAACTGCAAGTGAGAATGAGTCAGTGTTTGAAGGTTTGTAACGGTCGAAAAGCTTGACGAAGGTTTCTGCAGCTGGCCAGAGCTGGAATGAGAGACCTTGTGATGGAAGTTGACGGATTGTGAGAGTGGAGGTGATGGAGGTGAGGTGGTAAGTATTGTCTTGAACAGGTAATGGTACTAGTACTGTTGTCTTTCCATTATTAGTAAGTTGATTGTTGTCAGTGTTTAGTAGGAGCATTGTCACTGGGTTTATTTCTTCGTCGTCTGAGTTCATGAAATGAGGGAGGTGAGTTTTTTTTAGGGTTGAGAAGATGCTCTCATGCTATTTTAGGTAATTTGTTAAGTAGGTCAAAAAATTGTTTTGGTGATGCTCTTTATTTTGGGTCTGTTTTGCCCTTTTGTTTCCATGCAAGTGGACAGTGTTTGACTTTTTTGAGTTTGGGTTTGAAGGTTTGGTATTGGTGGAATTGGGCGTGTAGTGGTCCCTAGTGTTTTGTTTTTTGCTTTTTGTTTTGAGAGTTGGGATAAAGATATCAGGAAGATTTATCATAAATCTGATTTTTTTTTTATAAAGTTTATTATTATACCAAGTGGTATAAAACAAATTGCACAATGACTAGACGATGACTAGGATATTCCATCAAGAGAAGGGAGTAAATTAAATGTTACTTTCAAAACAACCTCTATTAAAACCATTTATATTTGTGAGATTTCCTAACAATGTTTTTGAAATAAAACTAATCATTTCCATAAATACTTGATTTCAACATATATAGTTAAGGTAAATGAGTTTTAATAATGTAAGTGGAAATACTTTTAAGTAAGGTAAGTTTAAATAAAACCCGGGTTATTGTTAGCTGATCCTACTTATTTGCACTTTCTAGCCCGTTCCAACTTTCTTGATAGTCCAGGAGGCCGATATGAAAAGGGAGACTAGATATGTTACACACACGCCTTTCTTTATGAGCTTAGTACTAATTTGAGTTAATCAAGGCTTGTCACAGTGGTCGGTCGAGCCGATCGGACAACCCACCGGTCGCCGTCGATCGACCCACTATGGACCTTCGGTCGTGATCGGTCGTCGATCAAACATAAGGGGAACTAGTTCGTCTGCACGACCGACTTTTATACACACAAACTTCCAAATATTTGTTACCGTTTGGAATTAAATAATAATAATAATAATAATAATAATAATAATAATAATAATAATAATAATAATAATAAAACTTTTTTTTTTAAACTTTACCACTTTTACAACCTTATAAATACCAACCTCAAACACACTTCTAAACACACAATTTCAAACACAATTCAAACAACTTCTCATCAATATTCATTATGTCAAAAAAAAAATACTCCCAATTCAAAAAACCGACGATCCCGACTACCCCAAAATGCCCCGAATTTGAATTTCTCGCCGGATCCGCCGTATCTATTAACCAGGATAACACCACCACAAAATCGGGGTATTCGCTTTCGTGCACCCACTTTTGAATATCCAACACGACTACCACAACCGAATCAAAATCAAAACCCGTTTTACGTTAATCGTCCATATGTCCCACCGTATCGTCCTAATACCGATTTTAACCAATCACCAAGTGGGTCGTCGTATCATCCTAACATGGATTTCTCGCAGTCTTCCCAACCGAATCAAGCGTTTTCACCGCTTCAGGGTGTTAATCTTGATATGGATTTGGAGGATTTTATGCAAGACTATCCGACTCAACAATACCCGACTCAAAACTATCCGAGTCAAGATGTTTCGATGGGGCAAGGTTCGGGTCACGGTTCGTACCACGGTTCCATGCCTGTTGAAGACGATGACGATGACGATGTCGAAGAGACGTCACCCGTCAAACCAAAGAAGCCTTCAAGACATGCTACAAAGGCGAAGGACAAAGGAAAAAAGGCCGAACCAACCAAAAAGGCCGAACCATGGACAAAGGCGGAAGAGATCGCGCTTTGTAGAGCTTGGACTCATGTGTCGGAAAATTCCTTGAGAGGAAACGCTATCAACAAGAATGGGTTTTAGGAGGAGGTGATTGCGTACTTTGAAAAAGAAACTGGTTCAGAAAGAACGTACGACTCGATTCTTTCCAAATGGAAGAATAGGGTTCGTTGAAGGGTTGGTGGATTTTGTGCAATTATGGATAATATCAACGAGAATCACGGAAGTGGTGAGAATGACCAAGACGACTACTTAAAAGCTATTAGAGAATACCGTGTGATTTACGGTCATGATTTTACATTGGAGGAGTGTTGGAAAATTTTGAGGAATCATCAGGCTTGGAAGGGTATTGAGATGCCTGCTTTCAAAACGAAGAGTCGGAAGAAATCCAAGACTTCGGAAACCACCTCGGGGTCAACAAAAGGTCATTTGAATTTCCAAAATGTGGATGATTATGAGGAGGAAGAGACTCGAGAATCACGACCACAAGGTCGTGACGCAGCCAGGAAGAAATCATCATCCTCCTCTCGTGATCCACCAGCATCATTTGTTAGTTCGTTAGCCCAGAACTTTTTCAAGTTCAAGCCGTCAAAACCGGGAAAAAAGGAGGACATGGAAGAGGCATACTTAAGGAAAAAGAGATGGAGATGCAAGAGGCAAGGGCAAGGCGAGCCGATGAGTTGAAAAGAGAGAAAATTGAGCTCCAACGTCAGCAAATTGAATTGATGGCCCAAAGCCCCAAACGAAAGGGGAGCAAGACTTGATTTTCTACAATACAGAAATCAAAGCACGCTACAACTTAGATTATTAGTTTAAGTTTTTAATTAGTATTTTAATGTTTACGTTTTATTATTAATGAAGTTTAAATTTGTTGTTTAAAATATTTGAATTAAAAAAATAATAATAAAAAAAAAAATAACTTGGTCGCCACTGTGGCAACTTGGTCGTCGTCAGGTCGTCGGAGAGAGAAAGCTGATGTGGCAAATCGTCTGCAGGTCACCACTGTGGGTAGCCTTAGGTGTCATACAAAAATCTTAGGAAGTACTGTAATTCTAAGATATACTACTCGAACCAACCTAGATCTACAACTAATAACTATATCTAAACGTGACACTCAACTAGGAATATATATATATATATATATATATATATATATATATATATATATATATATATATATATATATATATATATATATATATATATATATATATATATATATATATATATGAGAATAAGTAGAAGATGTGGCGTATGAAATACTTTAGTCGAATGCTTAATATTAATAACAATGAGAGAACAAAGTAAAATACACACACTTACACCTACACACTCTCACCTACACAAGACTAAGAGGAACTCTAAATTTGTGAGAGTGTGTGGTATTTATAGAAGCAAAGGGACGCCCTAGATGCTTCTATGCATGGGCTTGGTGGGCTTTGTGTTGGACTTGGGCTTTTGTTTATTACTTGAACATTTCTAATTAAAGTCCAACACAAAGCCTTACAATGCTTAGACATATTACACGATACACTATTCTTGCTATTAACATTTGGTTCCAGGGGGTTAGAGATAACAGATGAATCAAACTTAGAGAAGGTTTCCATTTGATCTTTTGGAACAATTTCTAATTTGCCATTCTTAAGTGTAAACTTTCTCCCCGTTGGTTTCCATGTGCAAAAACTTAAGATGATCCTTAGGCAATATGCTACTAGTGGTTGACCTAGCTAGTTTAATAAGTCTTTTAACATATCTGGTCCTAGCACTAGTTCCTAAAGGCACATCTTTCTGTTTAGGTAGAGCATTCACATTCACATCATTAGAAACAATATCATCACAAACATTTTCAGACAAAGATTTCTTGTTCATTAAACAAACAGATTCATTATATGCACTCGAAATATTGTCCTTAACATTACATCCAGATGACATATGTTTCTTATTCGAAAGCGATAAAATCCTAGGGTGTTCTTCTACTCCTTCCGTTTTATTCTTGATTTCACTCTTAGATGCAGGCGAGACTCTATTGTTCCTTGTATTGCTCCTAGGCTTTAGTCCGCTGCTCCTAGAGGTACTTTCTACTCCTGTAGAAGGTAAGGCACACACATTAGGATTTATCTTGTTGTCATTTGAATTTGTTTTAGCATTCCTAGTCTCTTTTGGATTATCTTTCACACTTTTGTCTATCGCCCTATATGTTTTAGATGTAGAGGTAGACGCAGTAGTGGTACTAATCCTATAAAGTCCAGGTGCTATCACATTCGGTGTTTCGACAACTGCTTTCTCTTTTCCTTTTTCACTTTGTTTAGGCAAGGGTGTTGGAGTGACTGGAACACATTGAGAAATTGACATTTTTGGTTTAACCACTGGATTTGCCTTAGTTTCCTCACCCTTCCTTTTTTGACTTTCAAGCTGAGACTTCAAAAGATCAATTTGTTCTTTCATGTTTTTGTAAGAACGCTCATACGACAATTTGTCATACTTGCATTCTTCCTTTTTCCGATCAAGTTGTTTAAAATATGTAACATTTTCCTTTTCAAGCTTAGCAAGTGCATTTTCATATTTTAAAACAATTTTGGAAGTCTCATCTCTCAGTCTTTCATCATCTTCAACAGAATATGTTTGGTAAATAATGGACATAATATCAGTCGACATAGCTACTTCGAAGAGAATGTCATTGTGTCTTTCCAAAACTTTGATGTGTTCAATGTTATCATTAGCTTCCTTTACCAGAGATGTGTGGTCCTTGGCAAATTCGGCTGTTTCTTTTATAAGAGAATTTTCCACATTAAGAATTCTTATACTCATTGCATTAAGTGGAGGAAAAATGTCTTTTTCAAACATCTTTTGTTGTTCTTTATGAAAACTTGAATTCCAGTTGTTTATTCCGATTTCTGTTTTGGTTTTAAGAAGACGTTGAAAGATGTCCATTTTCTTTTTAAGATCGTCCAAGTATCGTCTAGCTTCACTTGTGTTAAAAGAATTGCTAGAGAACAGTTGTTCGATGTTAGAAAGATGTTTGGAAACAATTTTTCGTTTTGAGATCACAACTGGTTTTTTGAAAAACAATGGTGACTCTTTTTGAACCAAATGAACACCAGAAATTTCATTAAGCTTATTATAATCTATTGGTCTGATTTCTGGGTTCATTTGTCTCATTTTGTTTCGACTCTCTTCGGCAAGCTCAATCATTTCATAAGAATCCCTAACCTCGGGTGGGTCATGTTGATCATTTATCACAGTACCATTATATAACTGTAATACCTGAAATTCTATAACATGTAAAATGACCAAATTGCCCCTGGGAATTTAAAATCTAAATAAAACATATGTAAAGCATCAAAATAAATTCCAAACTTCTAACAATGAACAAGTTATGATCCCAAATAATTTTAACAACTCCATTTAACATTTATGCAAGCCATAAAATTACCAAAATGCCCTTGGGCGCCAAATAGAATTTAAATTCAAAAGTTATGAATTAATAAAAAGAAATTAAAGGAAATTTAAGGGCAATTAAAGGGATAATCAAAGCAATAATGCTCCTAATCAAAACTTCCGAATTATTGGCCCATTAACCCTCCCCTTTGACCGGTTATCTTTTAAAAAAAATCATTCAACACATTTTTATTCTAAGAAACCCTAAAATGCCGATCTAACCAAAACACACCAAAAATCCCTTGAGCCTCCATACGACTTCCACAAATCCTCTAAGCATTTTTCTGTGATCAATATACTTCTAAGGAGTCCTGGAAAAATAATTTTGAAGGTGTTCTTTGCACGATCCTATTGTGGTGAATTTTCTCCCATCGCGACATACAAAAGAGGTATAATTCGTTTTAATTCACTCGATCACCACAAATCTTGTTTCTCATTTTCCTAACACTCTTCCTAACGTGTACAACCTAGGAAAAATAGTGGTGAAGCCTTGTTTGGTCGATCTCTATTTTGGGGAGTTATTTTCCTTTCGTGCGCTAGTAAACAAGGTAATTCATAAATTAATTCTGCGACACCTCTAAAATTCGTTGGCCATTTTTCTTATGATCTTTATGTCGAATAAAACCTGGGAAAAATGATAAAAACAGCCCATGCATCATATATAAATCGTATGAAAAATATTATGTTATAAACCCTAGAATCGAATTAAATATCAAAGTGTATGCATGCGATTTTTCTGGATCATGTTATTATTTTTCATGGCATCTATGATCATCATATAACACTGGAAAAATGTTCATTTGAATTGTGGAGGCCTAAATCTATTATTGTGGAAATTGTTGTAAATCGGCTAAATAGAAATAAAAGTGCAATTATGGAAAAACCCTAAAAATAATTCGACCTAAGGATTTCATGATTTAATCTAGAAAATTTAGGTGTCTAAATGATGTGGTAATGATGAGGTAATGATTGGTGAAGTTAGGGTTTTGATTTGGTTAATTAAAAGTGTATCGATTTGTAGAAATAAATCTAAGGGTGTGTTTTGTAATTCTAAAAACTCAAGGGATAATTTTTGTAAGTTATTTGGACATGGTATAATTCGTATAAAATGTTAAATGAGGGGTCCTTATGTAAATTTTGCATTTAAAAGGTTAAATGGGTAATTATATATAATTATTATTTCGATTTGCAATTTAATTAAATCAAGGGACTAAAAATGTAAATACTGGAAACTTGAGGTCATTTTGAGTAAATTATAATGTTAAGATGGTTCGGTGTAAGTTTGGATAATTATGGGGGCTAATATGTAATTATTTGGAATTTACAAATTAATATATATGTTTTATAATTATAGGGACTAAATGTGTAATTATGGGAAACTAAAGGGTTAAATCGTACCATGCATGAAATTAGAAGGTAGATTCTGTATATAATTAAATATAAGGGTTAATGGTGTAATTAAAGATATTATATGGATTAAATTGTAAATTATGTAACTTTAGGGTTTATTTGGTAACTTTTGTAAATAAAGAGTTTAAAATGTAAAATATGGAACTTACTGGGCCAAAGATGTAATTCTGAATAAATGGGGTATTTAAATAAGTAATTTATGATATTTTCATTCTAGACCTTTAATTTGATATATTTACAATTAAAACCCTAAACTTTGTAAACTTGTCATATTTAACCCTAAACTTTTATAACCTGCTAAAACCAACCCTAATTCCATAATGAGACTAAATTAATGACTTAACTAAATCAAAATACTTAAATCTTACTCATTATAGAAATCTGCTAATTTTGGAAACTTACTAAATAAGGAAACTTTCTAAAAATGGAAACCTGCTAAAAATAGAAAGTTACTTAATATGGAAATGGGATCTTTAGTAATCATGTCTTTACTCCTCTAGGTGTGAAGAGGGAGTAGTTCTGTGCTCTTTATCATCTTTTTCAGTGTGATCCTTGTCAAGCAATAAGGTACAGATATTCTGCTTCTTTGATAAGAGGCCTTCATTCTCTTATTATGATTCATACTAGGGTTTCCCTATACCTTTGCTATGTGCCCTTCATTCATGAACTCCGATCTTTTGAACCATCATGATATTGAACCTTTTATGATTATGAACCTTTCATGCATGAACCTTTAATTATAAACTCTTGACCATGAACCTTTGCTTATGAACCTTTGCTTATGAACCTTGCTTATGAACCATGATTATGAACCTATGATTATGAACTTATGAAACATGATTATTGACCTATGCAAGTAAACTAAAAACATGATTCATGATACTTGACCTTTACCCTCAGTTTGATACTACGAGCCACTCACTAGGCATGAGGGTTTCATGTCCATGTCAGTCGATGCACCGATGGCATGACTCTAGGGCAGGAGAGTGATGACCTGTCCCGTCCCTGCATGTTATGTTTACGTAGAGGCAGATTATGGCCACCTGGGGCGTATGGATGCATCCTAGATTTGTTTCTGTATTATGTTCATGTTATGATATGTTATGATATGCATGGTGACTGATGGTGTGTGCGATACACGTCTTTCACAACTCTGGGAGCTGATCACTCCATATTTATGATTTCTGGGATTAGTGAGAGAAACATCTCTCTGCATGGCGGTATGATTATGATTTCATGTTCATGTTCTGGGCTCGTAGAGGATTACTGTTCTCCATGCACCTTATAGACTTATGACCTTTACCTTTCTTTACTGACACCCTATGACATGATTCTGGATTTATCTCTGTACTGGGCTTGGTATGTTTGGGCTTGATGGGATCTTTTGATTACTTCACCATTACTCATGATACTATCCATGTTTTCTGATATCACTGTATAACTTTCATACTTCCTCTCATCTATTATTATTACATCATGAATGATTCCTTCCATTTTCCCTATTTCATTATATTTGTTTGTTACCGTTATATCTGTTCACTGAGCTCGTGTAGCTCAGCCGCGTTTCTTTTCCCGCGGCAGGTATTTAAGCTAGGAGCTGAGGTATGGCTTTTGGGAAGAGTGCACCTGAGTGAAGCTTTGTTTTAGTTGGATTATTTCACCATTTGAATTTTGTTATGTACTTCATTATTTCTGTTTCATCTTTGTAATTAAGTCATGTTGACTTATTGTTGGATTATATATTTGACTTCCGCTATTTTTGGTTTATGGATACTATGTTGTTCTGATATGAAACCATGTACTTGTGACATCTCTACCCTTGTCGGGTCGGGGTGTTACAATAACACATTATGTTCCTTCTGAGCTTTCTTGAGATGATAAGGGTTTTCACAACCGATAGCCATTTTCTTCATTGTATGTAAAATCGGGTTTGGATCGTTAATGAGCAAGTTAATTGTTTGTGTAGAATGACCCGTTTTTACAAGCAACTCTTCCAACTTTTTAATGCTTTCTTGTTTGCTAATGATTTCATCAAGAAGTTCATTTTCCCATTTTGAAAACTTTGCAATCAACTCTTTCTTTTCTTTTTCAAGATCCGAGCAAGTTGATTTTTGTTTTGAAAGTTGGTTGGTTAATTCTGAAAGTTCCGTGTTTAAGGATTTTATCTTCAAGTTCAAATTAACATCTAGAGTGTCAAACTTGATTTGTAGTTGTTTTTCTCTTGAAACGAAATTTCTATAACCTATTTCTAATTCTGACTGTCATTGTTTGTTAAATTCAAAAGCTCTTTCATTTTCCTTATATCTCTCAAGCTCAGCGGTCAATTTTTCATTCGCAGCCTTAACATCGCGATTGATCTTTTTGACCTTTTCAATTTCAATACTACAGTTATTCAATAATGATTCAAATAGAGCACGTGTTTCCTCATCATTCTCAGTATGCTGTGACTCGAAGCCTCCATTAGGATCCATATCTGGAGTAGCCAAATTTGTATTTCTACAACTTGGGGAGTCCATATATGTATCGTAAGTGAGAGTAGGAGTCGCAGGATGCTGTTCATTTTGAGGTGACATATCAAACATTTCATTATTGTGACATGTAGCATATGGTGGTACCTCAGAGATTCCATTGATATCATAAGCAGGAGGTGCTTCAGAATCCGTGTCATATTTAACATCCTGAAGATTAGCCATGAAAATGCAGTTGGCATCGATATCCTCCAAGTCTTCCATATCATCCATCAGTGCCATAAAATCATTCTCCTCTGCACTCAACTGTAACCCGACAGTTTCTTTATGTGCCAACATCAATGCTTTTTGCAGATAAGCTGGATCTTTCTTTTTAGGCTTGGTGGGACAGTTCCTTGCCATGTGACCAATTCCTTGACAGTTGAAACACTTCATCACATTACCTTGATTCATATTCCCAACATTCCCAGCAACTGGAGCAGCAACATTCCCAAACTGATTACCCACATTCTGACCCCTCTGATTTCCAACAACTTGGCCCATCTGATTCCCCACGTACTGACCCATCTGATTTCCCATATACTGCCCTGCATTCTGATTACCCATCTGATAACGAGGAGCATATCCTTGCTGATTCCCATATCCTCCAACTATCTGTCCTTGTTGACCCATGTTGAAACTCGGCTAAGCAATCTGCCTGTTGCGAGTGTTCGATGAGATTCTTTGATTGTTGTTGGTAGGTGTGGAATAGCGTCCTTGGAATGCTTTTGACATGAGAGCAAATGCATGTGTCATAGCAGTAATAGCTTCATCCTGGTCAGTGACTTCAGATTCTTGGAATGGTGGATACTGTTGTTGTGGAATGACTTGTTGTTCTTGTGGGTAGAATGGTTGTTGTAGGATGACAGCAGTTTGTGGAACATATGGTTGTTGCATGTAGTTTTGAGTGGAAGATGATGATGATTGTTGTGTATTCACTGTTGAAGGTGTTGATGTTTGAGAAATCAATGCAAGAGGATCATGTTGTTTTGCTAGCTTCTCTTTCCTTACTTCATCTGCCTCTTTCTGGTTTTGTTTCAAAAAGTCATACAGCTGATCATAGTTCACCTCATGAAGGTTCTTTGTTTGGTTCACAATTGTGACATATCGTCCCCATTCCTCTGGAAGGTTGTTGATGAACTTGATGTTTTGGACGATTTGCCTTGGTGACAACTTGTTCCTGATAAGCTCGTTCATGAGAGTACAAAACCTTGTGTAGTAGGACTCAATGGGTTCTGCTGGAGTGGAAGTAAACTTTTCCCATTCAGTTAGAAGCTTGTTCTCAACATCTTGTTGTCCAATTTCAGTACCATGACAAAGTCTTCTAACTCTCTCCCACATGTCATAAGCAGTCTCACAACTGTCAACAGCACAAAATATTTCCCTTGGTAAACCCAGTTGAATTAAGTGCATTGCTAAGTCATCAGCTTGAACTTGCTTTCTATCTTCTTCAGTGTATTCATGTTCGTACTGATCACGATAGAATGGTTGTGTGGGAAGTGTTCCATTTGGATCCCCAGGGTCTAACACTTGACGAGGCTTGAATGGTCCATGATTGATGGAGTGAAGCAGGAGTTTGCCATTTTCTTTGGTTTTGATATAGCGAAGCATACGGCTTGTCCATGGAAGATAACCACCTTTTTCTAGCATGGGAGGACGGTTTTCTGCACCGGCTGCATGAATATCTTGTTGAGTAGTCATTGTTGTTGTTGTATGAAAAAGTTGATTTAGTTGATTCAGGATCGTTGCAAAGAAATAGGTGTTGTGGTTGTTGAAGGTTAAGCTTAGTTGTTGTTGTGAAGTCTTGGTTCTTTGTTGATGATCGTTGAAGTTACAATTTAGATAAACGAAACAAATTAAATAAAGTTACTAAATTTGACTAGACTATAATTTAGACAAGATCAAAAGTTCACAAATTCGACAAAGTTGTGTAAATTACAATTTAGATAAAACGACAATTTCTATAGAAATTTCAATTTAACCAAAATTTATACAAATTATGGCAAAATTTCAATTTAGATAGAATTTATATAAAATATCTAACTAATTTACACAAATTAGTAGATATCCGATTGTCGAAGTATTTTACACACTTATACAAGTGGGAAAATACCGAGTCCGTGATCCTTGATGTTGTAGAAATTACACGTTTGAATCAAATCTATAAAAATTATTTAAGTTGGAGAGCGTTTAAATGAATTGCGAGGACCAAAGTTGCCAATTGCGAAAACTACTTAAAATTTCCTCAATTGCGAAAGGGGCCAATTCTGCCAATTGCGAAAAATCTGCCTGATTTGCGAAAGGGACTGAATCTGCCAATTTCCGAAAGTCTGGAGACCAATTGCGAAAGGTCAAAGCTGGTCAATTGCGAAAGCTTGTATCAATTGCGATAGGTGACAATTGCGAAAAGCTACCAATTGCGAAAGCTTTGAATTGCGAAAGACACAGCACAATTGCGAAAGAGCCCAATTTCGAAAAACCCTTATCAATCGCAAATCAATTGCGAAAAACCCCTTTTTATCGCAAATCTTTACAAGATTTCGATAATTTTCACAAGACGAGTAGCCCACTTTTATCACAATTCTTATACAAGAAAAGTGATAAAAAATCCAACGCAACTTTGTAGATTCGAACCTTGGACTTTTGATTCACTTTACCTCGATCAAACAACTTGAAATCCTACGTTAAAATCAACAAAACTCACGAAAAAACCCAAAAACTTCAACCTGTTGTCGCAAAATCTCACGTTAAGCTTAAAAGCTACAACCTTTTTCACAAATTTCACGGAAAAATCAAAACAAAGAAGAAATGTACACGAACTTGATGAAAATACGCAACTTCTAACTTGTTTTTGATCAAAAAACACAACACAACTAAACCTACAACTTTGTTTGGCGGATGATACCACTTGTAATTCTAAGATATACTACTCGAACCAACCTAGATCTACAACTAATAACTATATCTAAACGTAACACTCAACTAGGAATATATATAGATGAGAATAAGTAGAAGATGTGGCGTATGAAATAATTTAGTCGAATGCTTAATATTAATAACAATGAGAGAACAAAGTAAAATATACACACTTACACCTACACACTTTCACCTACACAAGACTAAGAGGCACTCTAAATTTGTGAGAGTGTGTGGTATTTATAGAAGCAAAGGGACGCCCTAGATGCTTCTATGCATGGGCTTGGTGGGCTTTGTGTTGGACTTGGGCTTTTGTTTATTACTTGAACATTTCTAATTAAAGTCCAACACAAAGCCTTACAATGCTTAGACATATTACACGATACACTATTCTTGCTATTACAAATGACCATCACTTGACTAAAAATATAATTGCTAACAAGTACTATTAACTAAATCATTTACAAGTAAAGATGTAACACCCCAACCCGACAAGGGCAAAGATGTCACAATTACATGGTTTCATATCAGATACAAGCATTCAAGAAATAAAATAGCGGAAGCCTTAACATTAAAATCCAAAGGAAAATAAGTCAACACGACTTATATCAAGTGCAAGACAGAAATAACGAAGTACAAAACAGAATCCAAAATGCCCAAACAATGGCATAACAGAAATAATATCCAAATGGTCACACTAGAATGACAAGGTCTAAACTTCACACAAGTTGCTCTCATCCCAAGTTAAACCCAGCTCCTAGCTTAAATATACCTGCCGCAGGAAAAGAAATGCGGCTGAGCTACGAGAGCTCAGTGAACAGATATAACAGAAACAAAGCAATGATACAGGATAATGAATAAATAAAGGAATACAAACCGGTCAGAGTCAATGTACAAGTATAATGTAACAGTAATGAGAAGCAAGTGATATCAAGGTCATGTGAATATGTCAAGGTTAAGGAAAGTAATACAGGTAAGTGTAAGGGTAACAGAAATCCACTACGAGCCCAGAAACAAATATCACATCAAGTCCAGTAATCAGGGTGTACGGAGGGGAGACCTCGGTACCAAATACAGGGTGAGGGGCTACCTCTCAGGGGTGGAGTCGCGGGCTCCCAGGATGTGAAAGACGTGCATCGCACACACCATCAGTCACCAGATATAACAAGTAATATAACAAATCAGGTCAAGTCTAGGATGCATCCATACGCCCCAGGTGGCCAGAGTCTACCAATACACGCCATATAATCAAGTCAGGGACGGGATAGGACATCTCTCTCCTACCCTAGAGTCAAGTCACTGGTGCATCAATGACAAGGACATGAACACCTCATGCCTGGTGGGTGGCTCGTAATATCAAACGGTGGGTCAAGGTCAAGTATCAAGTGTCAAGTGGCAGGTGCCAAGTATCAAGTATCAAGCAGTTCAGGATCAAGTTTCACATCAGGGTTCAAGTCAGGAGATCAAGACAAAGGTTTAAGCAAAGGTTCTCATCAGAAGGTTCAATATCAGGTAGGTCAATATCAGGAAGGTCAATATCAGGAAGGTCAATCTCAGTTTGTTCAAAGGTTCATAATAAAAGCTCACTTTAACAGTTTATATTAAAAGTCCATATCATAGGTGTTAAAATAATTCTTAAGTAATGGTTCCATAAAAGTAATCTTTAAACGGTTTTCAATAAGAAGGTCCTTTAAAATGATTTCTGTAAAGATAGTCTTACAAATAGTTTCTTAAAACATTTTCATAATTAATTAAAAAGATTTTCTCATCCAGTTATAATATCAAGTGTATCAAGGTTCAGGTCAAGGTTCATGGCAGGGTTCAAAGCAAGGTGTGAAACAAAAGATCAAGGCAAGGTTCAGCCACAGGTTCAAGAAGAAGTACAACAGATCAAAGTTCACAAACAGGGAAAACATAACAATGGCATAGGGAAATCCTAATACGAATCAAGATCAACAACTCAAAAGAGAACGAAGGCACCTTACTGAAAAGGGCAGAATATCTGTACCTTATTCGAATGCAAGCAAGAATACAAAAGTAGCAAAGACTGACAGAAATCAATCACTCCCTCCTCGAACCTAAGGAGTAAAAGACAGAGATACGAAAGGGGTTTCAGTTATCTTCCCATTATAAGTAACTTCTATTTTTAGTAACTTTCTATTATTAGCAGGTTTCCAGAATTAGTAAGTTTCCATACTTAGCAAGATTCAAGTGATATAATTCAAGTTAAGTCATTAATGTAGGCTTATTATGGAAGTCATGTTCATTTTGACAAGTTATACAAGTTCAGGGTTAATTATGACAAGTTTACCAAAGTTCAAGGTTAAAATAGAAATATTATATTTTACCATTCGAATATTTTATTTTCCAGAATTACACATTCGACCTTCAAGTTTCAAATATTTACAAGTTACACCCTTTTAGTTAATTAATTTACAAATTAAACCTTATAATTATATAAATTACAATTTAACCCTTATCATATATGCATTACACATCAAGCCCTTTTATTTCAATCAATTTACAGAAAATACCCTTCATTTTGATCATGTTACCACAGCCCCTTCATGTTTCGGTAATTTACATAATTAGTCCTTATAATTTCCAAAAGTGCAAAACGAATTATAATTTAACCATAATTACATATTAAGCCCTTAAATACTCAAAATTACACATTTCACCCTTCATAACATTAATAACACCGAGAACCCTTGAGTTTCCAGATTTTACATTTTTAGTCCCTCATTTTTATTTATTTTCAATTCGCCACAAATATTACAAAAAAATCATTATCTCGCCAAAATTACAAATAAGACCCTCATGTTATAATTTTTACATATTCTCCCAGGTCTATAAAATATTACAAAAATATCCCACAAGTTTTAATAATTACAAAACACCCCCTTAATTAATTATTTTCCAATCGGTAATTACAAAATATTATCAAAATCAAACCCTAATAATCCCAAACATTATACAATAATTTTATCATCATTATATCAATTTTATTTCCAGATTTCATCCATTAAAAACCCTAGATCCATCGGTTCCATTATTTTCCCACGATTTTCCTTTTATTTCCAAAACCCGATGTAACAATAAATCCATAAATCACGATTTCGACTCAAACAATTCGAATGACTATTTATATCATGTTATACGAAGCATATAGAACCCAGGGAAAATAAGTATACACCTCAGAAAAATCGCATGTAATCTATGTAGAATAATTTCATTTTTAGGGTTTAATAACTCATTATTTTCCAAACGATCTATTTATAGTGCATGATATGTTTCTATCATTTTTCCCAGATCATATACTTCTTATAAGGTCTAAATAAAATCACCATAACACCCAGAAAATTCGTATCATATATTTTGGAATTTACGTGTGTTTTAAACAATAAAATTCATAGCGACTTGAAAACCTTGCATGATTCAAATTAAACAATTTTCGTAAGTCTTATATGTTATAAGGATCATGAGAAAAATATTAGATTAATTTTAGAACGTGTGGAATGAGGATCACAAATTTATACCTATCGGATGAGAAAATCGACAAAGAAAATGTCCCACGATCAAACTAGCAATTCCACGACCCTAAGCTGATTTCTCCTAGCCTCCTTGCACTATGAAGAACTCCAGAAAAATGGTCTTTTGATTCAGAAAAATCGGATGTGGTGTGTGGGATTATTTGATGTGTCGGCTTGAACTTTTTAGGTTTAAATGGGAGAAACTAACTTTTAGGATGATTATGATTTGATTATGCCGAGAAATGGGGAGGTGATTGAGGTTAAGGACCGGATTTTGATGACTAAAATCAGTTTGCCATAATTAGAAATTTTTACTTAATTTATTTTGTATTTAAAAGGCTTTTTAATAATAATAATTATGTATTATGTATAAAGTTTCGGCCCAAGTGTATTTAATGTGTATTTATACTCTTTTGTACATTGTAAAAATATTAGGAGCTTGCCTCCAAATTATCTCGCTTGATTTGTGGTTCGTTTCCAGAGATTCGGGATTAATTCGGTACTTTAAATAAGCTTTAACTAAATTTTAAAGTTTCAGGGGTAATTTGGTAATTTTTGCGTGTTTTAAATTTTCGGGTTTTACAAAAGAGATCATGTCACTCTGAAGTGAAGATCATTTATTCTTATTATGAGAGAATTAATAAGGAGTCGTTTGTTTATTAAGAGGCTCTAAGTCTGAATCTGATTCGCACATCTGAATCTGAATATGTGGTTGAAAAGTCTGAATCTGATTTCATCTTAATCTGAATAAGTGGTTGAGAAATCTGAATCAAATAAATCTGTTTGTTTTTGTAAAAATGTTTGAATGTGTTAAACTATCACTTTTTACACTTTAATATAAACAATTGCATTCAAGCGCAAAATAAACTTTATTAAACATAAAAAAATGATAATCCAGTCAATTAAAGGTTAGTAATATTTTAAACAAAACATTCAATCTCAGGTTTAATTGACAAAAAAACATGACGGGGTTTAGATTGAACTTTTCAAAACGATTAACTAAATGGGTTAAGTTAGAGTTGAGATATATAAGTTCGCTAACCCGAACTATCTAATTTGAACAAAATAGAATTGTCAGATAATTATCATGTTTTACATTCTCAATCTAACAAAAAATAGGTAAACATACCTTTAATATGAAATACAAAGTTGAAATAAGACCAAGAAAAAAATAAAAATAAAAGTTTCATAAGAAAAGAAAAAAGAGTAAAAACATGTATGTGTGTATATATATATATATATATATATATATATATATATATATATATATATATATATATATATATATATATATATATATATATATATATATATATATATATATATATATATATAGTGTAACTTTATTTTCAGAACCCTCTTAAGTGCGGGAACTGCGAGAACTCTCTTTGAACCGTTAGATTATTTGATCAATGGCTATAATTAAGTGTGCCATTAATGTAAATAACTGAAAACTTAAGGCATTATTTGAAAAGTTAAAAGGGTACTATGGACATTTCAAAAAACATGTTAACCCCAATAAAAAATACCCGTAACTTTTTTTTTTTAATTAGATCCAATATTTTAGGGCATCTTTATCATTTAAAACCCTAACCACACACCTTCTCTTTCACACAACAAAACAACCACAGATCTGTGGATCTGCCTCCTCCCATGTACCAACGACCCACTCCTGTTTTTTTCTTGGCCGTCACAAATGAAAACTAACAAGATCCGGTGATATGCACATTTGTTTATGAAAAATAACGAGTATCAAGGTTACGAGTTCGTCAAATACTTATGTGTATTCGAATCAAGGTTACGAGATCCGGCGATATGCACAATCGAACCTTCCTTTTCATGGTTAGTTATAAGCTTTAAGGATATTTGTTTTTTCATGCCGAATATATTGTCGTAACATTTGTTTCTTTTTGTTCCTTACATGATTATATATTGATGTTAAACACCTGTCACTCCCTCCCCTCTTACAGCAATGTCATTGGTTTGATATGTTATTTAACTAATGTGCTGGTGTCATGCTAACAACCTTGATATGAAGTATGGTAAATATATTTTTATTTTTTTGTTGTTTATTAAGTAAGTGTAATTACACTAACAAGATCCGGCGATATGAAGTATGGTAAATTCGTATTTTGCTTTAGTATGTGTAAATCGAATTCTACTTTTTAGTTTGTGTTTCGATCTAAACAATATGAAGTATGGTAAATATATTTTTATTTTTTTTTCAATTCGTGATCCACCATTATATCCGCCATGATCAGAATGGAGCACCGAGACGTTGTATCAATTTCGAATACTAGTTTTTTAACGGTGATCCAATTAATAAACCGTTAAAAAAATGATAAAAAAGATTAATCCTAATAATGTAGGAACGCGTGGAGTTTAACAATTTTTGTATTAAATTAAATGGGGTGGATATGCTTGATTAGTTTATGTTGTCGGTAGGTTCTCCATTTAGAATAGATGTGTTTTAAATTTGATGATGTTGATTGATTGTGTGCTTTAATTTTTAATATTTGTATGCGTAAAAAAACATATATAGTATTCATGCCCACTGTGGTTTATGGCTCTTTATGCCTAAGATGTTATTGTAGATCAAATAATCACCGTAGTTTTTTTTTAAGTAATGGTTTTTATGCTTTTGTTATGTTCAAAACATACATGTTTAAAACATATATGTTTCAATTAGTGGGATCTAACTAATGAAAACCATATATGTTTGAGAACATGATGTTTTTAAACATGTATGTTCAAAACATGTATGTGTTAAAACAGTCATGTTATAAAAAATGATTGCTTATAAATGGAATACTTAAAACATGTATGTTTTAAAAACAGGTATGTTTTTTATTTAGCAAGTGTAATTATCATTTTTTCAAAGAGTTCATGTTTGCCAAAAAAGTACGACATACATGTACTCATGAACATGTATGTTTATTAAGTAAGTGTAATTATTGTGATTAAATTTTGTTTCCTATTTATTTGTTGTTTAATTGTTTTTGTCTATGCTTTTTTCAGATTGATGAAGATGTTGACCATTGAAGACCTAGAAGTTGATGATCACATATATACATGAAGATAATTTGTGATTTTTGAAGATATGCGATTATTGCATACGCGTTTTTGTATTTGTAATTAACGAAATGTAAAATATAAGTATATGCATCTTGTTTTTTTTCATAAAGGTCCATATTTTTTATTTGTATTTTAATTATATTTCAATTAATATTGAATCTTTTGTATATCAGTTATGTTATTGGTTTGTTAGAAATTTACATGTATGCACCTTGACTATTTGGAGAAAAAAACATGTATGTACCTTGACTATTTGGAGAAAAAACATGTATGCACTTTAGCTAATTGAAAACATCTATTTAAAAAAAAAAAAAAAAAAAAAAAAAAATCCGAATTTTAAAATTTATAAAAAAAATGGAAATTATAAAAAAAACAAAAATAATATGAAAATGTCTTTTACTATTATACCCTTTTGAATTAAATAAAAATAACAAAATGCTATGGAGCATTAAATGATGTACATTGTGTATTATTAGTTGTAAAAAGTGGGTTCTCGCAGTTCCCGCACTTAAGAGGGTTCTGAAAATAAAGCCCCCTATATATATATATATATAGGGGGGCTTTATTTTCAGAACCCTGTTAAGTGCGAAAACTGCGAGAACTCCTCTAAACCAATGAGATTTTTTTTAATATTAAAAATTATTATTAATCCAAAAGGGTATTATAGTAAAATACAACTTTTATATTCTTTTTGATTTTTTTTAATAAATCCCGTTTTTAAATATTGCTAAATTTTCAGAATTTTTTTTTTTTTTTTTTTTTTTTTTAAGAAATGTTATTTTCCAGAATCCAGATGTAGTGCATAGGTGTTTTTATGTACTAATTTTTTCATTTTATTTTCCTGATGTAGTGCATAGGTGTTTTTGAATAATTTTAGAACATGCATGTTTTTCAAATAGTAAGGTGCATATGTACTTTTTAGATAATGTAAATTTATAACAAAACAAGAACAATGTTACATACAAAATTCAATATCAATTGAAATACAATTAAAAAACAAATTTCTAAAAAGTATAAATACATGAATCTAATCGATCAATACATGCCTGCACTAATATATATAACGCAAACGGACATATGTGCACACTCATTATTATCAACATTTTTAGAAGTTGGACGTATATGCACGCCTTCAATAATCGTATTTCTTCAAACGCCGCATTGTATCTATGTGTGCATCCACTTCTAGATCTTCATTGCTATCACCATCTTCATTAAGCTGATACAAACATGCCCAAAAACAATTAAACCTTAACCAAATAGTGTAAGTAACTTTTTAATCATAATAACAAGCCTAACATATATGCACAATCTAAACATATATGCATCCATTTAAAACACACATGCACCATTCCAATGAATTTTAAGTTAACTTTAAAATGTGTACTGAATAACATGTATTTTCTATGAAAACCAAAATGTGTACTGAATAACATGTATGTTAATAACAAAACAGCCATGTTCAATGTAAAAACAAGTATGTTCAATGAATAACATGTATGTTCTATGAAAACCAAAATGTGTACTGAAAAACAAGTATGTGCAAGACAAATACAAAGTCACTAAAGTAAGCTTGCTTTCCAATCTTGGTAAAGCTGTTAAGCCGAGCCCTTTTGAGAGCTTATAAATATACACTCGTGCAACCTAGCATTTTAGTCAGGATAAAGTGGAACCATTTGACTAACAATTACTTTATTCTTGTACAATTACTTGAGAGATTAGGAAAATCAAATAGAAAAGACATTATTCCTGTCGTATAACTTGTATCTGATCCAATATCATTACTACACAAACATACACTTGATAATCTTGGTTCTATTGGTATACGATAATAGAATAATTCTATCAGCCGCTTCACAAGAAAGCATCCTAGACAGTATATATATTTTTATTTATACATCTTACAGAAGAAAGTGTTATACAACAATCCAGATATGAATAAATTGTGCACTCCGCAAAATCATTAATCCCAGTGAATTATAAAAACAAATCAATCTTTTTTAACTGATCCCGATTGAAATTAGGAAAATATTCAAGGTATTTGATTCAAAAGACCCAAACCAAAGTGAAGTGACATATATACAACAGAATGAATTAATACATTCAAGAAACCAACAAACATGCCCTAATTAATGAGAAACAGAAGCATATGACAACAACATCAACACGAAAAGAATCAAATACCATTAACTAGTCTGATGATTGGATCATCGTTGTTGAAACTAGACAACCCTTCGTATCTTATATCATTTTTCGGTTTAGAAGTTTTTCTGGTGATTGGGAATGGCAGAGGATTAAAAGGGCGGCGGTTTCTAGGTTAGAGAGAGAGAGATGTGATCCACAATTTATGCCGACAGTTTTTTAAAATGTGACTATAATACCCTTCAGCCATTTAAGTCATTTACAAAAGTTTTCCTATTCTTTTCATTAATGACACTAATGGCACATATCATCTCATCCATTGATTAAAATATCCAACGGTCCAAAGAGAGTTGTCGCAGTTCTCGCACTTAACAGGGTTCTGAAAATAAAGTTACACTATATATATATATATATATATATATATATATATATATATATATATATATATATATATATATATATATATAAACAGAACAAAAAAAAACCTTAAGATGTGTTAAGATACACCCTCTCCATCTAGTTCATTAAGAGGTTTATGCCTCTTATTACCTCTTAACGGTCAGAAGAAAACAAACGCTCTTAACACTGACTACCCTTTACCGCCTCTTAATGACATAAAAAAACAAACGTACTTAATGACCCAAATATCTAACCACGTCTTAATGAGTCAGATTAAGAGCTTGTTAAGAGGTACTTCTGAAAAAACAAACCACTCAAGTGTCCTTGGACCTTTGTTTCATGCACTATGAACTCGTAATACAAAACAGCCTCGAGTAAGCGTCCAAACTCAATGCCAAACACACTACCAGGGCTGAAAGGTGTTTGGCTAAGATTGTTTAAACAAAATTTCTCACCAATCACTGTTTTATGTTACATAAAATTCGAGCTAAGATTACCTACAAATCTTGGTCCTGGTCCAAGCCCGCAGGTGCATTTGTGGAATTACTGCCATATGCCATAAATAAAAAGCAATTAGCTGACAGCTAGCTAGCTGAAGTGACTCAATTCACATGAAATGAACGATTATTGACAGATCATAGAAACACATTTTGGGAGGGACTTGGAACCTCGAGATGATGCTTCCAAAAGCATATGATGATCTTGATTGTTTGAGAACTATCATCTTAGCCTTTAATGTCTTCTATAACCACACGTGCAGCATTGCGTCCTGGCGCACCCATGACCCCACCACCAGGATGAGCTCCACTCCCGCATAGATACAATCCTCTCAATGGGGTTCTATAATTTGACCTGCATTGCACACCACATAGTCACAAGCTTATCTTGCATAAACACTTTTGTTCCCATGTCAGACCACTAACCGGAAGGTATGAGAACAATAAACTAGAGACAATGTTGAAGTTTTACCATCCTTTTACAGGTCTCATGAGGAAAAGCGAATCCAACCCCATTGCACCATGGAAGATGTTCCCTCCTGTCAAATTAACTTTTTAGCAACCGGAAACTTACAGATTAAGGATCCCTGATTTTGCATTTTCTTTTTGTAGCTGCAATTGTACCTCACAAATGTCTCTAACGAGACTTAAACCCACAACCTCTTGGTAGAAGGGTTTCTATTTTTGTTCCAATTCACTTTGAAAATCGACGGTAATAATGTAAAAGAGGGAACACTGGTATGAATTACCTGTGAGACCAATTATCTTTTCAAGATCAGGTGGAGCCAACATGTCATAGCCAATAACTGATGAGCTGAAGCCAGGGGCATATTCGTCAATCAAGGTGAAACATCTTTGGGCAAACAATTCCTGCAAAAAAATTCCTGTGAATTAAAAGGGTTTGATATGTCTCAAACAAAATGATACTAACATTTTCAGAAGACATCTATAATAATAATGGTAGGCCCATCTGAAGTTAAAAATTTACAGCGCGTGCTTCAACTGGTTATACACTTATACAAACACTTCCTGCCTGAAGCAGGGATATTCATTATGACCACTATATATTGTGCTTAAGTGGATTTATCTGGTTGCCACTAGCGAATTGACCACATTAACTAGAGTCTTAAATGGATAAACTTATCAATCATGGTCAGATAGACAATCTACAGAAAAGGACCCACCAAGTGCACGTAAAGGTGAAAGTACAGTGGTGCGACTGTCATTTGCCATTTACAAAACAAACAAACATGGAAATATATGACCAATATTTCTGGCAGAACAACACATTGCAAGTGTACTTCCAAAAACTAGAACTCACTCTGTATGCAGGATCTTCCCAGCTGCCATCATAAGGTTTATACGGTGTAAACTGAACAAACAAATTGATGACATGTTGGCCTACAATAAATTAAGTTTCATTAGCTCCAAAGAAAATAGAGTGTACTGAATAATGTGTGGTAATATTTAGGGATCCATTAATATCCAAAAAGCGATCATCTAAAACATGGTATTAAATTGTACGAAAATAGATATGACATAAGACTACCTGGTGGAGATATAGTCATGTCTAAGGCAGATGGAATTGTCATTTCAATTACAGGCCTTTGTGATGGCCATCCATTCACTGATTCCTGGCATGCAGAGTCTATCTCCTCGATACTGATCAGCAAAAATGATAACACATAAATAGATCCACTTGTCTAAAATCCAAAGATGAGAATGCGCAACATAACAAGCATGAAGATACAAAAAATGCTGAAAATAATGATGGAACAACCATGCTATGGAAACAAAAAATAAAAGGATGTGAAATTAAATAGTGAAGGAATGACATACCTCTCGGAACCAATGTGGATGGTACCCATATGCTGAGGACCAGCTTCAGGATAGCCAATATCACAGCACTTAAACTGTGGCAATTTATCAACTGCTATGTTGATTTTAGTGGTTGCCTGTTCAATCAAGTAATATTTAGCATTTGCTATGTTGATTTTAGTGAATGCAGTATAAATCTGGTAATTAGGAGGAATGGTGAATTGTAAAAGAATCTTACAGAGCTGTAGTCAGAGTGCTTAATAGCACGAGAAAAATCTTCGGGAAGAACATTTTCAGGTACTAGTTCCTATGTCAGAATATGCAGAAGACAAAATTCGAAATGGTTAGTTATGTTCTTTCTAGCTCAACTGGTAAAAACTTCCATCAGCTTTAAAAGTTTTACCATGAAAGTCTTATAGGGAGTAGCATTTGACAAAACAACTGAAGAATGAATATGTGTTCCATCACCCAAAATAACCTAAAGAAAAATGCCGTTAGTTTGCCTGAATTTTGTGTAATTATTCATTGCAGCAAATTGTGATTGCCTTCTATAGCTCACCCCTGTAACTGTGCCAGAATCCTCAATTATCAGCTTTGATACCTGCATAAGAAATGAAGTATTTAGATAACAATATCGATAAACACTCATAAGAACCGAAATTCGTTATTTTCTTTTTACGTAACATCTACGAAGATCAATGTTGACATATTTATTAAAAAAAAGTAGGCTATATGTGTGATTTTGACCCAAAAAAAAAAAAAAAAAAACTTGATGAAGGCACGAAATTTGTCATTAGAAATGTGAATAATATGATTAATTTAATATTAAACACTTTTGAAAAAACGATAGTGACCATACAAGAAGCTGTAAATACTGCCTACAATCTTGAAATGTGATACTCTCGTCCAATTTGGGATAAAAATTTAAGATAAAAAGGGTTAGGATCAATTTCTACTGAACAAAACCATTTGGTCACAAAGTAACACACTAGTTATCCCAAAATGATATACCTCTGCATCAGTAACTATGGTAGCACCAGCTTCCGTGGCTGCACTTCCAATAGCCTTAGACACTGAGCCCATTCCACCTTCAACATACCTAAACGTGTATCAGTTACCTCCCATGTAATTCATCTAAACAATACTATTACATCAAACATATATTAAATACCTTGAGCAAACATGCACACTAGGAGCACTCACTTGCAAAATTAATATGCTCACCAATAAATTAAAAAGTTTTACACCTTTTGAAGAGGTTCTGATATATAAGTTGGCTTTAAAGATTAGTACATGAGAATGCCAAATACTAATGTACCCAAAATTTAACAAAGAAAGTTTTTGACCAAACATGGATTACGGGATTCACAACAATCTGGTTCTACAAGTATAAATTCAATAATAAGAATTTAATATATGCTAAAGTAGAAATACGTACGACCAGATTCCACGGTCACCATCAGTTTCTCCCATCACATGATGTAGCAGAACATACCCACTCCCTGGTGTGTGGGCACTTGCCTGCATCACAAATGTAAGGTATATACAAGTAGAATTTAGCAAAGAACACAGAATCACATTAACGATTATGCTTTCACAACTGTGCAATACGATACAGAAATGTTATTATGGAATGGCACTTACAGTGGATCCTATCACTGCATCTGTAGCAAGTGTTGCCTTCAACACCTCACTCTGCATATTATTCGCATATAAAAGATTAAAATGCTGGCTTGACATTATTATATATGAGTGTATGAGGTCTCATAAAAAATTCCATGTCACTAGTATTGAGGAATGAGGATCAAGTACCAACCTCAAACCAGTTATTTAAAACCTTTGATGCTGGGGACAGTAGAAGGTCCATAAAATCCCTGTTATAAGAAAGAACTGCATAAGTTTATGAGGTCTGTGATGCAGACCATCTTCTTAAGCTAATTAAGCCATGGAAGTTATTAGTTGATAGTTGACTTTAATTTTCGATAGGCTCATCAGTTTTATGCTATAATTCCCTTTTAGTAAAAATAATTCCCAAAAACCAATGACATAAAGTCCAATTTAGTATTTTGCATTAGCCACTGAGATACGAAATCTTACACCATCCCTTGTTGACCCATGGAGACAGACTGATGAAAACAATGGGCCCAAAATTCTGATTTCTGCAACTTATGTTTTATTCGGGAATTGAAAGATGAAGCGCCTTGGTGAGCTTCAGGTGGTGATGAATCTATTAGTGGATCCATGAACTTGCAAAAGTTCTCCAGCTGCTTCTCGTACCTACAAATAAACAACAGAATAAGATTAAAAGATTATACTGAAGAAAAAACATGCTCTCATCGAAATCAAACACAAATACTAAAAAACCAAACTTCCAAGAGCTACACAAAGACCAGATTACAAACAGATAGGTTCCTTCAAGTAATCAACGATACGTGTTAGCAACAAACTCTTATTATGGTCATGTTTGGATGATAGTCTGGTCTTTATTCAGGTTTTGTGTTAACCTGAATAATCCTATCTAATGGATTTTTATAATTTTTTTCATATATCACGGTAACGCATATATTGAAGTATCAATGCATACCATGATGCACACCATGTTCCGTCGAGCTATTAAACTTCTTCACAGTAACTACCATATTATCTACTCAACACAATTTGTGCTAACCACATATAACATTTTCGCTGTGTTAATACTAACTTTAGGTACTTTGAAAACTCGGTCAACGGCCTAAGATCACCAAGGAAGATAAACGCCCCTAAAGACTATATACCCATGTGTATAACAATGTGTCTAACAATGTGTCTAAAATCATCATAAGGAAGTAATAGAACCTTGGGTAAGCTTCCGCATCTCGTTTCGAAAACTTGGAAATCTCGGAATGATTCAACTCAGCATCAGAACCTAACAAAAGATACCGTCCATCCAAACACGGCGTAAACGACGAAGGACTCCTCTTCAACAGCTTCAATCCATGTCTATGTAACTCCAGATCTCTTCAAAGTTATATAAAACACTCACTTAGTAAACTATCTGAAATTAGACAATATAAAGAGCAAATATAGTAGCGATAATGATCTGAAAATGTATAAAACTTAACCAGTTATTACTCCTATTGTCCGCATCATCACGGGTAAAGTTCGATAAATTTTCAAAGGATTATCCATTCAAATGTATCACACTACTGTTTGTTTAAGCTTTGTGCGCTTATGAGTTTATTGATTTTGGCTTATATTTCACAAGCCCAAGTTTTCTGGCTTATTTTCAGACTTGTGAGCTTATATAAGCTTATTATACCATAATGATAAGCTTATTATACCATAATAATAAGCTTATATTAGGCCAAAAAATTTTGGGCTTACGAAATAATAAGCCGAAATCCAATAAGCTCGAAGGCCCACAAATAAGCTTAAACAAACACCCCCTATGGAAAAAAACAATAATTTGATACAATCTAAAAATAATGGATCAAGCTGGATACATTTTTTTTTCTTTTTTGAACGTCAACTAACTATCTCACAATTTTTACACCACAAATCTATCTCATACGTCCTAAGCAGGACTTGAACCTACAACCATTTGGTTGGGGAGCTAGATACATTTTCAAATGAATATCCCAAATGTTTTAAAATTAAACCTAATGATAGAAGGACGAAGGAGGCTCTGAAGGTAGCTACAACGAGAGAATTTAAAACCAGGGATGAGTTCTTCAGTGACGGCGGCGCCGCCGATGAGGTGGCGGCGTTCGAGGACGGCGACGGAGAGGCCGGACTGAGCTAAGTATGCGGCGGCAGTTAGGCCGTTATGACCGCCGCCGATTACTAATGCGTCCCATTTTTTGTTGTTGTTTTTTAAGGCAGTGGTACAAAATGTTCTTCTCCACATTTTGCACACACAGTTTCACTTTTTTTTTTTTTTTTTTTTGTGTGTTTTGTTTATCCGTTAGGCTATGAACAGTGGGTGACACGGGTCTTTCTCTTACTAGTGACTAGACATCACCCACACGACCAAGTTACCAGTGGTGACCTACTTATTTTTTTCTTTAATTCAAATATTTTAAACAACAAATTTAAAATTCATTAAAAATAAAAACATTACAATACTAAATTAAAAACTTAAACATTACAATACTTATTAAAAACTTAAACTAGTAATCTAAGTTGTAGCGTGCCTTGATTGCTGCCTTAAGCTGCAAAAGTTCATTTCGTTGTCGTTCGGGCAAATTTGTGTCGATTGTTGAATTGTAGAAAATCAAGTCTTGCTCCCGTTTTGTGATGTCCATGATTTTCACTTGCTTTCGTTAGAGTTCAATTTTCTCTCTTTTCATCGCTAGCTCTTGTTCCTTAAACCTAACGTACGACTCTTCAATGTCCTTATTTTTCCCCGATTTTAACGGCTTGAACTTGAAAAAGGTATTGGCTAGCGAATTTGTCCATGATGATGGTGGATCACGAGAGGAGGAGGATGATTTCTTCCTGGCTGCGTCACGACCTTGTGGTCATGATTCTCTAGTCTCTTCCTCATCATCAGAATCATCTATGCCTTGGAAATTCAAAGGACCTTGTGTTGACCCCGATGTAGTTGTAGAACCCTTTGTTTTCTTCCAACTATTCGATCTGAAAGCCGGCACCTCCTTCTTCCAAGCATCATGATGCCTCAAAATTTTCCAACAATCCTCCAAATTAAAATCATGACCGTAAATCACAAAAATTCTTTCGACTATGTCGGTTTACGGAACTTTCGAGCCCCGAAACACTTTATTTTATGAGTTATTTGCATTTTAATATTTTTTCGGGTTTTTTTGGATTTTGTTTTTGCAATAACTTTCGGCCCGTTTGTCTTTTAGGGCCCATTTCAGTTTTGTATCTCTATTTAAGAGTTCCTTTGTAATGTGGAATAAACAGTTTAAAGAAATATCAAAAGTTTATTTTTGGCAGTTTTCTTGCTAAGAATTCTAATAGTCGGCATTCTATTGAATCAACGATTATTGGTAGAATCGTTCCTGGTATTCTTGTGAATCAACATGTCCGATTCGTGTTATCTTGTTATTTAGTCTACATCACTTAGTAACAAAACGGTTTGTCGGGTGACAGTAAAATAGTTTTGGGAAGTAATGGCAAAATAATTTGCAAAATAATCATAACACGGTTTTATTGTTTCAAAATCAAACAGTGGCTAAATCAGCGCACATGGGAGTAAAATGGTCCCTAAGGCTGTAGTAAAACTTGTAGAATAATTGCATCATAGTTTACAAAAAAATTGTAAAATTGTTCGTTGGTTTTTGAAGTAGTAGTGAGGTAGCGAATCGGTTTATTACTTAATAATAGGATTGTGGACGTATAGCCTGGACTGGGCCAGGCCCGGCAGACAGCGGCCCACTCTACGCCTAAACCCTAATCCATGCCCTATAAATATATGGCTGGAATCTCTTCTTCAGAGAGATAAGAACATAACAGAACAGGTTATTCTAAACCTAACTCTTGTAGGCTATATCGCATCGATACTAACTTGACCGTCGGAGGTGGATCCCGGGGTTACGGCCTCGGGTCCACTCCTAACGGGTTCTCTTTGTTGAACAGGTCTACTCAGGGCTCGAGAAGACGACGAATGGCCCAGGGAGAGTCGTCGAATCCAGCCCGCGCCAGATTATGTATCAATAATTGGTGCCATCCGTGGGACCCGACAAGTTTCGTGCTCTCACATCACCGGAAAGCAACCATCGAGTTCAAAAGCCGGTATTTTGATCTTTTTAAATTGGTAATAAGATACTACCAATGTTTTCTAAAATTTAAAAAGATATCCCAATATTTTTTGTGCATGTCTTTTAAATCGGTAAGATATGTTATCTTTTAAATATTCAGAAGATTTTATGTAAATCTTTTAACTTGGTAAACACGATTTTATCTATAGTCGCACTAAGTCCGCACGATCGGACCTACTTTATCTTTTAGCCGCGAATTAATTCGCGCACATAATATTTTTACGGTTGGTATGCTTGTTCGCGCTTGTTTGCACGTTCGAACGCAGTCACGATAAATCTACCCACGTTAGGCTGTGCGTTCGGACATCTTCGCAGATTAGCTAGTCAATCGCCATGAGCGCATTGGACAAAAGCGGGAACAGTACAGGCACCACGATGCTAGTCAATCGCCATGAGCGCACTGGACAAAAGCCGTGGTCATGTTATGTTCATCTGCGATCATCCACAAACGTTCGAGTCTATGCGGTCACGATACATCCATCTGCGTCTGTGCGTGCGATTGCAACTATTAGTCGCGGTCACGGTGTGTCCATCCGGGTTATTGTTTATATATATATATATATATATATATATATATATATATATAAAAACAATTAATTATTTATGTAGTTTGTAAAACCTCACGATAGGTGTAATTCGCACTACTACTTCTCTTATGTGTTAATTTCACATGCTATGTGCTATATATTGCTTCACGCTAATCTTTTACTTCATTAGGTTTTATATGTTGCGATTCGCGGCATATACTTTTAATATTTGCATTAAGTGTTTTTCAGGATTTGAATAACTAAGTTTAATGCTCCTACACGAGTAGCACCATCAAACTTGGGGGGCTACCAGGGCATATAATACCACTGTTTCCGTACGCGTCACGCATGTATATTTGGAAGCACCTCCTTGTCGCGCACAGCGCGCACCTCCTTGTCGCGCACAGCGCGCACCTCTGCCACAGAAGCACGTCTTCTGTCGCACCATGCTGCATCGCTACTGGTACAAAAGGTATGCCCTTACCCAGGATGCGGCATACATGTAACGCCCCGTGACCAAAAACAACCAAAAAGGTGAAAATTTCTCGCAAAAACACACCCAGAAACCGACATCCAGTTACTCTTTTACGAGCTGACAAAAATCAGTACACATTCAGCCATTGAGGCTATTTTTAGATGAAAGTAGACTCAAATAGCTTCAAAACGATAGGTCATACGACCCATTTCGACTTACGGATTAAAAGATATGATTTTTCGAAAACTGCCCAGATAAACGTGACGCCGTCAGAAAAATGGTGACGCCGTCAAGAAGGCCATCATGAACAAAACTGTTAAGCCGTGACGGGCCAGAGAATTTCTGGTGTTTAAAGGGTGACGGCGTCAAGGTGGCCATCAAGAACAAAACTGCAGTTTTTGACAGCAAAACACCCAAATTTTTAACACCAAATCACCCATAACACTTAACCACAACATGACCATTTAAACACAAACATAACTTGACATTCCTAATATCTTACAAAGTTGTTACTACAAGATCTTGACCCGTAGCCTTTCAAAATGGGTGAAAACATGCTAATACCAAACATCCCCTTAAACAATCCTTCAAAACACATTTCATACATAAATGCACAAACTACTAGATATCCAATTTGACTTCTTCACAACATAACATTCCTAACATATTAAAAGAGTGTGGGTACATCGACATGACCCATAACTTCCCAAAATGGGTGAGATTGGCTAAATGCCAATCACCCTCATTACTACCATCATAACTACAAACATAAAGACTTCATAACATGCACATAAACTTGACTCTTGAACTAACACAAACAATGACCGTTGACTAACAAAATGACCATATGAAAGGAAATATACCCAAAACACGAAAAGACACGTCGGGGGCTTCCAACTTCAATATGCTTGGTCCAAAAGAACGGTCTCCTACTACAACTTCTTCTAGTACAAGGATACTACTACGCAATCACATAATCTTATCTTTACCTTTGCTTGACCCTTCGGTACCTATCAAGAAAAACATCACAACTAAACACGTAAGCGAAACGCTTAGTAAGTACATGGCAATAACAAGCTAACAATGTATGATATAAAATCATAACATAACCATAACTAGTCTAACAACTAGTTAAGCTAGCGATATAGGGGCACTTACCTCACGCCGACATAGTCGACCTTAACACAATCAACCCATAAGGTTGAACCTCATCCCATAGTTAGCCCAACGACTAACTAAGCTACCTCTAGAATGGATCCAAACTAGCTAACGCACCCTATATCCTATCTTTCACCATTACCATGTAACCAAACATGATAAAGCTAACACATAAACCATTATCATACATAATATATGATAAAGCTAACAATAACATGTTAATACCAATGTACTTACCTCAATCTTTAAGCTCAAACACACTAACAATGGCTTTCCCCACTCCTTACTTGCTTCCTATAACATAATCATCTCAATTTAGGGTCTAATTAACTAGCTAATCACAAAATTATCAACACTTGATCACTATGATCAAACATAAACCCTAATTCACTATTTGGGGAAGAACACTTACTTGATGGGATATGTAAATTAAGGCTTCTTAGATACTTAGCAATACTAGAAGATGATAGAAATGACTTGAGATAATCAAGATGGAGCTTCCCTCCTTTCTTTCTCTAAGAACCGATCTTCACCACAAGGGACAAATAAGAGAAAAATCTGGACATTTCTAATATTAGCTAGACTTACATATTTATTAATTACACTTTGCCCAAATGGCAATATTAGCCCTTCTAGTTCTATTCTTTCCAAAATGCCCTCTCATTTATTATTTAACTAACTAATATCACAAAACTTAATATACAACATTTAATATTTACATAACTAGTACCTTATCGGGATACGGGTGTAACAATACAGGATCCACTTTCACCATTGTGAGACTCTCACAATCGCAATGTCAGTGTTACCCCAACTATAGAACTACGTGTTCTTCTTACGGGGTCTTTACTGTCACACTGTGGCGGGAAACCTAGCATATGCGCATCCCTCCCCGTCATGTAAGAACGGGTGTTACTCAGGATGGAACATGGTCACCACGGACGCGCCTACAAGGTCGCGGATTCGGATATAGTCTAATGGGCTAAACAGGACTGCGCCATGGACCCAGTGCGCACTGTCGCATTTGGGCTGCGCGGTATGGTCCGTCCCATGTGCACACCTGAGTTGCGCACACATGGGCCTACGAGGCCATGAACAAGAACTTAAGTCTAGCATAACATAGCCATGCACTATGTCACACTAGACTTGGGGGGCTTGTGGACGTATAGCCTGGACTGGGCCAGGCCCGGCAGACAGCGGCCCACTCTACGCCTAAACCCTAATCCATGCCCTATAAATATATGGCTGGGATCCCCTTCTTCAGAGAGATAATAACAGAACAGAACAGGTTATTCTAAACCTAACTCTTGTAGGCTATATCGCATCGATACTAACTTGACCGTCGGAGGTGGATCCCGGGGCTACGGCCTCGGGTCCACTCCTAACGGGTTCTCTTTGTTGAACAGGTCTACTCAGGGCTCGAGAAGACGACGAACGGCCCAGGGAGAGTCGTCGAATCCAGCCCGCGCCAGATTATGTATCAACAGTTGGCGCCATCCGTGGGACCCATCCCGCGCAGACCACAACAAGAGGAAAACAATTCATTGTCTATAAAATAATAACCAAGTCGCAGTTTGTGATATATTATTAAGACAGTAAATGGTTTGTATAATAATTTGTGGAACGATGTTAAGAAATCAATTCATTATTTATTAAATAATGGTAAGGTCAAAATTTTGTTTTTAGAATATAGTAGTAAAACATTTTGTAGGAAGACCGCAAAATGGTCGGCAAATTAATTGAAAATAGCTTGTATGTTAGATAGCGACACAGTCCTGTATGGACTCGATTTGTAATTACTAAATGTTCGAAAATGGTGAAAATATAGAACGTGAGTGAAGTAGGATGGTTTGTAGAAGTTGAAATAAAACTGTATTGCTTAAATGCGTAAATAACCAAAATGGGATGAGTCAAAATATGAGAGTAAAAACGCGGTAAGATACGAATGTATGTGAGAATGAGGTAAGTATATACAAAGTTAAGGTAATGATTTGAAACTATTTACATTGTGGCTAATATGCCCCATCAGCGGCGTCTATTAAAACGAAAATATTGAAAAATAAATCTTATTTAGGATGTGTAAAAAGGATAACGAATGATAATTAGTGTGCTATAGTTGACGTCCTGCGGGTTATGGGCCCACAGTCAAAGTGTAAAGGTGTGAAATGGTTAATGATCTTTCGAGGTAAATGTTTTATGATCCATGGTGTGTACAAAATCCTAACCAACAGAATTCGAATTATCTAAACCAGTATCATCTTCGAAACACGAATACTAGGGCGAACCTCGTTATCATGGTTAATACAGGTAACTCTACTTACCACCTAAGGTTAATGCTTTCTCATGAGTACTATTATCCCTTTACAGTCTTCAAGTCCAATTCGTACGACTAGACCATTAAGGTGCCCATTTCAATTGACGGGTTACTTCCTAAGGCAACTAATGATGTCGTCCGACTCATCGGCTTATAATGCGGTGTACTCGAGCCTTCTCACAAGTTGAGGGGCAGGGGAAAACGTGATATGTGACATAATGGTTTAAGGTAATACTAGAGTAGTAATGTCTTCTAAATGTCTTTTAAATAGAATTCCTGAATAGTGTCTCCAAAGTAATACTTTCAAAATAGCGTGTCTCAAAATGGTGTGTTCAAAATAGCGTATCCAAAACAGTTCCCAAAATAATATACCAATAGTGTATCCAAAACAGTTTCAAAATATTATATCAATATGACACGTCTTCAAAATAGTGTAACTAATGTTGACCGTCCAAAATAGTATTCGAAATGGTATATCAAAATAGCGTTGTCAAAATAGTGTTCCCAGAATAACGTACCCAAAATAGTCTTTCCTGAAATAACGTTTTCAAATAATGTATTAGCATATTCATATTTTTCATAAAATAAATAGTGTATCTCGAAATGGTGTGTCCAAAACAGTTCCCAAAATAGTACATCAATATAATACGTCTTTTAAAAATAGTGAAAACCAATGTTGACCGTACCAGATAGTATTAGAAACAGCATGTTGAAATAGCGTACCCAAAATAACGCATCCAAAAATAGTTTTTCGGAAATATTGTTTTCAAAATATCGTATCAATTTATATATATATATATATATATATATATTATATATATATATATATATATTATATATATATATATATATATATATATATATATAATATTATATATATATATATATCGTAAAATAACGTATCGCAGTTCATTGTTTTTACAAAAAGGGGTATTAAGGTAGACTACTGGTATTCCGAGGGATAAGTGAAAGGTTAGGTATCTTTTCCAAAAATAGGGGCTCGGGTTGCTACATAAGTTCCTAAAGCTTCTGTTGAGTTACAAATCAACCTGTCGTATGTTTTCCAGGTCTTGTCAAAGATTCATTGGTTACTTCGTTGTTTACTTCCATCAAGAGGTTCATCTTACAAGTGCTATGGAAGAGTCATTCTTAGACGACTAGTGATCTAACTCGGTTCATTCATTGAGTGTAAGGTTTGGGGTAGCGATGACTGTAACATAACCAGAAACAAAACGAGGCTAAAGAAGCAAAATCAAATCCACAACGAGATCCAGAAATCAAGAAACCAAGCAATTCAAATTCAAATAAAGCCAAAACCAAGCACTACAATAAACTCAAAATGTGCTTATTATGATATCGGACGAGTTAATATAAACAGCTCGAATTCAGAACAGCGACCAATCGGGTCTAGCCCGTCCTGATGCAAAACATGATCAGACGGCGACAAACAGGAATTTCATATGAACGGAGAAGTATAGCGGTGCCAGAAGTATTACAGTTCATGAGGTGTTGTGATGCCAGTGTGTCGTGTGTGGGTAAACCTTCGTGATATTCGGTGTTCGTGCACATATGCAAAACTTTTACCATTCCCAAAATTAAAGATAGAAAGTCAACCCGAAACATAATCCTGTTATAACTACCCCCAGTATCGCAAAATTCATTTATGAGACATAGGTGATCAGGCCATGTCCACACTATCCTTTGTTGATTATAGGTGATCAATCTACCCTCAACCGAGGATCAATGAATTTCGGGATACTCAGTTTAGTTATACTAGTACTATGTTCCTCACTTTAGAATCGTTTTAAAAAACCACAACAGGTGTCCAAACTCGGATTCAAATAATGTGTTACGCAAGGAAAGAGCGTAACTCCGTGACAGGTTTGGTGCATCGTCGTAAGTATACGAAAATACCTAGAGTGAATAGTGCAAATAAGGTAAAATACAAACCATCAAATAGAAAGACATACATCCCAACAAATGTAACATTTAACATCTCCATAGATATGCTATTCAAACAAAAATTACAAGCGAGGCATCGGCTTGGCAGGCAGGCACGTGGCGGTCATAGGATTTAAGTTTTCGTAAAAATAGTTATAGTCTAGGTTTTCGAAAATTTCCAGTTCTCGAAAATACCCAGTTCTCTATAACCTGTGGCTCTGATACCATCTGTAACACCCCGAAATTGGATCAGCGAAAGCATACGGGTCGGGGGGTGTTATTGAATAGTTATCACAACACAAGGTACAAAGAATGGTTTTACTTAAACCATTTTAGAAGAAATTTTATAATAGAAAACATTCAATTTACATTAATTAAAAATAGTGCGGAAAATATAGGTCCATAAAAGGATTTAAAACGGTCCCAAATAGTTTTCAGAGTCTTCTATGACCATGTCATGCCCTTCACCAAGCTCCTCCAAAAGTAAGATATGCAACGGAAAAGACCTGAGATAAAACATGCTAAAAGTCAACACAAAGGTTGAGTGAATTCATAGGTTTAAGTAAAGTAGTTGATCACAATATTTCAAGTTTAAGAGAAAGTGGGCTACGTTGTTATACGCCCAAAGTTTGTTTGCATAAAATCAATTGAACACAATTCTCAAGGTTGGGCCACGTTGTTGCACCCATAACAGAAACAGTGGGCCAGTTGTTAGCACCTATAAATTCCAGATATTACCTCTACACTAAGCTCATGACATGCAAAGCATTAACCACCACCAGTAACCCTGGCGTAAGTCGACAGTAACCGCGGATTTCATAATATAATAGTTGCCCCCAAAGCTAGGTATCTTGCCAAATACCTAGGTAACTCAAATATAGCACACACGTGTTGCCTACCCGGTCAACAGAGATGGGATGGTCAAATCCTATAGGCCTATAAACTATATTCGCGCTCACTCGCAAGTGATTAATGGTTCATGATCGAGGGACTTGCTTTTGGCAAGGGCGGTACTTAGTGCTTATCAGATGTTTCGCAAAGTGGCTACTGCTTCACTCACAGTACCAGAAAAGTAGAAATGGCTACTGCTTCACTCACAGTACCGGGAAAGTATAAGTGTTGTTCCAGCATAAATAAAGTTTCAGAAAGCAGAACACATAGCTTTTAGTTCAAGTACAGTTTTCAAACAATTGTGATCATAGTCAAAACAGTAGCATGTGTCTCACCCTAAGTAGCTTATAAAACAGTTTAAGCAAGTAAAAAGTGGGGCTATGAACTCACCTCAGTATGCAGCAATGCAAGATTTCACAAATATCACCACTGGCATCAAGTAGTAAAGGCACAATGATATCAAAAATTAGAGCACAACGGTACTGGATCGGCACAACCTAGTATATGAGTAATATATTTCAGCAATAACCTTAAAGTGATCTGTAAAACAATACTCGTTTTTGAATTGAAAATGTTTTATTTCGATGACGTTTGAGTTAAATAAAGTTTAAGACTCGTGCGGATACGAGATGTTAAAATAATAAAGTCGGCAAACACAAACGGATATGAAGAAAGAATAACGAAGAGAAAAGAGGAATTAAAATTAAGAAAAGAATAATAAAGAAAAAAAACAAACATAAAACATCAATAGATTGTTTCGGTGTTTTACCCCTTTTTCCCCAAATAGTTGATGAAACATCGAAGTTTTGGAAGAATTTATATAAGTATCGAAAAGGTTTGTAAGATATTTGAGTAATCTCAAATGATTAAATTATAAAAGGTTTTATCGAATTTTGGGCATGAGGCACCCGTTTACAAAATATTTTCAAGTCGTTACGACTTTTGAATACAAGTTTTATTGCCTCATTTTACAAATTAAATATATACAATTGGACACTATAATTCGCGTATATATATTAGTTATTAAGTTTATCGACTATTTTGTTTATGTTCGGGTCCAAATATGTTAAGCTCTTATGAGTCTAACATACTCTTCCGTCTCATTTACCAAAATCGTCCATAAGCTCATTGGCTAATACCGTAAATCCAATAACGTCCAATGTTATTCAAGCAAAGAAAATAATAATAACCATGTCTAATGTTCAAATTATATTTCATGTTTTCCAAATTAAATAACCGAAACACCATATTGAATAACAAATAATTAAATAAATGGTAAAACAAATAAATAAAAGCTATAATGGCCCAATACTCAACTCACACTTATTGGGCTTTCCTTGGGCTATCGGGCCCAAGTTATTAACACTTAACCATTTTAAGACTCATCCAAGTCCAAACCGACTCGACACCAACCCGAGGTTTTCAAACCTCGAGTCTTACACAGCCGAGACTCACTTGAGCCTCGACTAGACTCATTCCAACTTGTCATGGCCCTTTTGGGTCATGGCTTAACCACATTTGAACTAATCAACCATTAGACCTTGGCCGTGACTCATTGAGTCATGGCTCGAGTCTATTCGAGCCAAAGGCACTTGGCTATAGCAACAAGCCAAATCGAATCCAATTATCAACATATTACACAACAAATCCATGCCGTGACTCATTTGAGTCACGGCTCGAGTCTTACCCGAGCCAAAGGCTCTCAGCCAAATCAATATAACACAAATCCAAATCTTAACACAACAAGAACATCATGGCTATGCCATGACTCATTTGTGTCACAGCTCGAGCCAACTTGAGCCAATAGGCTCTCGGAACACTCGACAACACAATCCAAATCCAAACCAACTCCGAATCTCAACACGACACAACCATGAGGCCACGTCGTGACTCATTTGAGTCACAGCTCGAACCCAACTCGAGCCAATAGCTCTTGGTTACCACATTCAATACAACTAATATACAATACAAGATCTAAAACTGCTTACAACAATCCAAATCAAATAAAATAATCTACTCTAACACCACGATAATCTGGCAAATCCAAATCAAACCAAATACAACCAAATCGAATAAAAAATAATCACAACCAAACTGCCTAAATCCTAACCCTAGTACTGCCGTGACTCACTGAGTCACGGTTAAAGCTTCATACGAGCATGGGGGCTCTTGGCTTCAACCATCAGGGACCAATTCGGGACTACAAACTCCAAATCAAAGCTACAACGATAAATAATAAATTAGAAATCGAAAGAAATAAATAAAGATAAACGACTCACCCCGAGTCAACGCGAGTTGACTCGGTGAGTCACCCCAACTCGGATTGAGTTAAGGGTTTTTAAGGCGTAATAAATTAGATCCACACGGTTTTTGTTAAAATCTAAAGGTTTTAACACGTTTTATTTAGTAAAAATGGTATATGAAATTAGGGTTTCGATTAGAAATAAAAAGGGGAAGGGGGAAGGCGCGTGAGCTACCATATCGAAGAGAGGAGGTGGTGGGGAAGGCTCGACGAGGTGGTGGTGGCGGTGGTGCTAAATGAGCTCGGATTGAGCTCAAACTCTCCAGATCAGATGTAGGCCTCGAGATCTATCGACTGATATAGGTTTGGGTTTCACCGAAATTTTTTTCGGCGACGGTGGTTGCCGGAGTTGTGGCCGGAAGGGGCTGGGAAAGGGAGTGAGAGAGATATGTGTGTGTGAGTGGGTAAGAAATGAAATAAAATATTAAAAAATTCGCATTTTATACCCAGGCAGGGGTTAAACCTGGTCAATTCAAAGTATAGGGGGCGCGGGATAACATTTTGGGCGGGGGTATAAACTGTCAAGTGAGTAAAACTTTTGCCTTAAACACTGTGGGACCCATTCGATGTACCAAACGGACTCGAAAAATTATGAAATTTGCGCCATTGTTCCCGAAATAATTTTTCTGATAAAAACGAGTATAAATATGCAAAACTTTCCTGAAATCAATTTATTTGGCAAACTCGATTCGTTTCGCGTTTTCTAGGTTGTACCGGCTCGATAAATGAATAACGCTCACGTTTAATAAGATATCCACGGTCTTTCAAGCCCAAACAAGTTCAAAGAGATTTAAAAGCTAAGGGAAATCAAAATAATTATTTTGGCTCGTAAAATAAGTTTGGGAAACTTGTCGGTTGTTACAATTGTTTTGCTGAATTATTTGTTATGGTCCATATGTGCTTATTTACTTTAAACCTATTAACTCACCAGCGTTAGCTGACTTTTAGCATGTTTTTCTCAAGTAATTGAGAATGTGTTTACTGAAGGCTGGCCATGGCAATGGTCATAAAATTTGTTGGAAATGTTTTTATTTATGCGTTAAACCCTGAGTTTAGGACCGCTTTTTTAAATGGGCTTCATTTTGTTTAAATTGAAAGTGATGTATGACAATATAACTTTGAAAATGTAAACTCTTTTAAAACGGATTTTTAATCCGTTCTCTATATCTTTGTGTTGTGATTATCGATTTAGTAGCACCCAAATATGTATGCTTCCGCAAATCTTGATTTTGGGGGTGTTACAGATTGGTATTAAGAGCCTAGGTTATAGAGAACTAGGTTTATAAAAACCTTAAACTATAACCAGTTTATGAAAAACTTTTCCTTATGACCGCCAGATGCCTGTCTACCTAGCTTGCTATGATTTGATCGTTATTTGCCTTATATGATTAAGTGTTATACTATGCTATTGAGTATTTTACTTAACATATATGATATAAGTATTTTCTATATACTTACACATGCCACACCGTATTTGTCACAGACTATGTCTCTCCCTTCCGATGCACATGATGAGGTACTTGCTGCTGGACACACTTCCCCGTTGCGACGACCAGTTCCATTTTTGGATGACCCGTTGATGGAGGTTGTCAGAGCCGCTGTTCAGCCACACATTCCAGCTCAGCATACACACACCACTCCAGTGTCTACCTCACCATACTTACCCCGCTACACTACAGCTCACCGCTCATCTCCAGCCCAGCTTTACACTCTCACCCAGCATACTCAGGCTACCCCCACCCATCAGACATCGGGCTTCGTATAGGAGAGTCCGTGGACGTCGTATCCAGCTATCATCTGTACTATCTTCACCACTCAGGAGGACCCGTTATGGCTACCCGGGTACCTCTACTTCATCACCATCTCAGTCACCCATGTCATCTCCAGACCATTCCCCTCCCCGTCAGAGACTACGGAGATCTATTGAGTCTTATTCAGATGAGGATGAGGATCCAGTGGAGGATCCAGAGCAGGTTCAGGTAGAGCCTACACCAGCAGTGACAGCACCCATGAAGCACGCTCCTATTTGTGCGGGTGATGACAGGGACTAGGAGGCACCGATGGATTTAGATCAGGTGACGATGCCACGGGATGGCAAGGGCATCATGGAGGATGTACAGGGGGTATTTGAGGTAGGGCAGAGTTCTAGGGCTGCCCAGATATAGGATATGAGTGATAGCCAGTGGATTGATATTGCTTGTGATACCAGCACGGGTGTGCGTGCAGCTAGTCCGGAGTACACTCCATCATCTCCTTCGTTCGTGCCACCTCCATCTCCGATACCTTCTCTGCTTCCATCACCAGTGGTTTCTCCGCTCCTACCAGCAGAGTTCGAAGAACCCACTATCATGGAGCAGGTATGGATTCAGCTGGCGAACCAGGCCAGTTTACTTGATGTACACTCAGATCAGATCAAGAGGTTAGAGCAGTCTGACCGCATTCAGAGTGTTGAGAGGAGGATTGGGACAGTTGACAGTGCTGCCTGCGTGTTGTTTAAGGAGATGTATTCTGACAGTCGTGTGATGATTGGACTGAGAGCCAGATTGGATGCATTGGAGAGGTTACATGATAGTGAGCTCAGGAACTTGGATTTTAGGGCTATTGGTTTGGGCAGAGGCCAAACCAGGATTCAGGGGATGTTGAGGAGAGCTAGAGGTACTGATCGTACTCAGTGGTAGAGGATCATGACTGCAGAGTATACGATTGGTGCTGTGATGAGAGAGAACCAGGAGTTGAGACACCGTGTTGATTAGTTGGAGACTACTATTAGAGGGATAACTGCAGCATTCGAGCAGTTACGCCTTGATAGTGACCGAGCCTAGAGTAGTTTTAGTCGATGATGTATTCCATTAGACTGATTAGTTATCACTTAGTATTCCATCACTAACTTTTAGCCTTGCTTGTAATTTTGTGAACCTCTATTCATTCGATATATATATAGGACAAGCTTGGCTTTCTATTCGATTGTTCGTCTCCTCTGTGGTTGACTTTATTCTTGTATTCTGTGTACGATATCCATATATTCATATGACACCTTCCTTCTATAATCGAGATCTCATCTATCGTCATCTTCTTGTGATGCAGATAAATGGCTATAACACCCCCATTTCAGGAACGCAACGAAATACAACATGGGGTGCTATATATTAGTCGCATTGTACAAATATAGTAAACAACTTTAAAACAAAGTCGTTTTTGAAATTCACATTCGATAATTTACCAGAGTCAATGAGGTCCCAAAAGTTTTTAACATAGTCAAAAGTGTAACATCCCGCCTACTCAGACCACAATATTGTCAGCTTTGCCCGCAGGCTCACGGCTTTGTTTTTGTGGCCTCATTTGAAGACTTCCCAGCAGGTCACCCAAGCCAGTACTACTCTCACATGAGCACACTTAACTGCCAGTTCCTAAGAACCCCACTCGCAGTAGACCACAAAACGCGTTGTGTCTAGTAAGGCGTATGTTATCCTTATATACCCAGCATCACTCCAAGCCACAGCTGATGTGGGATTTGCCTAGGGTGTTACAATCACCCCTCCTTAGGGACTCATCGTCCTCGATGAGGTTTGCCCCACCATCCTGAACGGCTCTGGAGTGGCTCTGATACCACTTGTAACATCCCGCCTACTCAGACCACAATATTATCCGCAGGCTCACGGCTTTGTTTTTGTGGCCTCATTTGAAGACTTCCTGGCAGGTCACCCAAGCCAGTACTTCTCTCACATGAGCACACTTAACTGCCAGTTCCTAAGAACCCCACTCGCGGTAGACCACAAAACGCGTTGTGTCTAGTAAGGCGTATGTTATCCTTATATACCCAGCATCACTCCAAGCCACAGCCGATGTGGGATTTACCTAGGGTGTTACAAAAAGATACATAAGTTTTAGAAGTTTAGAACATTATCGAATGAAAACTTTTATTTAAACATGAGCCATCATATAGATATCCATTCCTTACGTCGCCCATCTAAGCCGAAAGTCACTTACGGACCTGAGATAAAACATGCTAAAAAGTCAACATAAAGTTGAGTGAATCCATAGAGTTTAATAAGTAATAAGTTGAATACAAGTATTATTCATCGGGCGACAAGTAATGCATATACAAGTCGTATAATATGATTATAGTATCAAGCTCATGACCCCGAACCTTGATGTAATTTAATATGCCCTAAGGAGGTAAGTTTGCCAATTTACCTAAAATCTCTCAATATTATGCTACCCGTTGAGCATGAGCGCGACTCATCCGGACAGGCTTGTCAAACCAAATATGCATATTCATAATATTAGCGTTTCCCACGGAATTAACGGTTCATGATGTTAGGGACTTTTAATGGCAAAAGCTACTCAAAACTATAATCATGTAATCGGGTCCAGCATACCAAAACTACTTGTATTCAGTTTTTAAAAAAAAACTAGCATGTATCCCTCTCGCGAGGTTTATAAAACATTAAGATGAGTAAAGGCGAGGCTATGAACTCACCGTGAATAAAGGAAGTAGTATGATGCGTGGTTTTGCAACCTTACAACAGGTTTTACCTCTCGAGGGATCTCAAGAGGCTTACAACCCCACCAGGCAGTGTACCTGACCGATGTAGTATAGTGTAGTGGTAAGTACGGGAGATTGATCGTTCTCCACAGGGAATAGTGTTCGTTAGGTATGAAAAACTACTTTAGTAGGTGGGTGAGGGAAGATTCTTTTTGTATTTTTATATTTTTTATGAAAGCAAGTAAAATCTCGGGTTTTAAGCAGTGGGCGAAATTAGTTGCTAGTCAACTAACCCAAATAACTACAAATGCAAATAAAATAAAATAACTGAAAATGAAAAGGTTGTGAAACTTATGTGGAGAGAAATGTGTTTACTTAGATTTCCTTACTCCCTAACTATCTTTTACCGGTTGATTAGTGTGTATTAATTGCGTGGATGACGGGTGTATTCCTTAATACCAATCGTGGGGTGGCGTACGTACTTCCCCAACTCTACAAGCTCCTACTTCACTCCTATGTCGAGCCGGCTAGGAAGCTCCTAACATGGGATCACTAGAATTCGCTCATGCATTAAATACAACCATAAAAACCTAGTACGCATTGGTTCATGTTTCTGATGCGTGGGTTTTGCAACCTTACAACAGGTTTTACCTCTCGAGGGATCTCAAGAGGCTTACAACCCCACCAGGCAGTGTACCTGACCGATGTAGTATAGTGTAGTGGTAAGTACGGGGGATTGATCGTTCTCCACAGGGAATAGTGTTCGTTAGGTGTGAAAGGCTACTCTAATTAGGTCTAAGGGTTGAGGAAGATTCTTTTTATGTTTTTATAATTTTATGAAAGCAAGTAAAATCTCGGGTTTTGAAGGAGTGGGCGGAATTAGTTGCTAGTCAACTAACCCAAATTACTACAAATGCAAATAAAATAAAATAACAAAAATGAAAAGTAGTGAGAAACTTATGTGTAGAGAAATGTGTTTACTTAGATTTCCTTACTCCCTAACTATCTTTTACCGGTTAATTAGTGTGTATTAGTCGCGTGGATGACGGGTGTATTCCTTAATACCATTCGTGGGGTGGCGTACTTACTTCCCCAAACTCTACAAGCTCCTACTTCACTCCTATGTCGAGCCGGCTAGGAAGCTCCTAACATGGGATCACTAGAATTCGCTTGTGCATTAAATACAACCATAAAAACCTTTAGTACGCGTTTGGTTCATGTTTCTTAAGACGTTCAAGCAAGTTACCGAATAGGAAGTTAGCCAGTTTTCTTAAGCCTAACATAGATAAACAATCATCCAATACAACTAATAACACACTAACAACCAATAATCAATAGCTAGGTTTCATTAGATCTAAGCAAACACAAGATAAAATTAGCCTAACATGTTAAACAAAAGACAAGCATAAGATAGAATCAAACAACACATAGACATATTGAATGATTAATTGATAACTTATCTTTCAATGAAACATGGAAGATCTCAAGGCAAGAAGCCCTGAAAAAGTAGCTAAAATCGTCTTAGGGTTTTATCCCAAAATTCCACACACTAAGCTCTACTCAATGACAAAAAATTAGAAAACTATATATAGACTTTGACATCTGACGGCGTCACCTTATGGATTGTGACGCCGTCACCTCGCCGCTTTTAGGGTTCCCGGATGACCATCTTGACGCCGTCCCTCTTTAGCTCTACCAAAATCCATTCTGGCTTATCAAGGCTTGACGCCGTCGGATCAAGAATGTGACGCCGTCCCCTTATGATTTAAGCCGTGACGCCCTTGATTTAGTTAAAGCGTGACGCCGTCAGAATTCTCATGCAAACTCACTGGCCCGTCATGAGTAAATTTCACATCCAACTTTTCTTGCCAAGGCATGACGCCGTCCCATGTTAATTGTGACGCCGTCAAGAGTAACTTTTAGCCGATTCTTGAGATTTTGCCGTTTTCTTCACTTTAATGCTCCAAAAACGTCCAAAATGCCTCCTTTTCCAGATTTCTCCTCAAAAGTACCTAAAATGACAAAAGGAACGATTTAGGGCAATATTTGATCAAATAAATACGATTTCGGGCTTAAATGACCCCTTAAAAGCGGTACACTTTTCGCCTCATCAAATACCCTTACACTTGAGATTTGCTTGTCCTCAAGCAAATGCGCTTTTATTCTAATCAAAATACAAGTTAGGGGTCATTTAATGCAAACATAAAAGTAATTACAACAAATAATCGTTCCACTTCAATCATAATAAGCACGGAGATTATATACTAGCACCTCACAAGTAGTGTTTAGATACTCACATCTCTCAAGTGTCATCAAAATAAATCTCATAAATGAAAACGGAAAATATCTCTCACTACCTGTCATAGCAAATAGATTACCATAGGCTTGGGAAAGGATCGAAAACCTCCTCCACTAGGCGTAAGCACCTAAGATAAACTATCAAAGAGGGCTTTTAAATGGGTTATAACGTTAGGTGTAGGGAAAAGGAAAACACGGTTTTGTTGGATAAAGGATATTTTACTGGTGGCGAGTTAAAGATCTTGATTAATTACATGTACTATACAATGTTGCTAAGCCAAGACTCGACTCAATCTAAGCTAAAAATAAAATAACAAAAACATAAAATAAACATAAAATGAAACGGGATGGTAGTCCGTATGTTTTTTTTTTTCTACTTTTCTTTTTCTCATTTTTTTGTATTTTTCTTGATTTTTTTTTTTTTTTTTTTTTTTTTTTTTTTTGACATACACTCTTGCCCTACCATCCAAAATAATACATCATAGGGGCGTTGCATTCCCCTTACACTTGAACTTTTACATAACTTTACAAATAACTATTCTAATTACTCGAATTAAGATAATTGAAAAACTTGGAGTACTTTTAAAACATTTAGCACATATGGGGGTAATAAATGATGTTCTTCCCCATTACTCCATTACACTAGTATTTTACCCATGAGTCCCAATCGTCCCAAAACAATATGTACAAGGATATGACTCGACTTAGCAACCATGTAATCAACTAGATAATTAACTTGGGTTTAAACAAATGTTGTAACAATAATGCACTAAAAATGAGTGCATACAAGGTAGGCTAAGGCGATTTGGGTGTACATTTTAGTGGGGTGTAACAAATTCTTCCTTTAAGTAAAATGCTTAAAGGTCGAAACGAAAAGATAGGCTCTGAGGGGTGTACTAGGGGTATCGTGTACTAAAAATGAGTACAACGCAAAGGGTGTGGGAGAATTACTTGACCAATGTAGCCAACGTAATTATAACAAAAACACAGGTGTAAAACAATGGGTTAATCCTAATGCCTCTTATCATGTAGTAAATCTAACTACACGAATGTAGTCTCACTTGTGGCCTCGGAATGGTCCTAACGCAAGTTCTAGAATCTAAGTGCTACCGGTACACACATCATAGCATAAATGCTTTTCCTACCAATTCTAGGGGCGAACCTCACATATTTGGGGGTGGAAAATTTTTTTAGTGGTACGGTTTTTGTGCTAGTCATATAACTCCTATCCATGAGACGCTCATTAAGATCAAAGTTTCACTCCTAAATGTTGTAAAAAATTTTAAATTTGGCACTAAAATTGCCCTAACAGGTATTTCTCTCAGTTTTATTACACATCTATTATTAAACAAACAAAAATCAAGCGCAATTGTATTCTCTAAAATCGTACTTTTACCCTCCCCTTACACTTAAGATGAACATTGTCCCCAATGTTCAAATAACAAGATGTAAAAGCATAAAGTAAAAGAATGAAATCAAATACTCCCCTGATTCGCTCGTTGGATAGTGAAATCACACGGTTAAATCTTCTTCCAAGGAGAATGTTGAAGCTCCATGACTAATGCATCGCCATAAGCTTGATTCCAAAAACATCTCCTTGTCCAAAATAACCTGTTAAACCTGAGAAAACAAACACGAAAACCTGCATAACATCGGCGGGATAAAATCTATATATAAGGATATAATGCTTGTGGAATGATAACTTTGCAGATTCCTGGAGATTATAAGTTGGAGATTTTAATAAAAATTTTTTATGAAAACAAAATTTTCAAAAATTTCTGGAAATTAAATCTGACGCCGTCAGGTTATAACCCCTGACGCCGTCAGAAATGACCTGACAAAAATTTTCGTTTTAAGTTTCCGGAAAATTTCTGGAAAAACCTTTACCTTACTTCCTGGAAATCCTGCAAAACATCATTATGACTCGATACAAGCATTTGACTCAAACAAATACGGATATGTATGTTAATTTATTATTATTACGATTCATGTTCATATGTGTTCTAATAAACCGATTTAGATTTCCCTTACACTTATCTTTTGCAAAATACCTTTATATGTAGTTAAGACGAAGTTAAAAACAAAATAAAGCATTTTCACAAATTAGTTTTTAACATGAATCAATAATAATAAAAATTAAACACACATACGGAAAATAAAATCAAACAAGCAAACAAATAAACACACAAAGCAAATAAACCATGGGCTGCCTCCCAAGAGCGCTTGTTTTTGTTCGAGTCACGAGCCTGACTCTACCCTTATTTAACGGAAATAGGGGAGGTTTTCCCTACACTTAGGATTAAGTGCGGGTGATAGTAGCGATACACACCAGCTCGGTAGGAGTATGCCACGTGAGGAAAGAGTGGTGGATGAATTATATGCTCAAAGGGGTGTGCTTCTTTCATCATAACCTTGCCTAGTTCACTTTGGTCAATGGGTGAATTAAAGTTTTCTCCTAAAAAGGGATCATCTTCTATCAACTTCGAGAGACTCCTAGTTGGGAATCCATCTTGACCTAATAAACCCGGTTTAAACCCATAATGTTTCTTGCGGTCAATCATGAATGGGTGATGTAAGTATGTAAGGTCATGGTTCACTCCTATGTTAGCTTCCTCTCTACAAGGCCTAGAGTCTACTTCCTTAATCTTAACATTACCCGGACTACATGGTTTGATGGGTGGATCGGGACCTAATTCAATTCCTAAGTTCACATCTAAGGATGGAAGATTAGGTAACGGTTTTGGTTTAGGCTCCGGTTCATCAAAACTAGGAACTTCCCTAGAACTAAGAGTAAGGTTATCATTATGAGTATTCAAACCTATATGCTCTAGTGGTGCTTGGTCCAAGGGTTCTACCTCAATTGGGGTTCCTAAAGTCTCTTCTACTTCTTCTGAATAAGTCACGGGCGGTGTGTATGCCTCAAATGATGGTAGGACTTGTGGGGTATTTGGCGGGCTTGGATTTTCTACTTTATCATCCATCTTATCAAGATCACCTATATCCTCAACATGTGTTTCATTATAATCCAACCCTAACATTTTCCCAAGTATCTCAAGTGCTTCTCTAGGCATCTTAACTTCTATATCCGAATCATAAGGATCATCCTCAATATTATGACTGCTATATTCAAATTGCCCAAAAGATTCATCATGTGTTTCTTGAGATTCATCATCATCGATCATAAAACCTAGGTCTTTTTGATCAATGTGATCATGTTTGGCTAAATCCTCCATCACATCAAGGTCACCTATGTGTTTGTTTTGTACTATGGCATTACATGACAACCACTTAGGTATCTCAACACTAACATATTCATCCCCAAAAAAAACTTGTTTCATGATCCTCGAATTTTGTGGTCAATTGACTTGTACTAACGTTTGTTGGGTTGTCTACTATATAATAATATTGGGCACACTCTTCAATAGCTTCCCATGCTTTCTCAGCACTTAATTCCCTAATATCCCTGCCGGCAATATGGTAAATGTACCTTTGGGCTTGTCGGTCGACATGATTGTAAAAGAATTGAGTTAGGGACCAAAAATCGAAGTTATGATGAGGGACTTTTTGGAGTAAATATTTAAAACGAGTCCATGCATCATAGAGAGGTTCATCTTTATGTTGTTTAAACATCAAGATGTCATATGGAGTGGGTGAATTACGTGGTTGGTAGTATGGTGGATTCGCGTTCTCCATAATGGTGAACGGAAGAGTCAATGGAAATTACGAACAAACACACAAAGAAATAAGATAGACTAAAGAAAACCTAGAAAAATAAAATAAAAATCTCACTAGAAAGGAATCTAGTGAGTAGACCTAATAGAAATAAAAATTCAACCTAAACAATAACTATTCCCCGGCAGCGGCGCCAAAAACTTGATGCGTGGGTTTTGCAACCTTACAACAGGTTTTACCTCTCGAGGGATCTCAAGAGGCTTACAACCCCACCAGGCAGTGTACCTGACCGATGTAGTATAGTGTAGTGGTAAGTACGGGGGATTGATCGTTCTCCACAGGGAATAGTGTTCGTTAGGTGTGAAAGGCTACTCTAATTAGGTCTAAGGGTTGAGGAAGATTCTTTTTATGTTTTTATAATTTTATGAAAGCAAGTAAAATCTCGGGTTTTGAAGGAGTGGGCGGAATTAGTTGCTAGTCAACTAACCCAAATTACTACAAATGCAAATAAAATAAAATAACAAAAATGAAAAGTAGTGAGAAACTTATGTGTAGAGAAATGTGTTTACTTAGATTTCCTTACTCCCTAACTATCTTTTACCGGTTAATTAGTGTGTATTAGTCGCGTGGATGACGGGTGTATTCCTTAATACCATTCGTGGGGTGGCGTACTTACTTCCCCAAACTCTACAAGCTCCTACTTCACTCCTATGTCGAGCCGGCTAGGAAGCTCCTAACATGGGATCACTAGAATTCGCTTGTGCATTAAATACAACCATAAAAACCTTTAGTACGCGTTTGGTTCATGTTTCTTAAGACGTTCAAGCAAGTTACCGAATAGGAAGTTAGCCAGTTTTCTTAAGCCTAACATAGATAAACAATCATCCAATACAACTAATAACACACTAACAACCAATAATCAATAGCTAGGTTTCATTAGATCTAAGCAAACACAAGATAAAATTAGCCTAACATGTTAAACAAAAGACAAGCATAAGATAGAATCAAACAACACATAGACATATTGAATGATTAATTGATAACTTATCTTTCAATGAAACATGGAAGATCTCAAGGCAAGAAGCCCTGAAAAAGTAGCTAAAATCGTCTTAGGGTTTTATCCCAAAATTCCACACACTAAGCTCTACTCAATGACAAAAAATTAGAAAACTATATATAGACTTTGACATCTGACGGCGTCACCTTATGGATTGTGACGCCGTCACCTCGCCGCTTTTAGGGTTCCCGGATGACCATCTTGACGCCGTCCCTCTTTAGCTCTACCAAAATCCATTCTGGCTTATCAAGGCTTGACGCCGTCGGATCAAGAATGTGACGCCGTCCCCTTATGATTTAAGCCGTGACGCCCTTGATTTAGTTAAAGCGTGACGCCGTCAGAATTCTCATGCAAACTCACTGGCCCGTCATGAGTAAATTTCACATCCAACTTTTCTTGCCAAGGCATGACGCCGTCCCATGTTAATTGTGACGCCGTCAAGAGTAACTTTTAGCCGATTCTTGAGATTTTGCCGTTTTCTTCACTTTAATGCTCCAAAAACGTCCAAAATGCCTCCTTTTCCAGATTTCTCCTCAAAAGTACCTAAAATGACAAAAGGAACGATTTAGGGCAATATTTGATCAAATAAATACGATTTCGGGCTTAAATGACCCCTTAAAAGCGGTACACTTTTCGCCTCATCAGTTTCTTAAGACGTTCAAGCAAGTTACCGAATAGGAAGTTAGCCAGTTTTCTTAAGCCTAACATCGATAAACAATCATTCAATACAATTAATAACACACTAATAACCGATAATCAATAGTTAGGTTTCATTAGATCTAAGCAAACACAAGATAAATCTAGCCTAGCATGTTAATTAAAAGACAAGAACAAGATATAATCAAACAACACATAGACATATTGATTGATTAAATGATAACTTATCTTCAATTAAACATGGGAGATCCAAGGGTATGAAAACCCTTAAAAATGGTAGAAATTCGTCTTAGTGTTTCTCCTCACAAAGTTGCACACTAATGACAAAAAATTGCAAAACTATATATAGAGTTTAAGGGCTGACGACGTCACGTTATAGGACTTGACGCCGTCACCTCGCCGTGTCTAGGGTTCCCGGATGGCCTTCTTGACGCCGTCCCTCTTTAGTGCTCCAAAATCCGCTCTGGCCTATCAAGGCTTGACGCCGTCAGAAATGGGCGTGACGCCGTCCCTCTTTAGCTTAAACCGTGACGACCTTGATCACCTTAAAGGGTGACGCCGTCAGAATTCCCTTGTAAAATTCTCTGGCTTATCATGTGTATTTTTTTCATATCCACCTCTTTTGCCAAGCCATGACGCCGTCTAGAACAATCTCTGACGCCGTCAAGGGTACTTTTCCAGCCGATTTTGAGACTTTGTCGTTTTCTTCACTTTATGCTCCAAAAACGTCCAAAATGCTTCCTTTTCCATATTTCTTCTCCAAAGTACCTAAAATGACATAAGAAACGATTTAGGGCAATATTTGATCAAATAAATACGATTTAGGGCTTAAATGACCCCCTAAAAGCGGTACACTTTTCGCTTCATCATAGTACGAAACAAGCAAGTGAAGAAAATAGCCGCGAAGCTCTACAAGGAACCTAAATAGATATACGCTTGTCTTAGGTTTTTAAAATAAACATTGATGCAATTTAGTTGTATAAGTTATGATCTTATTTATGCTTGGTACATAATTTTTATAAGTCTAAATAAGTCTAAGGGTCCAATTTTTATAAAATGTAAACATTTTTATACTTTTTATACTAATGCTGATGGAAATTTTAATAACTTGTTTACTTCCAAAAATCCGTTACTTGCAAACCGTAAGTCGAAAAATTAAGTTCTTTATACCTACGGAAAGGTATTGATCTGTACTAACAAGTTTTGTGGGTCCCACTTGGTCAAAAATTACATAACAGTAGCTAGATTATCTATTTTTCCATACTATTCTGTCCCGCAGTTTTCAAATTTACAACAGTCCCACTAAAAATACAATATCTTGAGTTCCCCAAGTCCAATTAATTCCCCGTTTTCGCCCACGTTTAAGTTAAGATGTTATCTACAACTTTTATTCTTTGAGTAATAGTGGGTTATTCACAAAAAAATGACTTTTGCACGTTTCAAATCTGTTACTCAGGTTGTGACATGTTTTACGAAAACATTTCTAATTTAATCATCGTAATGAGTTATTCAATGAAATTCCCGTCAAAACGACCGAAAGACATAGGTATAAAACCTCATATTTTTAGTTTATGTCCAATATTTACTGATTAGTACAGTTTATTCCATCTTTTCCGTTGATTCAGAATCACAGTTTGCAGGTCTAGTCCTTTAGGGTTTTTATTGTGTTTTAAACCATGTACCAAGCCTATCTAAGCATAATAACTTATATAATGTTCAAATACACCAAGATATATAATTTTTACAGTAGTGAAATGATAAAAATAAATAAAGTTAGTGAGGAGTTTCTTACAAAAGAGATGAACAAGATTGATGACAAAAAGAAAGGACTAGTGGTTTTCAAACAACACCACCAATGAGAAATCTTTGAGAGCACCAAAAGAAGAGCTTTTAGGGGATCAAGGAGGACTCCAATCTACAGCCACAATATCATTTTGTGAGCCAAAATATAGTAGAAAGAAAGATCTTGAAGAAAGATAAATAGAGATCAAGATTTAAGTTACAATACTTGTACCTTTTCTCTAATTCATGATCACTAAATTTTTTTGTCACCAACACTTCTTTGGAAGATCTTGAGAGTCACACTCTTGAGTACTTGAAAATTTGAGATTATTCACCAACAAAACTCTTGAAAGTGAATACCTACAAGAAGCAAAAGATCAAGGATTGAGTTAGCATCAATAGACCACCATTCTTTGTACAAAATTTTCAATAGAAAATCAAAATACAATGGTCCTTGTGTGCTTGATGATCCACGGCAAGAAGAGGGAGAGAGTGCAGAATTTTGAGCTTATTTGCATGTAATAATGATAGTGGATGATAGATATGAGAGTTTGAAGGCTTAAGGAGAGATTAGATCAATACTTGTCTCAAATTTTTGACAAGTGTTGAGTATAATAGATAGTGGGCGTTACATACAAAGGGGAGGAAGATTATAGTGCAGATTTTTATCATTTGTTATAGTGTAGAGCGTATTGTGTAGTGTAGGTTGCTCCCGGTACTCAAACGTAGGGTTTTTAAGACACGTAACGCAATACCGGGTAACGTAAAAATATAAAAACTTCCAAAAATATTAAAATTTGTTTTCATAACATATTTTGTAAATTAGATGAGTGGTGAGATCAATGGAAGATTTAAATATGGTTAGAACATAAAAATGAGGGTTTAGAACGCGTAAGACGTAAAAGGTGCAAGGTTTACGTAAAAATGGAAAAAGTGAGAAGTGAGTTTTAAAATAGGATAATAATGACATGAATTTACGAAAGGTTACAGTACATACCCCTTAAGAGAGCGTCGTCCCGACGCTCAATTTGCTTTATCCCCCGAAGGTTTACTTGCGAAAAGATGAGGATACTTGCTCTTGATTTGATATTCGCGTTCCCATGTGAATTCAGGTCCTCGTCGGGTATTCCAACAAACTTTGACAATGGGGATGCGGCTTTGTTTGAGTTTCTTTACTTCATGATCCATTATCTCAATCTGTTCTTCGATGAAGTGTAGCTTGTCATCGATTCGAAGTTCCTTTAATGGAATGACGAGACTTTCGTCTGACAAACACTTCTTAAGATTTGAAACGTGAAAGGTATTATGAATGCCCTGAAGTTCTTCCGGTAGCTCTAACTTGTATGCAACTAGACCAACCCTAGCTAGGATCTTGAATGGTCCAATATATCGTGGACTTAGCTTTCCACGTTTACCGAAACGAACTACACCCTTCCATGGCGAGACCTTGAGCATAACTCTATCGCCAACATTAAACTCCAAAGGTCTACGTCTACCATCTGCATAGCTTTTCTGGCGACTACGAGCAGTTAGTAAACGGTCTTTGATTTTGAATATCTTTTCCGTTGTTTCACGAATTATCTCTGGACCCGTGAGTTGGCTATCCCCAACTTCGTTCCAGAAAACCGGTGATCTGCATCTTCGTCCGTAAAGAGCTTCAAATGGTGCAATCTTAATGCTTGAGTGATAACTGTTGTTATAGGAGAATTCGGCTAATGGCAAATGTCGATCCCAACTACTCCCAAAGTCGATCACACACTCCCGCAACATATCTTCCAAAGTTTGTATCATTCTTTCACTCTGACCATCCGTCTGTGGGTGGTACGCCGTACTCATATCTAGCTTTGTATCCAAGGCATCCTGGAGTGACTTCCAAAATCTTGATGTAAACCGGCTATCTCTGTCAAATATGATTGATATAGGTATACCATGCCTACAGACAATTTCCTTTAAGTACAGTTGAGCAAGCTTTTCCATGCTGTAAGTCTCCTTTATTGGTAGGAAATGAGCAGATTTTGTCAAACGATCCACAATGACCCAAATCGCATCATAACCACTTGAAGTTCTAGGGAGCTTAGTAATGAAATCCATGGTGATTCTCTCCCATTTCCAAACTGGAATCTCGGGTTGTTGAAGGAATCCGGCCGGCTTTCGGTGTTCTGCCTTAACTTTTGCACACGTCAAACATTTGCCAACATAGGTAGCGATCTCAGCCTTCATGTTCGGCCACCAGTACAACTGTTTCAAATCATGGTACATTTTATCTGACCCCGGATGGATAGAGTATTTGGATTTATGAGACTCGTGCATGATCAAGTCTCTCAAACCTCCAAAGAGTGGTAACCAAACACGTCTATTAAACAATCGGGTTCCGTCAGAACGAGTTTCGAATATGGGTTTTATTCCTCTTCCCAGATTTTCAGCCTTCACATTTTCTTCTTTTATTGCTTCCGCTTGAGCTTCAAGAATCTGCTCCGGTAACTTGGGAAGGACCGTCATTACCAGTGATCTTACACGTAATGGTTTTGCCCTTTCCTTTCTGCTTAAAGCATCAGCCACTACGTTCGCCTTCCCCGGGTGATAACGGATGTCGCAATCATAATCACTCAGGAGTTCAATCCATCTTCGTTGCCTCATGTTGAGCTCTTTTTGGTCTAGAATGTATTGGAGACTCTTGTGATCAGTATACACAGTACACTTTGTAGTTTGTACCATACAAGTAGTGCCTCTATAGCCTAAGAGCAAAAACCACAACACCCAATTCTAGATCGTGGGTAGTATAGTTTTCTTCACGAGTCTTCAATTGTCGTGAAGCATATGCTATGACCTTTTTTCGTTGCATCAGTACAGCTCCATAACCTTTGATCGACGCGTCACAATAAACCACAAAATCTTCCGTCCCATCTGGCAATGCTAATATTGGCGCACTACAAAGCTTCTGTTTTAGTATTTGAAAGGCTTCTTCTTCGTCTTCACTCCACTCATACTTCTTATTTTTCTGAGTCAACTTGGTAAGAGGTTTGGCTATTATAGAAAACCCTTCGATGAATCTTCGGTAATAGCCAGCAAGTCCTAAGAATTGCCTCACTTCTGTTGGTGTCGTCGGCGGAGACCAGTTCTTAATAGCCTCAATCTTTGCAGGATCTACATGAACACCACTGCTATTGATTACATGACCGAGAAATTGTACGGATTCCAGCCAAAAATCACATTTCGAGAACTTGGCATACAATTGCTCTTCCTTGAGTAACTCCAAGATAATCTTCAAGTGTTTCACATGTTCTTCCTTGTTCTTGGAGTAAATCAAAATGTCATCAATAAACACGATCACAAACTTGTCGAGGTACGGTTTGCACACACGATTCATCAAGTCCATAAATACTGCAGGTGCATTGGTCAACCCAAACGGCATCACTTTGAACTCGTAGTGACCATACCGAGTTCTAAACGCAGTAATTGGAGTGTCTTCTTCCCGAATACGGAGTTGGTGATAACCTGATCGCAGGTCGATTTTGGAATACACGCTTGAGCCTTGAAGTTGATCAAATAGATCATCAATTCTCGGAAGTGGATAACAATTCTTGGACGTTAATTTGTTAAGCTCACGGTAATCGATACACATTCGAAAGGATCCGTCCTTCTTTTTCACAAATAGCACCGGTGCTCCCCAAGGTGACGAGCTCGGTCGAATGAACCCTTTTTCAGACAATTCTTGTAATTGTTCCGATAGCTCCTTCATTTCTGATGGTGCCAGTCGATAAGGTGCACGTGCCACTGGTGCAGCACCGGGCACTAAATCAATTCGGAACTCTACTTGTCGAGGTGGTGGAAGTCCCGGAAGATCATCAGGAAATACTTCAGGAAAATCCTGAACAACAGGTACATCTTCTAGTCGTTTTTCAACTGACTCTTTCACTGTCACTTGTGCTAGAAACATCTGGCACCCTTGCTCAATGTACCTTTGAGCCTTGATACGAGTTATGATTTTTAATTGGGACCCATCTCTATCACCTCTGATTAGTAGTGTTTTGTTGTTGTGTGGAATACGAACAACTTTTTCACCACAGACAATAACCGCGTTTTGATCGGATAACCAATCCATTCCAATAATGACATCAAAAGTACCAAGTTCAATTGGCATGAGGTCAATACTAAATGGGTGGTTCGCTAGATTTATGGTACAACCCTTTAGAATAGAATTTGTACTAACCAATTTCCCATCGGCTAATTCGACTTCATAACTATAGTTTAACTTAACCGGGTTAATATTTATCAATGCGCTAAAACTAGTTGACACAAAGCTTTTGTCCGAACCCAAATCAAATAAAACTTTAGCATAATGATTATTAAGAAGAAACGTACCCGTCACGACATTCGGGCCTCGTTGTTCTACATTTCCCATCACATATGCACGACCACGAGCATTACCGGCTTGATCCTTCCCCTTCTTCGGGCAGTTGCTACTGAGATGCCCTTTCTCCCCACAGCCATAACAAGTTATGATTGGCTGTGCGTTAGCACCAGTAGCAATAGCCTTACCCTTACAGTTTTTCGCTATGTGTCCTTGTTTTCCACAACTGCTACATTTCGCACTACAGAAGCCAATGTGGTGCTTATTACAGCGATTGCAGTAAGGATGAGGTCCATTGTAACCACTTCTCCCAGTTGGGGCTTCAGTCATCGCCCTCATATTCTCTCGCCTTCTGTTCTGCTGCTGATGATGATCATTGTTGCGGCCTTGAGTGTTGTTGTCGTTTCTCCTCTTCTCATCATTCCACCTTCTCTTGTTTTGGTTGTTGTTGTTAGCATTCTGAGTAACACGAATGGCTTCATCCAGAGTGTTAGGATTTGCAGCTGTCACGTTCCCCTTAATGCTTCGGGGAAGACCCTTAAGAAAAGCTTCTAATTTCCTTTCAAATTCAGGTAGCACACTTGGACACAAAACTTCTAGCTCTTGGAACCTTCTGATGTAAGTTTCAATATCATAGCCTTTGACCGTTAGATAGTAGAATTCTGTCTCAAGTCTTCTTATTTCACTCCGAGGACAGAACTTTTCAGTCATCTTTTTCTTGAGATCGGTCCACGTGATTGCATAGGCTGCTTCCATTCCAATGGGTTTAGCATAAGCGTTCCACCATGATTTGGCATGTTCTTGTAGAGTACCTGCTGCGTACTTGACTTTACATTCCTCTGAGCAGTTACTAAGCATGAACGCAGTCTCACAACTTTCAAACCAATGTATCAATGCAACCGCCCCTTCAGTTCCCTTGAACTTAGTGGGCTCACAACCCAAGAATTGCTTGAAGGTACAACCACGTGCTACAGTGTTAACAGCAGCCCCAGCGGTTCCAGCACCACCGCCAGCAGCCCCGTCGGCTCCAGCACCGCCGCCAGCAGCCCCATCGGCTCCAGCACCGCCGCCAGCAGCCTCATTAGCCCTTATAGCGCGATCCTCGGCTAAAGCCGCGACCACGCTATTAGCAACTAACTTTCGGATAGCTGCGTCGGACATTCTCTTTGGTGGCATGATTCTATCACAACACAAGAAAATTTTGATGAGTAATCATACAATGACATAGATATAATCATGTACGAGTAAACCGAATATTAAAGAGATTATAACAATATAAAGTGGAGTTTAAGAAATGACAACTTCATCATTACATACAAAAGATTAATACATGGTTCGATCGTATTACAAAATTTGACAAAGTCATCATACTTAACGATAATAGTTCTACTAACTGATACATTCAGTTTAGCAATTACAAGATGAAGAAAAACAACGAAATACAACGAAAGAAATAAAAATACATAGACTACTAACAGTCACGAGGGGATCCACGTGCTTCGGGTGGTGGGGTCTCCCCATAAACAGCCAACACATCAACAACATCACATGACCTCTCATCAATCATCCCCGCTCTAAGCATCTCCTCCCAATGTGTGTAGGCCCAGTGCCTCATCTCATAAAAATCTTTCTCAAGTCTCTCATTATACATATCAGCAAACATTAAGGCCAACCCCTTGTCTTCTAACTCATGTTTCAACCTCTTATTTTCACCTCTAAGACCCTCATTATCTAGTTCTCGAACACGCTTACCCAACATAGCCACTTCACGGTCTGTCTTGTCAACATGATGTTCTACCACCCCCAAATCAAAGTCAAGCAAATCCATACGTCCATGCCCAATTTTGTCTCTAGATATAGCACTAGCACCCTCAAGCTCCCTTACCCTCATTTTGCTCTCTAAAAGTCTAACTCTACCATGAAGAGAGTTAATATCTCTCCTCATATACCCAGGTACTAAATCCTCGGGCTCATAAGCAGTGGGAGCAGCCGAAGATGATCCACCCCTCTCGTGGATAATCCTAGGAAATCGGCGTTCCAAGAGGGGAACCTGTCTAATGGTGCTAACAGTGGCAGCCTCTTCAACCTCAGGCTCTGAATCAGATGAAGTGTCAGGTATAGATGACGGTGGATAAGGAGAAGCAGGTGCCTCATAAGGATAGATAAGTTCAGATTCATCACCCTCTTCATCTGAACTCGCATTATGGAGTATCAACACATTCTCCTCTTCTTCCTCTTCTTGTTCCTCTTCCTCTTCCTCTTCTTCTTCTTGTTCCTCTTCCTCTTCTTCTTCTTGATTTTCAAGATCATTATTAGGAAAGCCGAATACATGATTAGGTGATGGAGGAACTGGTAGAGGTTCTTCCGGTGCAAGCTCGGGTTGAGCTGGCTCGTCCTCCGGAATGTCTACCTCATGATCAGGTGGGAGTGGAAGTGCCATGATAAATCTGAAAAATCATATATATACATATGATTAGAATAAGAGAAGAAATATTATCATGAAAATAATATTTGTGTAAGTAAATGAGTGAATGGTGATGCTTCATAAATAAGCAAGATGATCGATAAATATTACATATACAAATGATAATATTTATTTTACGCATACGTATAACAACTGTGCAATCAAGAGATGTGCATAAAGTTTTTGAATAATAAACAAAATAATAATAATGTTTACTAATAGCATAAATAATAAGAAATCTTGTGCATAAATATTTTATATTTATAAGTGATATTTCGCGGATTAACGATCGAGTTAAGAAATAATTATAATGCTTATATAATTATTATAGAATGATCAAGATATATATATACGAGGGAGAATTAGGAAGCTCGGGAGTAGGCGCGCACGGATATCGATCAAGATGATGGAGGCTTTTTTTTTTTTTTTTTTTTTTTTTTTTTTTTTTTAAGAAAAGTATAAGTAAAAATGATTATAGTCTAGGTTTTTAAAACAAAAGACCTAGTTCACTATAATTTGTGCTCTGGTACCAATCTATAACACCCCCATTTCAGGAACGCAGCGGAATACAACATGGGGTGCTATATATTAGTCGCATTGTACAAATATAGTAAACAACTTTAAAACAAAGTCGTTTTTGAAATTCACATTCGATAATTTACCAGAGTCAATGAGGTCCCAAAAGTTTTTAACATAGTCAAAAGATACATAAGTTTTAGAAGTTTAGAACATTATCGAATGAAAACTTTTATTTAAACATGAGCCATCATATAGATATCCATTCCTTGCGTCGCCCATCCAAGCCGAAAGTCACTTACGGACCTGAGATAAAACATGCTAAAAAGTCAACATAAAGTTGAGTGAATCCATAGAGTTTAATAAGTAATAAGTTGAATACAAGTATTATTCATCGGGCGACAAGTAATGCATATACAAGTCGAATAATATGATTATAGTATCAAGCTCATGACCCCGAACCTTGACGTAATTTAATATGCCCTAAGGAGGTAAGTTTGCCAATTTACCTAAAATCTCTCAATATTATGCTACCCGTTGAGCATGAGCGCGACTCATCCGGACAGGCTTGTCAAACCAAATATGCATATTCATAATATTAGCGTTTCCCACGGAATTAACGGTTCATGATGTTAGGGACTTTTAATGGCAAAAGCTACTCAAAACTATAATCATGTAATCGGGTCCAGCATACCAAAACTACTTGTATTCAGTTTAAAAAAAAAAAACTAGCATGTATCCCCCTCGCGAGGTTTATAAAACATTAAGATGAGTAAAGGCGAGGCTATGAACTCACCGTGAATAAAGGAAGTAGTACGAAACAAGCAAGTGAAGAAAATAGCCGCGAAGCTCTACAAGGAACCTAAATAGATATACGCTTGTCTTAGGTTTTTAAAATAAACATTGATGCAATTTAGTTATATAAGTTAAGATCTTATTTATGCTTGGTACATAATTTTTATAAGTCTAAATAAGTCTAAGGGTCCAATTTTTATAAAATGTAAACATTTTTATACTTTTTATACTAATGCTGATGGAAATTTTAATAACTTGTTTACTTCCAAAAATCCGTTACTTGCAAACCGTAAGTTGAAAAATTAAGTTCTTTATACCTACGGAAAGGTATTGATCTGTACTAACATGTTTTGTGGGTCCCACTTGGTCAAAAATTACATAACAGTAGCTAGATTATCTATTTGTCCATACTATTCTGTCCCGCAGTTTTCAAATTTACAACAGTCCCACTAAAAATACAATATCTTGAGTTCCCCAAGTCCAATTAATTCCCCGTTTTCGCCCACGTTTAAGTTAAGATGTTATCTACAACTTTTATTCTTTGAGTAACAGTGGGTTATTCAAACAAAAAAATGACTTTTGCACGTTTCAAATCTGTTACTCAGGTTGTGACATGTTTTACGAAAACATTTCTAATTTAATCATCGTAATGAGTTATTCAATGGAATTCCCGTCAAAAAGACCGCAAGACATAGGTCTAAAACCTCATATTTTTAGTTTATGTCCAATGTTTACTGATTAGTACAGTTTATTCCATCTTTGCCGTTGATTCAGAATCACAGTTTGCAGGTCTAGTCCTTTAGGGTTTTTATTGTGTTTTAAACCATGTACCAAGCCTATCTAAGCATAATAACTTATATAATGTTCAAATACACCAAGATATATAATTTTTACAGTAGTGAAATGATAAAAATAAATAAAGTTTGTGAGGAGTTTCTTACAAAAGAGATGAACAAGATTGTTGACAAAAAGAAAGGACTAGTGGTTTTCAAACAACACCACCAATGAGAAATCTTTGAGAGCACCAAAAGAAGAGCTTTTAGGGGATCAAGGAGGACTCAAATCTATAGCCACAATATCATTTTGTGAGCCAAAAATATAGTAGAAAGAAAGATCTTGAAGAAAGATAAATAGAGATCAAGATTTAAGTTACAATACTTGTACCTTTTCTCTAATTCATGATCACTAAATTTTCTTGTCACCAACATTTCTTTGGAAGATCTTGAGAGTCACACTCTTGAGTACTTGAAAACTTGAGATTATTCACCAACAAAACTCTTGAAAGTGAATACCTACAAGAAGCAAAAGATCAAGGATTGAGTTAGCATCAATAGACCACCATTCTTTGTACAAAATTTTCAATAGAAAATCAAAATACAATGTTCCTTGTGTGCTTGATGATCCACGGCAAGAAGAGGGAGAGAGTGCAGAATTTTGAGCTTATTTGCATGTAATAGTGATAGTGGATGATAGATATGAGAGTTTGAAGGCTTAAGGAGAGATTAGATCAACACTTGTCTCAAATTTTTGACAAGTGTTGATTATAATAGATAGTGGGCGTTACATACAAAGGGGAGGAAGATTATAGTGCAGATTTTTATCATTTGTTATAGTGTATGTTGACATAAATAATGCCTAAAAACATTATCAATATTTATTCATATCTCTATGTTTTGATGATCACAAAATGTAAACTCATTAAAACATAAACTTATAAAATAAACAAGTACTTAGTTGTAAATATTCACTTCTACAACTAAAATCAGTTAAGGTATGAATGAACTAATGTTTAATGCATTATATGATCAAAGGAACATTTTCTTAATAACTAGATTTTTTATAAAATGTCAAAAACATTTTATATCTTTTAGAAAAACATTTTTGGTAATAAATAAAAATGTTTAATTCATTATAAATTTATGAATTCAAATTTTTAACCAAAATCAGTAAAAATGTTCCAGAAAAATCTTCCCCACAAAAAAAAAAAACTGGGCAACGGCTGGCATGGGCGCCCCCCTTAATTTTGCTAGGCGGCCCCCTTAAAATTAAGGGGACCGCCCCCTATTTAAGGGGGCCGACCACGCTCCAGTAGCTCCCAGCTGTCCAATTTTTCTGCCTATAAATACCAGCCTTCCCCTGGATTTTTACTCACCCTTTTGCACTAAAACTTTCTGGTTTAGATCTCATTTCATATTTTCAAAAAACCTTTGATCATATAATTATAAGCTTTTGTTTCAAGTGATCCAAAGCTTCAACCTCTCAAGTGCAAGAGAAGAATACTTCTATCCTTCAAGACAAGAAGTATTACAACTTGGTGTATCTCTTCCATCCAAGTTGTTGGTGTATCATAATTGTAAATCATTCATTCATTTGTGTAAAGTGTGTGTATAAGGTGTAAACATAAGTGACTAGATATGTATAGTGTGTAAGTAGTGAAGAAGGTGTATAAGTAGTTGTGGTGTAAAGAAGTCATGTAGAAGTTGTAAAGCCGTGGTGTAGAAGTTGTGAAGCCGTGGTGCAGATGTCGTGAAGCCGTTGCTTAGAAGTTGTGAAGTCATCATGTAGAAGTCGTGAAGCCGTTGCTTAGAAGTTATGAAGTCGTCATGTAGATGTCATGAAGCCGTTGCTTAGAAGTTGTGAAGTCTTGGTCGTGAAGCCGTAGCTTAGAAGTTGTGAAGTCGTGGTCGTGAAGCCGTAGCTTAGAAGGTGTGAAGTCGTGGTCGTGAAGCCGTAGCTTAGGAGTTGTGAAGTCGTCGTGTAAAAGTCGTGAAGCCGTTGTGTAGAAGTCGTGAAGCCGTTGTGTTGAAGTCGTGAAGTCGTCGTGAATAAGTTGTGTACAAGTTGTGTTGTGAAGTTGTGAGATTGGTTCTAGCTACGATTAGAACTCGACATTTAGCTTTGTGTCGTTAAACCCGTGTAAGCCAAAGTCGTGTAAGGTTTTCTCCGCCATAAGGGAGCTTATTGAAGTTGTGAAGAAAACTCTCGAGCAAGGTGTGCTCGGGGAGTGGAGTAGGGCAAGGAAGGTGTCCTTGTAGCCGAACCACTATAAATCCCTCGTGTCTCGGTTTGATCTTTCCATCTCTTACTTATTTCTTTATATCGTCATTACTTTCATACATATAGGCATATATAATTGTTAGTATTAATTAGAAGTTGATTTCACATAAAGATCAATTTAAAACTCCATTCATAAAAAAAAAACTTTTATAACAAATCTAAAAGGATACCCATATAATTAATAATATTGTTCAAGTATCATTTTTCATATAAACTAAGGTTTTAAAAGGAAACAAAGTTTTCATAATAAAATTAAAAAGACGTAATACTATTCAACCCCCCCCCTTCTAGTTTTCCACAATTGGTATCAGAGCCAGGTTAATCAAGATCTTTAAAATATACTGTATTTTAAAACTTGAATCGATCTATGGAATTCGAAAAATATCTAGAAGGGAAATCTTTGCTAAAACCACCACTATTTGAAAACTATACTTTTCTTGAATGGAAAAATAAATTTGAAACTTATGTGAAATCAATTGATCTAGATCTTTGGCATGTCATTTCGATTGGTGATTTTGAAAGTCAAACAAAAACGAATTTTGAGAGTCAAACAAAAACGGATTTTGAAAGTTAAACAAAAACGGATTTTGAAAGTCAAATTGAGCATTTGAAAACAAAGAATGACATAAATAATAAAGCTAAAATAATTATTTATAAAACCTTGCCGAAAGTTGAATATGAAAGAATATTCTTCTGTAAAACGGCAAATGATAGTTGGAAAAATCTCTTAAACTTTCATCAAGAAAAATGTCAAGCCAAAGATGAGGATTTTGATCTTGTACATGAATTTGTTATCTTAGAAAATTTAATAGATAAACATTTAGATAAAATAGATACATGTGCTACTAGTTCAAATGTTGTTAATGAAGGTATTAACGACGAAGACTACATGAATCAACTCCAAAGTGAACTCAATCCAAAATCATGGAGTGACACAGACGAAGGAGAAGATCATCATCCGACTCACCTATCATTCACATGTCGATCATCATCTGAGACATTACGAAGAAAAGCTAGGACGTGAGGTAAGTTCTCTTTTTAAATTTCATAAGTAATTACTTCATGCATATAATCTTATTAATGCCTTAGGATACGCTTAGTCTGATAGGTTGCTTTGCCTTTACACTTTAGTTATATTCGCTCTGTGGCTTAATGAACTAGAAACCCTTCAGTTAGCCCCCCTAAGTATTAGTAAACCAAGCAATCTTCATATTTGGTACTTTTCGATAGGTAAATTTAGGAACTTAATTTCTTCTAAAAAGAGAATGACTACTGGATAATCTATTGACTAGAAACTCAATTTGACCTAACGGTTGAATTGCTTCTATGTGAGAAGTTGGGTGTGTGTAACCCGTAAAAACGGTCGTGTTTAGCCTGAATTGAGCACCACTAGTAATAGTCTCATACTCATTCTCCAACTTGAATACATTATTCTTCCTAAATATACCTAACGATAGTTTACTGTTATGAACTTTGCCTTTCACTAGAGCTTTTCATTCCTAGATTTATGTCATCTTGCATATATAAAATTTCTAGATGTTTACTTGCTCCTATATGATTTGACTGCATGCCTTCGTAATTATTTGTTTAGTTGTTGAATGCATTGTCATTATAATAGCTTTTGTTTTTCTCTAACTACTCTGATACGATGTATTTTTGTATTGAGTCATAATACATGCATAAATGCCATAGGATATGTAGAAAGAGGTAGCATGTGACAATAGACTTAACCAATACCCTTGAGCATGAGATTTTTTATAAACCACTATTTTTAAACCTATAATTAATGGGACTTGTTTTTTTAAATTTGCAAAAACTTCACATTTTGGAAAAATGATTTTTCAAAAGATTATGACACATTTCTATTAAACATGTTTCACCATCCTACCTTTCTTTCAAACTTGTGTCTATAATTACATGTTTATCAAGAACCAAAGATTGGAAAAATATGTTTTCTTTCATCATAAAAACATTTTGAAATAAACCCAAAACTATTTCATTAATATATTTTTCACATCCATATAAAATCTACTCGCAAACATTGTTGAGTAATGCCAAAAACATTTTTTTAAATCATGCATGTTGATCTCATATCTGTCATCTATATTTATGTATGTGACATTTATAAGTGAACTAAATTTGAAAATAACCATAATTTATTCAATAAGACCTCACTTGGTACAAGTCTAGAAGTCCATGCTATCACAACTCCACATTCCTATGCACATAGATATTTATTAGGATTATTTAACTAGCTTATTAATCTTCCTAAATATGATACTATGAATTACTTGGTGCTATGTAGTGTTTTCTTGTCTAATATATATATATATATATATATATATATATATATATATATATATATATATATATATATATATATATATATATATATATATATATATGCTTAATGAGTAGGTTGCTTGCTAGATAAAAATGCTTAATGAATATGCTTAGCATACATAAGTTATTAAATTCTAAATTGCCTCAAAATAAGTTGGACTTGCTTGAAACTAAACCAAAAAACACAACCTTTTCTACAAATTTATGCCAAAAACCCATTTCCAGTAATCTGGAAGTCAGCAGATGGGCGGCCCCCTTAAATACCCAGGCGGCCCCCTTAAAATTAAGGGGACCGGCCCCTATTTAAGGGGACCGGCCATCTGGAGTGACGGATTACTATTTTCTTTTTCAATTTCCAACCCATTTTATCCTATACTTCCCAAAACTCACAAACACATTTTGTCACAAACCACCCAACCAAAATTTACCTTCCACAATCACATCATCACTACACCATAAATACCCAACTCCATCATAAATGCTCATCCATATCATCCATCCAAACATGTCATCATCTAACCACCCAAGATCCAAGCCTTCAAGAGTTGCTAAAATCTCAGTGAGGCCCATTTGGAGGAGGAAGCTTGACATTTGCCATAACCCAACAAATGATGTTGTTCAAACTCAACCAACACCTAAACCTCATCCTAATGAACCCTTTCACACACATAACCAATCATCCATATGTCCACCTTCATTCACTTATAATTACCCAAGTTCACAAATGTCTCCACCACCAAGAGTGTCACCACTACTTCCACCAAATAACAACCACTCTCCATCATCATCACCTTCCACTCAACACTTGAAGTTCATTGAAGAACTCAAGGAAGCCCATGAGCTTAATGCTCTCCTTGCTTTGCACCTTGCTCAAAGCAACTTAGACCCATCACCATCCATCTCACCATAATTACCATCATCATCACATCACTTGAGTCAAATTAAGAAACATGTCAACAATTGTCCTTGTTGCATCTTTCTCCAAAATCAAACCATCGCCTTAAATGAGCGTCTCACTTGGATTGAGTATCTTCTCACTAGATCTAATCCAACACCACCACTTGAACAACATCAAAACCCTCATTCAACATGGTCAAGTCCAAGCTCTCCACCTCCAATTCCTCCATCAACACTCTCTCCAACATCCATACACCCAAACTTGCAACCCCATTAATCCAACATTTTTACCCCTTCTTTACCATCATCCATCCAAAATAACTCAAGTTTTTCATGTCTCAAGCAAGTCAAATGGATCTCTTAGGTAATTTAAAATTTTCTACTTATTGTATGCTATAAGCAAAATATGTGTTGTATCAATAATTATGTTTTTAACATAATTATTTTCAACTAATGAATGCTTTATTTCTTGTCTTTAATATATGATTGTTATGCTTACTGCTTGTATACTTGATATCATGATATATATATATATATATATGCTTGATGATTAATAACATGCTTATTCCATAATATGTTTTAAATGTATGCATACGTATTTAACATGTTTATGCCACTATTTAATCATTCTTGATGTACATGATTCAAATGGAGCTTGCTGCAAAAACACCCTAAAAATGACCCTTTTCTGGAAATTTTTCAAATTTGGTCGCCTGGGAAAACACCAGATGGGCGGCCCCCTTAATTCCCTAGGCGGTCCCCTTAATTTTAAGGGGGCCGGCCTACAATTAAGGGGACCGGCCATCTGGGCAGTAAAATTTACTGTTTTCTTTTGCATCTTGCGACCCCTTTTATCTAGCCCCAGCTACCATTTCTCTTAAAGGACGAACTGGTATTGGAATTTTACCACAAAACCTCCAAACCTTACCTAAATCAACCATCACCTCCATCAAACACCCATTTTCATTCACCATGCTATCACCAAAATCATCCATCAATGACTACATCAACTCACACCTATCATCACCACCATCAAGAGCATCAACTCCACCTCCTACTCAAGAACCTCCATTCACCCAACTTGTCATTTCCATATCACCAATAACACCTCTTGATGCTCATTTCTCATCATCACCAATACCACCACCATGCTTTCCCATCCCTTGGGCTTTACTTGAAGCCCATGGAGACAATTGCCTTTGTTGCATCCACAACCGAACCATCATCTTTGGTCTTAGAGATGAGATACACTACATGTTTTCATCCCTTGAACACATGCTTAACAACCAACCTCCACCACAACCTCCACCATTTTCACCCACTACACCACCACAACCTTCATTCTCACCAAATTAAGCATATGCAATGCTTAATCAAAAATAATTTTTCAAACCATTTTGTGTGCAAGCCCCATGGAATATCATGTACTCCTAGAATGATTATGTAGATTGCATTACTTACTAGCTAATGTAGGATTGAATATAATCTTGGATGGTTGTGTATTGATACACAACATTTTTAATGAATGTCTTTATATGCATGCTTATTTTTGTTATATATATGCTTGTGCTTCTAATATTTTTCTTGCAAGTATTCCATATATCGATTCCTTGGTGCCCTCAAACGAGGGGGAGCACACATCAAGGGGGAGTTCTTGTTCTGACAAATTTTGTCTCTAAAACTTGTCGGCTCAACCTTTTTGATGCTACAAAAAGGGGGAGATGTGAATATAAACTCACTAAATACTTGTCCAAAAATAACTTTTTGGATTTAATGAGTTTTAGTTTGGTAATTATCAAAAAGGGTGAGATTGTTGACATAAATAATGCCTAAAAACATTGTCAACATGATGTTCTACCACCCCCAAATCAAAGTCAAGCAAATCCATACGTCCATGCCCAATTTTGTCTCTAGATATAGCACTAGCACCCTCAAGCTCCCTTACCCTCATTTAGCTCTCTAAAAGTCTAACTCTACCATGAAGAGAGTTAATATCTCTCCTCATATACCCAGGTACTAAATCCTCGGGCTCATAAGCAGTGGGAGCAGCCGAAGATGATCCACCCCTCTCGTGGATAATCCTAGGAAATCGGCTTTCCAAGAGGGGAACCTGTCTAATGGTACCAACAGTGGCAGCCTCTTCAACCTCAGGCTTTGAATCAGATGAAGTGTCAGGTATAGATGGCAGTGGATAAGGAGAAGCAGGTGCCTCATAAGGATAGATAAGTTCAGATTCATCACCCTCTTCATCTGAACTCGCATTATGGAGTATCAACACATTCTCCTCTTCTTCCTCTTCTTGTTCCTCTTCCTCTTCCTCTTCCTCTTCTTCTTCTTGTTCCTCTTCCTCTTCTTCTTCTTGATTTTCAAGATCATTATTAGGAAAGCCGAATACATGATTAGGTGATGGAGGAACTGGTAGAGGTTCTTCCGGTGCAAGCTCGGGTTGAGCTGGCTCGTCCTCCGGAATGTCTACCTCATGATCAGGTGGGAGTGGAAGTGCCATGATAAATCTGAAAAATCATATATATACATAAGATTAGAATAAGAGAAGAAATATTATCATGAAAATAATATTTGTGTAAGTAAATGAGTGAATGGTGATGCTTCATAAATAAGCAAGATGATCGATAAATATTACATATACAAATGATAATATTTATTTTACGCATACGTATAACAACTGTGCAATCAAGAGATGTGCATAAAGTTTTTGAATAATAAACAAAATAATAATAATGTTTACTAATAGCATAAATAATAAGAAATCTTGTGCATAAAGATTTTATATTTATAAGTGATATTTCGCGGATTAACGATCGAGTTAAGAAATAATTATAATGCTTATATAATTATTATAGAATGATCAAGATATATATATACGAGGGAGAATTAGGAAGCTCGGGAGTAGGCGCGCACGGATATCGATCAAGATGATGGAGGCTCATTTTTTTTTTTTTTTTTTTTTTTTTTTTTTTTTAAGAAAAGTATAAGTAAAAATGATTATAGTCTAGGTTTTTAAAACAAAAGACCTAGTTCACTATAATTTGTGCTCTGGTACCAATCTATAACACCCCAATTTCAGGAACGCAGCGGAATACAACATGGGGTGCTATATATTAGTCGCATTGTACAAATATAGTAAACAACTTTAAAACAAAGTCGTTTTTGAAATTCACATTCGATAATTTACCAGAGTCAATGAGGTCCCAAAAGTTTTTAACATAGTCAAAAGATACATAAGTTTTAGAAGTTTAGAACATTATCGAATGAAAAATTTTATTTAAACATGAGCCATCATATAGATATCCATTCCTTGCGTCACCCATCCAAGCCGAAAGTCACTTACGGACCTGAGATAAAACATGCTAAAAAGTCAACATAAAGTTGAGTGAATCCATAGAGTTTAATAAGTAATAAGTTGAATACAAGTATTATTCATCGGGCGACAAGTAATGCATATACAAGTCGAATAATATGATTATAGTATCAAGCTCATGACCCCGAACCTTGACGTAATTTAATATGCCCTAAGGAGGTAAGTTTGCCAATTTACCTAAAATCTCTCAATATTATGCTACCCGTTGAGCATGAGCACGACTCATCCGGACAGGCTTGTCAAACCAAATATGCATATTCATAATATTAGCGTTTCCCACGGAATTAACGGTTCATGATGTTAGGGACTTTTAATGGCAAAAGCTACTCAAAACTATAATCATGTAATCGGGTCCAGCATACCAAAACTACTTGTATTCAGTTTTAAAAAAAAAAAAAAAAAACTAGCATGTATCCCCCTCGCGAGGTTTATAAAACATTAAGATGAGTAAAGGTGAGGCTATGAACTCACCGTGAATAAAGGAAGTAGTACGAAACAAGCAAGTGAAGAAAATAGCCGCGAAGCTCTACGATGAACCTAAATAGATATACGCTTGTCTTAGGTTTTTAAAATAAACATTGATGCAATTTAGTTATATAAGTTATGATCTTATTTATGCTTGGTACATAATTTTTATACGTCTAAATAAGTCTAAGGGTCCAATTTTTATAAAATGTAAACATTTTTATACTTTTTATACTAATGCTGATGGAAATTTTAATAACTTGTTTACTTCCAAAAATCCGTTACTTGCAAACCGTAAGTCGAAAAATTAAGTTCTTTATACCTACGAAAAGGTATTGATCTGTACTAACATGTTTTGTGGGTCCCACTTGGTCAAAAATTACATAACAGTAGCTAGATTATCTATTTTTCCATACTATTCTGTCCCGCAGTTTTCAAATTTACAACAGTCCCACTAAAAATACAATATCTTGAGTTCCCCAAGTCCAATTAATTCCCCGTTTTCGCCCACGTTTAAGTTAAGATGTTATCTACAACTTTTATTCTTTGAGTAACAGTGGGTTATTCACAAAAAAAATGACTTTTGCACGTTTCAAATCTGTTACTCAGGTTGTGACATGTTTTACGAAAACATTTCTAATTTAATCATCGTAATGAGTTATTCAATGAAATTCCCGTTAAAACGACCGCAAGACATAGGTCTAAAACCTCATATTTTTAGTTTATGTCCAATGTTTACTGATTAGTATAGTTTATTCCATCTTTGCCGTTGATTCAGAATCACAGTTTGCAGGTCTAGCCCTTTAGGGTTTTTATTGTGTTTTAAACCATGTACCAAGCCTATCTAAGCATAATAACTTATACAATGTTCAAATACACCAAGATATATAATTTTTATAGTAGTGAAATGATAAAAATAAATAAAGTTAGTGAGGAGTTTCTTACAAAAGAGATGAACAAGATTGATGACAAAAAGAAAGGACTAGTGGTTTTCAAACAACACCACCAATGAGAAATCTTTGAGAGCACCAAAAGAAGAGCTTTTAGGGGATCAAGGAGGACTCAAATCTACAGCCACAATATCATTTTGTGAGCCAAAAATATAGTAGAAAGAAAGATCTTGAAGAAAGATAAATAGAGATCAAGATTTAAGTTACAATACTTGTACCTTTTCTCTAATTCATGATCACTAAATTTTCTTGTCACCAACATTTCTTTGGAAGATCTTGAGAGTCACACTCTTGAGTACTTGAAAACTTGAGATTATTCACCAACAAAACTCTTGAAAGTGAATACCTACAAGAAGCAAAAGATCAAGGATTGAGTTAGCATCAATAGACCACCATTCTTTGTACAAAATTTTCAATAGAAAATCAAAATACAATGGTCCTTGTGGTGCTTGATGATCCACGGCAAGAAGAGGGAGAGAGTGCAGAATTTTGAGCTTATTTGCATGTAATAGTGATAGTGGATGATAGATATGAGAGTTTGAAGGCTTAAGGAGAGATTAGATCAACACTTGTCTCAAATTTTTGACAAGTGTTGAGTATAATAGATAGTGGGCGTTACATACAAAGGGGAGGAAGATTATAGTGCGGATTTTTATCATTTGTTATAGTGTATGTTGACATAAATAATGCCTAAAAACATTATCAATATTTATTCATATCTCTATGTTTTGATGATCACAAAATGTAAACTCATTAAAACATAAACTTATAAAATAAACAAGTACTTAGTTGTAAATATTCACTTCTACAACTAAAATCACTTAAGGTATGAATGAACTAATGTTTAATGCATTATATGATCAAAGGAACATTTTCTTAATAACTAGATTTTTTATAAAATGTCAAAAACATTTTATATCTTTTAGAAAAACATTTTTGGTAATAAATAAAAAGGTTTAATTCATTATAAATTTATGAATTCAAATTTTTAACCAAAATCAGTAGAAATGTTCCAGAAAAACCTTCCCCACAAAAGGACAAATCTGGGCAACGGACACCTTGGGCGGCCCCCTTAATTTTGCTAGGCGGCCCCCTTAAAATTAAGGGGACCGCCCCCTATTTAAGGGGGCCGGCCACGCTCCAGTAGGTCTCCAGCTGTCCAGTTTTTCTGCCTATAAATACCAGCCTTCCCCTGGATTTTTACTCACCCTTTTGCACTAAAACTTTCTGGTTTAGATCTCATTTCATATTTTCAAAAAACCTTTGATCATATAATTATAAGCTTTTGTTTCAAGTGATCCAAAGCTTCAACCTCTCAAGTGCAAGAGAAGAATACTTCTATCCTTCAAGACAAGAAGTATTACAACTTGGTGTAACTCTTCCATCCAAGTTGTTGGTGTATCATAATTGTAAATCATTCATTCATTTGTGTAAAGTGTGTGTATAAGGTGTAAACATAAGTGACTAGATATGTATAGTGTGTAAGTAGTGAAGAAGGTGTATAAGTAGTTGTGGTGTAAAGAAGTCATGTAGAAGTTGTAAAGCCGTGGTGTAGAAGTTGTGAAGCCGTGGTGCAGATGTCGTGAAGCCGTTGCTTAGAAGTTGTGAAGTCGTCATGTAGAAGTCGTGAAGCCGTTGCTTAGAAGTTATGAAGTCGTCATGTAGATGTCATGAAGCCGTTGCTTAGAAGTTGTGAAGTCTTGGTCGTGAAGCCGTAGCTTAGAAGTTGTGAAGTCGTGGTCGTGAAGCCGTAGCTTAGAAGGTGTGAAGTCGTGGTCGTGAAGCCGTAGCTTAGGAGTTGTGAAGTCGTCGTGTAAAAGTCGTGAAGCCGTTGTGTAGAAGTCGTGAAGCCGTTGTGTTGAAGTCGTGAAGTCGTCGTGAATAAGTTGTGTACAAGTTGTGTTGTGAAGTTGTGAGATTGGTTCTAGCTACGATTAGAACTCGACATTTAGCTTTGTGTCGTTAAACCCGTGTAAGCCAAAGTCGTGTAAGGTTTTCTCCGCCATAAGGGAGCTTATTGAAGTTGTGAAGAAAACTCTCGAGCAAGGTGTGCTTGGGGAGTGGAGTAGGGCAAGGAAGGTGTCCTTGTAGCCGAACCACTATAAATCCCTCGTGTCTCGGTTTGATCTTTCCATCTCTTACTTATTTTCTTTATATCGTCATTACTTTCATACATATAGGCATATATAATTGTTAGTATTAATTAGAAGTTGGTTTCACATAAAGATCAATTTAAAACTCCATTCATAAAAAGAAAACTTTTATAACAAATCTAAAAGGATACCCATATAATTAATAATATTGTTCAAGTATCATTTTTCATATAAACTAAGGTTTTAAAAGGAAACAAAGTTTTCATAATAAAATTAAAAAGACGTAAAACTATTCAACCCCCCCTTCTAGTTTTCCACAGTGTAGAGCGTATTGTGTAGTGTAGGTTGCTCCCGGTACTCAAACGTAGGGTTTTTAAGACACGTAACGCAATACCGGGTAACGTAAAAATATAAAAACTTCCAAAAATATTAAAATTTGTTTTCATAACATATTTTGTAAATTGGATGAGTGGTGAGATCAATGGAAGATTTAAATATGGTTAGAACATAAAAATGAGGGTTTAGAACGCGTAAGACGTAAAAGGTGCAAGGTTTACGTAAAAATGGAAAAAGTGAGAAGTGACTTTTAAAATAGGATAATAATGACATGAATTTACGAAAGGTTACAATGGCACCCAAGCGAAAGTCAACCAGAGTCACACGAGGACGAACTGCTAATACACCTACCCTGGCAAGGGCAGTGCGAGGAAGGACTGCTGAGAATGCCGCCCCAACAAGAGCCGCACAGGGCCGAGTTGCTGAGAACGCCGCCCCAACCAGGGCCGCAGAAAATCCACCTGTGGTGAATCAAGCAACTCTAGATCAGCTTGTTAATGATCGTGTGGCCGCCGTTCTCGCAGCCGCAAACAACTCAACCACCAACACCGGGAAGTCAAGGCAAGCGACCAACAGTCGTGGTTGCACTTACTCTGAATTCCGAAAGATCATGGTTGGAGGTTTCGGAGGAACAGAGGGAGCCGTTGGCCTGACTCGATGGATTGAAAAGCTAGAAAACGTGTTTCGCATCAGTGGTTGTAACGATGACGACAGGGTCAAGTATGCGTCTTTCACTTTCATGGATGCTGCTTTGACCTGGTGGAACAACTACATAAAATCTGCCAACATGGAAGTTGCTTATGCTATGTCGTGGGATGACTTTAAGGAGTTAGTGCTTAGAAAATATTGCCCACGAAATGATGTCAAGAAGTTGGAGATAGAATTTTGGAATTTGAAGGTGCAGAATAACAACATGGCTGCTTACAACCAGATATTTCAGGAACTGGCTTCGCTATGTCCTGAAATGGTTCAGACTAAGATGAGGTTGATTGAAGGGTATATCGAAGGTTTGCCAAAGTCCATAAGAGGTGATGTGACTACCTCAAGGGCTGCAGATCTCCATGAAACCATGGAAATAGCCAACAAGTTGATGGACCAGGAATTGGAGGATGTCCTAGAAAAGAGTGCTGACAACAAAAGAAAGTGGGAAGACCACTCGAAGGGTAGTAACAACAACTCTCAAAACAAAAGGCAGGAAGTAGCCAAAGCTTGTGCAGCAGGTTCAGGTGATAAGAGGGGGTATGATAGGAATGCACCTCTTTGTAACCGCTGTAAGCTACACCACAAGGGACAATTGTAACAATACATAAAATTCCCTGGTCATTAATCATTGTTAATCTAGTATTAACACATTGTTACTATTCACTTAACCATTTTTACGGGCAAATTTGAATTTTTGTTTATTATATTATTATAACACAAAAACATTATCACGTGATTTACCAAATAAAGGAACAAGCTCACACGCGAATCACGAAATCAAAATATACACAATATATTACCAAATGGGCTAAATCAATCTCATCCCAACTTCTATAATTTGGCCACTGTTCACAGAAGCCCACCAAAGCCCATTTTTCATATCTATTACATATTCAAATCAACCCCAAACTCCCCAAGATGACCCCGTTTTCTCCCAATTTCTAAACACGACATTTACAAATTTTTATACCACCTCATTCTTCTCCCACCAAAGAATTAGGGTGACAATTATCAGATTCTAATATGAACGTTTGATACATTTAAATTAACCAAAGTAAACTGCCATCACACCCACCCTATTCGATATATCAATTTCACCAAGTTCTCCAAATTCTACCCAACTTGGTTGTATTTAGTTCCAATATTTTTCTTAGCTTGAATATGAGTTAGTATGAGTATTTCTCATGTCCTAGCACCAATATCACACGTTAGAACATTTTTTTGGACCCTAAACAAGTGTGTCGACATATATATTTGTGACAAAATCAAACCAAATCACACCAAATTATACCTTGTCCATATAAACCTACCCCTTGAGCTTTTTTTGTCAGAAAATCACCCTTATAGTCCACATTCCTTACATACTCCCTGCCATCCTACTGTTCACGCAAGTTGTGCACATGAGAAATATATATACATATTATACGTGTTCATTTATACACGTATAAACCCTCCGCACTCACTCCCTTTCACTCTCAACTCATTACTACTTTTTCTAAGTCCCTTTTCATCCGTAAGAAAGCCACAAAACAACCAGAAGCAATTACAATCCCATTTGAAATCAATTCGAAGGCCTAGGGTATTATATTTGATCGAATATTAGTTATAGCGAGTTGTGGATAATTTTTCTTGTGTTCTAATCTTCCTTCCACGATCACTCACCACCCTAGAGGTGTTGTAAGTCCTCATTTATCATTACGAGTTCATTTCAATACGTTTCAACTCACCATGCATCACATGTTCATTATATTCGAACGTATATACTTTGTATTTATATTTACGTACACGTTTCATACTAGAACACCAAACATGATTAGCCTCCCTTGTGGAAGGCCTAGGAATCATGAAAAACACTCACCTCACATTTATGTTGTTGCTACATGCATATTTCGACCTCATTTGTATCTTAGTTCACACGTATAAAATCAAGCACATCAAAAATTTCACTAAGTCTTTTTACTCTAAAATTTGTCCCAAGTCGCCCCTTAAAAGACCACGTAAAACCAAATTCGACTTAACGACACCTCAATATTTTTACACAACTTGATTGTCTATACTACAAACTAAAAGTTTCATGTTTATACCTTACAATGATAAGCTCATTTAAACCTTCTAAGATGGCCAAAGTAAACCAACACACACGTTTTGTAAAACTGAAATATAAGTCGACATGGATCAATAATCCCAATAAGCTAAATTTAAGCCAACCGAATAAGCTAAGTGAATAAGCTCTTTGGATATGATTTTAGAACACTAAAAATGAGCCCAAGGATAAGCCTAACTTGTCTCAAAGCCCACGGATCATTAAACGTTAACGGGCCTTTGTTTAGCTCGTTAAAAGCCCATTGATAGAAAAATAAGCTATTTTAGCAAATAAGCAGTTGAAATAAGCTTTAATAAGCCTTAATAAGCCACAGAAAAATTCGGATAATTTCCCCCACTTTTTTGTACTACTTTTTGACTAAATTTGAAAATAGTCTCACTTGGAGGGACTAAAACTGCCAACTGTGTAAAACAAGGACTGAAACTGCCAAAATAGTAACATTAGTATAGAAACTGATATTATATTAAACTCCAAGCTCAGAATGACATTTTGGACAATTATAGACTAAAAATGCAAGTTATATATAACTAAGGACTAACGGTGCAACGCTAACGCCGTTAGGGTATAAAATGTAAAAACAGGAAAAGTACAAGGACCAACAGAATCTATTTGACATTTTTATTTCTATTTTACATTTTACTATTTTCCGTCACGTCACGTGCATTTTTAAGTTTCAGTTACGTATTTAAATAACGTTACATTATATTTTTATATAATGAATATTAAATGACTTAACTTAACGTTTCATTTCACCATTTTCAAGGAAATGATATTATTGGATTTAAATGACATAAAAACAAGATAATATTATATATAATATTATTTTTGAACTTTAAGCATATCAAACTCACGTCACCGATCAAATCGTTATCCTATTCCTCACTTTCACACCCACTATTCGTATTAAGTCAAATTCTCAGACTTCCCTATTATTCAGGTCGTGTGTTGGAGCCGTTTCCGTGATACTTTTGACTTAACATTACCTTGACTTTTACAGCTAAGGTGAGACTTCATAGCCCCTACTTTATACTCGTTTTAACTCTTTGGGGAGATACATGCTTAACTACTTATAATTACTTTTACAAGTATTCTGAACCTTTACATATTACTGTGAGACTTCATAGCCCCTACTTTTATACTCGTTTTAACTCTTTGGGGGAGATACATGCTTAACTACTTACAATTACTTTTACAAGTATTCTGAACCTTTACATATTACTGTGAGATTTCATAGCCCCTACTTTTATACGTTTTGATAAACTCTTGGGGGAGATACATGCTTAGAACTACTTTACTCGCTTGATTTACAGACATTATGTGTATTTACTTAATACTTGCCTACAAACTTCATTTCACTATTCTTGATTTCTATTGATAACTGTGATTAGACTCGATTCAGACAGATATCCTGACATGGCTATGTCAGTAGACCATTAAATTTGGTGTAGTCATATATCCTGACATGGTTATGTCGGTAGACCCTTAAATTAGGTGTAGTCATATATTCCTGACATGGCGATGTTGGAAGTCCATTTATTTGGATGATTCATGATATTCATACTATGTTAGCAATGGGTTGTAAACGCACAGGTTGCAAGTCTTATATGGGCGGGGCTTGGGACTGAGTGGATTTACAAGGCTTTTGTTGTAGAATCTTTATTCAAATGCTTTATAGTCAAACTAAACTCTATGAACTCACCAACCTTTGGTTGATACTTTTTAGCATGTTTATCTCAGGTTAATAAGGCGATAGTGGATGCATGGATTCTAGAGTCATTTGCATACTTGGTGACTCATATCATTTATCTTTTACCATTAGAAACATCTATGTAACTTTACTTTGGAACTTATTGTCATAACTCTGATTTTAATAATTCGAATGGTAACATTTTAAAACGTCTCATTTAGAGGTCGTTTTCTATACCTTGATCTATATTATGAAGTAATACTCCCTTGACTCTACTGTTCCGTTGCGGTAATTTGGGGGTGTTACAGATTGGTATCAGAACCCTTGGTTATAGAAAACTAGGTTGCATTTAGGAGCCTAGACTATAACTAATATATACATTGAGACTCTCATCCCTATCGCCTTGCATAGGTAGAACATTTTCCGTTATTATCCACGCTGTTGGATGTTAGAGTATTGGTACTGATAGGGAAAAACTCAAAAATTTGGTCGAGACATCAAAAGTGTGGAGCTCCTGGCTATTTAACTTAATCTTGTGACAGTTCTTGTTTGATGAGACATAAGATTAAGTTAAATAAAGGTTATCACTTAGCCGCAGAAATTTGATGAGTTCACTTGAGGATTTTTGAGAGATAATCACCCTACTCTTTCACCATTTAAGTAACGTCGAGATATGTGTGCTTGGTGATATGTACACGTGTGAAAGGAGACAATTATAATTATGGTGTACAACATAATTATAAATGCATCACAACTCACGTGGACATATGTAACCATGCGTACGTTAATCGGCATTGACCCTTTAGGATAACAGCTAGTGACGGGGTTTTGTGAGAACGTTAAGTATAGATTGGATAGTCAACAGCTTTTCCCTCATCTCTGACGTTCGCTACATGTCCTTCCATGCAGAGACAATGGCATCAAGGAGATCAGCTCATAACGCTAACCGTGGAAGGACTAGTGAACGTGGAGGTCGAGGAGGTGGCCGCGGCATTAGTAACAACGACGACAACGACGGTGGAAATCCAGATTTTGCCGCCATCATCGCTCAACAACTCCAAACCTTGCTTCCAACTATTATCACCCAGGTGGGCAACCATATCAACAACTCGAGAAACCATGGAAGCAGAAATGATGACACCAATGGAGTAGGCGGGAATGATACTAACAACCACGCAACTGGATGTACGTATAAGGAATTTACGGCATGCAAGCCAATGGAGTTTGACGGCAAAGGAGGTGCATTGGAGTATACCCGCTGGATTGAAAAGATGGAGTCAGTGATCGACATCAGTAGCTGTGGAACACATCAGAAAGTGAAGTACTCGTCATGCTCACTGTCAGGAAAGGCGTTAACATGGTGGAACACGCAGAATAAAGCTAGAGGAAGAGAAGCAGCCGTAGGTATGACATGGAATGACTTCAAGGCACTATTGAAAGAGGAATACTGTCCAGACAATGAGATGCAGAAGCTGGAAGGTGAACTCTGGAATCACGCTATGATAGGGGCTGGTCATGCAGCCTACACAGATCAATTTAATGAATTAGAAAAACTAGTTCCTCATCTGGTTACCCCTGAATCAAAGAGGATCGAGAGGTACATCTACGGTCTTGTCCCCGAAATTCGTGGAACTGTGAAAGCAACTGAGCCATCTACAATTCAGACTGCAATACTGAGAGCTGAAACTCTAACAGACGAGATGGTTAGAAATGGCATTTTAAGGAACTGTGACAAAAGGAAGGGAACAAACGAGTCAGACAAGCAGATAGTCCCCATGATCGACAACAAGAAAGCAAGAACTTTTATGGCCACTTGGTCCGGTCAAAGAGCATATGCAGGTCCACATCCTAGGTGTGCTAAATGTGCTTATCATCACCCGGGGTCTGCACCTTGCCGTGAGTGTACAAACTGCAATCGGTTCAGTCATTTTACAGATCGTGTAGAGCACCAAGGAATGTAGGCAACATAAGGAATAATCAGAGGGCATGCTATGAATGTAACAGCCCAGATCACCTCAAGAATGCGTGTCCTAGGTTGAATAGAGCACCTGGACAAAGACAAGGAAATCTAGCCTTAGCAATTGAAGGAAGTAACCTAACCCCTGGAGTCCATATTAGTCCAGCTCGTGGTAGAGCATACTATTTGGGCCCTTTGAGTGCAACTAACAAATAATGGGTACGTTTTCCCTAGACAAGTAGTATACTACCCTAGATACATAAGTTTTTACCTTATTACCTTAAACTTTACACCTCGACTATCCGTCAGCATCTTTTAACAGATAACACAGACTGAATCTCGGAACGAGATTCAAAAATAAGGGGTAGGTACTGTAACAATCCGTAAAATTCCCTAGTCATTAGTCAGCGTTAATCTAGTATTAACACATCGTTACTATTCACTTAACCATTTTTACGGGCAAATTTGAATTTTTGTTTATTATATTATTATAACACGAAAACATTAACACGTTATTTACCAAATAACGGAACGAGCTCACACGCGAAACACGAAATCAAAATATATACAATATATTACCAAATGGGCTAAATCAATCTCAGCCCAACTTCTATAATTCGGCCACTGTTCACATAAGCCCACCAAAGCCCATTTTTCATATCTATTACATATTCAAATCGACCCCAAACTCCCCAAGATGACCCCGTTTTCTCCCAATTTCTAAACACGACTTATACAAATTTTTATACCACCTCATTCTTCTCCCACCAAAGAATTAAGGTGACAATTATCAGCTTCTAATATGAACGTTTGATACATTTAAATTAACCAAAGTAAATTGCCATCACACCCACCCATTCGATATATCAATTTCACCAAGTTCTCCAAATTCAACCCAACTTGGTTTTATTTAGTTCCAATATTTTTCTTAGCTTGAATATGAGTTAGTATGAGTATTTCTCATGTCCTAGCACCAATATCACACGTTAGAACATTTATTTGGACCCTAAACAAGTGTGTCGACATATATATTTGTGTCAAAATCAAACCAAATCACACCTTGTCCATATAAACCTTCCCCTTGATATTTATTTGTCAGAAAATCACCCTTATAGTCCACATTCCTTACATACTCCCCGCCATCCTACTGTTCACGCAAGTTGTGCACATGAGAAATATATATACATATTATACGTGTTCATATATACACGTATAAACCCTCCTCACTCACTCCCTTTCACTCTCAACTCATTACTACTTTTTCTAAGTCCCTTTTCATCCTTAAGAAAGCCACAAAACAGCCAGAAGCAATAACAATCCCATTTGAAATCAATTCGAAGGCCTAGGGTATTATATTTGATTGAATTTTAGTTATAGCGAGTTGTGGATAATTTTTCTTGTGTTCTAATCTTCCTTCCACGATTACTCACCACCCTAGAGGTATTGTAAGTCCTCATTTATCATTACGAGTTCATTTCAATATGTTTCAACTCACCATGCATCACATGTTCATTATATTCGAACGTATATACTTTGTATTTATATCACCACCCTAGAGGTGTTGTAAGTCTTCATTTATCATTACGAGTTCATTTCAATACGTTTCAACTCACCATGCATCACATGTTCATTATATTCGAACGTATATACTTTGTATTTATATTTACGTACACGTTTCATACTAGAACACCAAACATGATTAGCCTCCCTTGTGGAAGGCCTAGGAATCATGAAAAACACTCACCTCACGTTTATGTTGTTGCTACATGCATATTTCGACCTCATTTGTATCTTAGTTCACACGTATAAAATCAAGCACATCAAAAATTTCACCAAGTCTTTTTACTCTAAAATCTGTCCCAAGTCGCCCCTTAAAAGACCACGTAAAACCAAATTCGACTTAACGACACCCCAATATTTTTACACAACTTGATTGTCTATACTACAAACTAAAAGTTTCATGTTTATACCTTACAATGATAAGCTCATTTAAACCTTCTAAGATGGCTAAAGTAAACCAACACACATATTTTGTAAAACTGAAATATAAGTCGACATGGATCAATAAGCCCAATAAGCTAAATTTAAGCCAACCGAATAAGCTGAGTGAATAATCTCTTTGGATATGATTTTAGAACACTAAAAATGAGCCCAAGGATAAGCCCAACTTGTCTCAAAGCCCACGGATCATTAAACGTTAACGGGCCTTTGTTTTGCTCGTTAAAAGCCCATTGATAGAAAAATAAGCTATTTTAGAAAATAAGCAGTTGAAATAAGCTTTAATAAGCCTTAATAAGCCACAGAAAAATTTGGATAATTTTTCTCCACTTTTTGTACTTTTGGATTAAATTTGCAAATAGTTTCACTTGGAGGGACTAAAACTGCCAACTGTGTAAAACAAGGACTGAAACTACCAAAACAGTAACATTAGGATAGAAACTGATATTATATTAAATTCCAAGCTCAGAATGACATTTTGGACTAAAAATGCAAGTTATATATAACTAAGGACTAACGGTGCAACGCTAACGCCATTAGGGTATAAAATGTAAAAACAGGAAAACTACAAGGACTAACAGAATCTAGTTGACATTTTTATTTCTATTTTACATTTTACTATTTTCTGTCACGTCACATGCATTTTTAAGTTTCAGTTACGTATTTAAATAATGTTACGTTATATTTTTATATAACGAATATTAAACGACTTAACTTAACGTTTCATTTCACCATTTTCAAGGAAATGATATTATTGGATTTAAATGACATAAAAACAAGATAATATTATATAAAATATTATTTTTGAACTTTAAGCATTTTAAGCATTTTAAGCATATCAAACTCACGTCACCGATCAAATCGTTATCCTATTCCTCACTTTCACACCCACTGTTCGTATTAAGTCAAATTTTCAGACTTCCCTATTATTTAGTTCTGGAAGTCGCTCCAGGACTCATTGGGAACCGACCTTGACATGAGTACAGCTTATCATCCTCAGACTGATGGTCAGAGTGAAAGGACCATTCAGATGTTAGAGGACACGCTGAGAGCCTGTGTGATTGACTTCGGGAACGGCTGGAATAGGCATTTGCCTTTAGCCGAGTTTTCCTACAACAATAGCTATCACACCAGCATCAAGGTTGCACCGTATAAGGCACTTTATGGTCGTAAGTGCAGATCGCCAATATGTTGGGCTGAAGTCGGAGAAAGTCAACTTACCGGACCAGACCTAGTCCACGAGACTACTGAAAAGATTGTGCAGATCAAGAGCCGAATGCAAGCGGCTCGTGACCGTCAAAAGAGCTATGCCGACAAGAGGCGAAAACCCCTAGAGTTCCAAGTGGGTGACAAAGTGATGTTAAAGGTCTCGCCGTGGAAAGGCGTGATAAGATTTGGTAAGCGTGGGAAGTTGAACCCTTGTTATATTAGGCCTTTTGAGATTCTTGCCTGAATCGGGCCGGTAGCCTACCGACTCGAACTGCCGTCCGAGCTCAGCACTGTGCATGACCTTTTTCATGTCAGCAACTTGAAAAAGTGCTTATCTGACGATAACGCTGTCATTCCCTTGGATGAGATTCAGCTTGACAAGAAACTGAATTTCATCGAAGAACCGATTGAAATCATGGACCGGAAGTTAAACGACTAAAGTAGAGTCGTATCCCAATTGTGAAGGTTCGTTGGAACTCTCGCAGAGGTCCCGAGTACACTTGGGAGCGAGAGGATGAAATCAAGCGAAAATATCCTCACCTCTTTTCGAACTCATCGAGTAAAGCAAATTGAAATCCGGGACGGATTTCCCTATTAGCTGGGGAGACTGTGACAAATGGTAATTTTCACATTTTAAATTAATAATAAATGGTTGTTTATGATTTTTAAGCGGAGCATTTCTATGCGCAATTGCATGTTTCTAAGCATTTCTGAACATTTTTGGGAGTTGTCCCGCATACTGTAGCTTACAGTCATTGCTGAAAAAGTTTATTTTTGTCAGTAAGCGTAAATTATTCTATTTCTGATAGTTACTGACAAGTTTCGTAATTTACTGAGAGCTTTCTCGTATTTACTGAAAAGCAACCCCACACGCGTACCGACAACACAGTATATATGGTAGCAGTCAAATAAATGCATTTTTGAGCAAATAATAATATTTTATTATTATTCTGACGGAAACGTCAATAAAAACTTTATTTTGCGTATACGTGTCCAAAAATGTCAAACCGGGACTTTATGGTAACATTTAAGCTTAAACCGACACACAATACAACAATGATGCTCAAAATATATTCCCCCCCCCCCCTCTCCTTTGTCTTTTTCCGCCAACTACACACCAAGACAAGCCATAATATTATAGTCATTAAGTATGTAATGGAGGATGACTAAGCATTTTGTCTTTTTACCCTAATTATCCTTATAACTAATGCAACACACATACTTACCTTATCAACTTACCTAGATCAAAAATTTCCTCTCTTCTCTTCAAAACTCACGGCCAAGAACAAACATTCAAGATCCATAAAAATTTGTTGAAGTTATAAGTAATCGGGGTGTACTTTCAAGTGTTTTGGGTTAATCGGAACGTGTCTTGGGTAAATTTGGTGCAATTTGGTGTGTTCTTGGACCCTTGAACCTCTCGAATTCTTTCAAAGCATTGTAAGAATTTTCAAAACTTGTTCAAATCTTGTTCATATCATGTTGTTTTGATGTTTAAAAGTGTTACCAAGTGCTAAATGTGTATGATTTACTAAAATGAAAAAGTTAGGGTTTGCTCGACTTTTCTTAACTTTTTATACAAATTATGATATTTCTTGCTTGTGTGGTAAATCTTGTTGCTTGTGGTACTAGTTTGATGATACAAAAGAGATTAGTGCTAATTACGCGTATTTAAGACGAAATATACACTTTTATGGGTATATATATGAATCGGCTATGTTTAAAAATAAATAATTATTGGGGTTTTGAAAAACATAAAGTTTTGGCTCTAGTGGTGAAATGGTGAAATTTATGCTTATTAGCTTATTTTAGTTAGCTTATTGTAATAAGCACTAGCTTATTGGTTTTAAACTAAATGATTTGGACTAAATTTTATCTCGACATAAATGGGCCGAGCCCATCAAGTATTCGGCATACATGGGCTGTTTTGGATCGAAATGCTTATTGGAAGTGCTTATTAGCTTATTTGATATTTAACGTAAAATATAACGTAACTAAAAAGGGTTAATTAGTTATCGGACTAAAAATGGATTATTGGACTCAATATGGCCTATTCGGCCCAATAAACCTTTCGGGAGACAAAAATGAATTTTGGAATATTTTTCGACTCGCTATAATTATTTTTGTGAAATAGAACGTTATATATCGATTAAAACTATTTTGGGCTCGTTTTGGCATTTTAAGCCCAATAAGACAATTAAGAGGATTTTCGGCCTAAATTTATGAATGTTGACTTTTGAAAGTATTTTGGCTAAACGTTGACTTTTGTATCAAAAACTATAATTATGAAGTAATCATAACGATAAGTATAATTATAACGATAAATATGCACTTTGAACTATTTTTGCAAATATAGTTAACAAAAAAGGGATTACTTGAGAAATTGAAACACTTGAGAAAAAAATGGGAAAGCTTGAATAAACAAATGGGTCATGCCCGATTTTTCTAAAATTTCGACACTTATAATATTTTCGGATGAAAAACTGACTAAAAGACGAAACGGATTATTTTTATTATTAAAAATATTAATTCTTCTAAATTAATATTTTTATGTCTTGTAAGACTTATAAGTATATTTTTGACATTTATACACTCGCACTTATTAATTTCTCAAAAATTAAATACTTATAATTTTCTTTATAATTATTATTATATTATAAATAATTATAAAATTTATAATATAATAATACTCCACTAACACCATTATCATATTAAGTATTCAATACTATTTAATTAATTATAAGTCTTAATTAATTAAATATTTAATTATTATATATATATATATATATATATATATATATATATATAGAGTCCGGTTCTAGAGAAAACTATAATAGATAGAAAAGTGAGAAAAAAAGTTATAGGGTAGAATTTGAAAACACTTGAAAGTTTAGGGTAAAAATTAAAAACAAATAAACAAAATAGGAGGGACATCAATCAGATCTATTTTCAGTTCATTCACACATCAGCTTATCCATATACGCCATCTGCACCGTCTCCACCACCACCGTCACCACTATCTGCACCGTCACCACCACCACCGTCACTAACATCTGCACCGTCACCACCACTGTGTCCATCATTATTCCCAAACATGGAGATTGAGCTACTCCATTTGCACCGTAACCACCATCACTGTTGCTACCGTCTTCCGTCGTTCAACCACCGCGTCAATCTTCACTTCACAACCGTCACACAGCCGCCGTCAATCTTCTTCAGGTTAATTTAGTATAAATAACATTTTTAATTATCTAATTTATATAATTTTATTGATTGATTAATTATTTTAATGTTTAATATATAATAACATACAACAGTAAGTGCACTAATTTTGTTGATTGAATAATTATTTTAATGTTTAATATATAATAACTCAAACAACACTAAGTAAAAACTTATTTTAGGGCTCTAATGTGTAAACACGTGATAATTGTAATTTTGTTGAATTAATTGATAGTTTCGAGTATTTTTGAATTATTTGACATTTTAGGGCATCAATGTGTAAACAAATCATAATTTGTATTATTGTTGAATCAAATGAAATATTAAGGCATCGCATCATTAGACATGTTAAGGCACAAGTGTGAATGTTTAGTGCATCCGTTTGTATTTTAGTGCATCGTTGGACATACCTTGGGCATATGTTTGTATGTTTAGTGCATCGATGAACACATTAGGGCATCAGTGAGTATGACTAGTGTAGTGCATCATTAGACATATTAAGGCATCAGTGTGTGCATTTAGTGCATCGTTAGTCATAGAAGGGCATCCATATATACAGATTGGTGCATCTGTGTTAACAGATTGGCGCATCTGTTTGTTAACAGATTGGTGCATCTGTGTTAACAGATTGGTGCATCTGTTTGTTAACAGATTGGTGCATATGTGTTAACAGATTGGTGCATCTATTTGTTAACATATTGGTGCATCTGTTTGTTAACAGATTGGTGCATTTGTTTGTTAACATATTGGTGCATCTGTGTTAACAGATTGATGCATCTGTGTTAACAGATTGGTGCATATGTGTTAACAGATTGGTGCATCTGTTTGTTAACAGATTGGTGCATCTGTGTTAACAGATTGGTGCATATGTGTTAACAGATTGGTGCATATGTGTTAACAGATTGGTGCGTTTGTTAACAGACACTAGGTAAAGAGAAAAAGTTGTTACGGATGCTCTTGCATCCACTAGCCGGTAGAGCATGACCTTAGCCTACTGTATCTCATTGTTACTATGTCAATTGTTCCTGACATTATTAAATGAAAACCATTTTTGAGCAATCGATCCCAAGGTTATGTTCCATAGGAATTATGAACGAAACCTTGGTGTTTTGACATCATCTATGAGCCTGTTTGTTGCTTTAGTATCCAATAACCATGACGCATACTGGAGTTGTCTTCCAAAGTGTGTTAAAGTTTTGGAAAGGCTTGCTAGGAATCAAGATGTTCCTCAAGAATACACGTATTATGGTATTCCTTCTCCTTGGCTTTAGGTTTGTCCACTTTTTCTTTAAACTTTAGCAAGTATTACTTAGTCATATCTCTGCGTAACAACTTTAAAACCGTAATTGGTATATGCAGGTCAAAACATTGAGAGCTCTACAATATTTCCCAACTGTTGAAGATCCTAATGCAAGAAGAGCATTGTTTGAGGTTCTACAGCGAATACTCATGGGAACATATGTTGTAAAAAATGTTGATAAGAACAATGCATCTCATGCTGATTTATTTGAAGCTCTTGCTCTTGTAAGTGTGTATCCCAATATCATTCCTATAAAAAAAATTGCATTATATTAAACTGGATCTTATTTTCTCTCCAACCATCGTATAACAGGTAATGTATCTTGATGCTGAAAAAGAGATGATGTCTCAATGTGTAGCGTTATTGGGGAAATTTATTGCTGTTCGTGAGCCAAATATCCATTATCTTGGTCTGGTAAGTAGTTGAAAGTAATGAAATATATTTATCAACCTTCTTTGTTATTCTTCTTGTGGGTCTAATGATTTAAATTGCTGATAGTGTTATTTGGTCAACATGGTTCGTGTAGGAGAATATGAATCGAATGCTGATGGTTACAGATGTTCAGGAAATTAATAAGAGACATCAAACTCAAATTATCACCTCGCTGAAGGATCCTGGCATCAGGTGAGACTTACGTGCTCTTGATTGATTCATCATTGTGGTGGTGGTGGTGTTTTTTTTTTTTTTTTTAATTTATGTTCATTGTGTTAACAAGAGCACCTTTTGTTGTATGAGACTTGGAAATTTTGTACCTACGTTTCTTTTTTACTTTATTTCTTGAATACAGCATTCGGAGACGGGCACTGGATCTTCTTTATCGTATGTGCGATGTTTCAAATGCTAAAGATATCGTTGAAGAACTATTGCAGGTAAAACGGTTGCTAAATATGAACTCTCCTTTCCATATAACCTGATCTAACAAAGTTTTTCAAATTTTTGCGAAAGCGAGTTTATGATGCCACTAATACACATCTACTTTCAGTATCTTGGAACAGCGGACTTCACAATGCGTGAAGAGTTGGCACTTAAGGCTTCTATTCTTGTAGAGAAATTTGCTCCTGATTTATCATGGTATGCTGTTTTCATTTAACAAAACTACACTTGTGATTGCTGACCCAAAGTTTATTTCCTGAGCACCTTTTCTATCTATTTCTTTTTCACTTCTATTTCAGGTATGTGGATGTTATTCTCCAGCTAATTGACAAGGCAGGAGACTTCGTCAGTGATGACATTTGGTTTCGTGTTGTGCAATTTGTAACTAATAACGAGGACCTTCAGGTTAGTACTTGATAAAGTTGCATCCGTTTAAGGTACTTTAGTGCATCCGTTTGTACTTTAGTGCCTTCGATGTAATATTAACTCGAAGTTTCTATCTTTTCTATATGGCCTAATGGAATAAAACGTTTTGTATTCCCAGGGCCACACTCTTTCAAGGCATCTCAAATCAGATGGTCAAGTGGATTCAATGCAAACGTTGCACAACATCAACGAAGGTATATCTGTTTTGTATCTTGTTATGTCGTCTCAGAAGATTTAACGGATTTTAATAAAAGGCCATTAATATAAAAGGTCATTAATATGGTTATCAGATGAGTTTACTGCTTTGTCAATCACTTGCCTTTATGCTGCAACAATAGGAATTCTATATGAATATCGTGCATTAATGTTGTTTTTTTCGACAGCGTTATCATGCATACTTCATGGATGAGATTGAATCGTGGACTGTGATTGCTGCAGGTCAGTTCACTCGAATTTAAATGCTGCTATCTTTTTCTTCCCTGTGATCTGCATAGCCAATACTGTATAATCTGGACCATCTTGCTTGAACTCCAATACATTTTATGGAATATGAACCCATTATAATGTAATCTCTTTTCTATACTATAGCTTTGATATCATCCGTAATTGTTTTTGCCATAAAATATTAGGTTGTGTTAGTGATCTTGATCATGTACAAGTTTTACCTTCCATTGCCGAAACTGCTGCCTTTTAGGAACATAGATATTTGCTAAGCGTACTTGTTTAATAGACAAAGGTCATCGTACATGTTTAATAGACATAAATTATTAGGTTGTGTTATTAACTTATTGATCTGGATGACTGGCTCATGTATCAATTTTACCTTCCATTGCCATAACTGCTTTCTCTTTGGAACATAGAAATTTAATAAGTGTACATCTGCAGTACACAAAATTTACATAAAGTATTTCACCATTCTCGTGTAACATTACAAATGTTTGCATGATTATCACATCTGCCTTTTCTCCCTGGGAATCAGTCTTTTGATCTGCATATGACCAAGAACAGTATTTGAAGTTTTAAAATGTGCCTTCATTCCATATACGATGCCACCAGCATTATCCTTTTATGAGATTCTCTACTAAAACAGCTGAGTAGACTATGCACGTTGCATGATGCATGATTACAGTAGACTTCACGCATCAATTCATATTGAGATTGGTGAAGAAAAATATCACATTTAATTGCCTATCCATTTATTCACTAAAATATAGAAGTTGTTTTATGTTAGTCAAATTGTATAGTGACGAGGGTATTCTATCAACAAAATTAAGCACTCTTTTTCGAAATATAACATTTAAACATCTGTTTGTGGAGTTCATATGTATCAAAATCATTATACACTTATTCGCGTGGTATAATCACTTCGGTTATGTTACTGTTTGCTATTTGAGCATTATACACTTAGTACATCCGTTTGAGGACCTTAGTGCATCCGTTTGAGGACCTTTAGTGCATCCGTTTAAGGTACTTTAGTGCATCCGTTTGTATCATATAGTTATTAGTTGATGTTTTGTCATATTTTGACACTCAGATTTATCCAATTTTGATGTTTTTAGTTGATGTATCTGTGTATTATAGGTCCCAGCATCAGTACGGGTGAGGAGAGAGTCGGCTGCACCAAAGACAAAAACCGAAGCCATCTGTTTCATCAGCATCAGTAGCTTCCCAGCCTGCACTAACTCCAACTGTTCTGAAACAGCCAACAGTAAAACCGCCATCTTCATCAGCAGCGAAACCTGCAAGTGTAGATGATTCATACATGGCATTCTTGGAGGACATGAAAGCTCTTGGTGCTATTGACAGCTGATACGACAGTTAGAAGGGAATGGGTACAGGATATAGCATTGTTGGCCTGCGGGGTTAATGGTAGTTTTAGGGAATGGGTACAGGACACTTGAAGTGATGTTTGGTAACAGCAACCCTGTATGTTAAAAAATGTTGTATCTTATATTGCATAAATAACCCTTGTTATTTTATCATGATATATGTATAATGCAAATGTATATATTTTTTTCCAGAAATAATTTAGTTAAAGATATGGAATTCCCACTGATTCACTTATCAGTCATGGTATCTTCATATATGTCTTTGTCTATTGCAACTTTTCTTCTCATTCAATGTAGCATTCTTAAATCTTTATATATCCACATACAAAGAAAATACTTTATAGCAATTTGTTAACTTATTGAACTAAAGTTTATACAAACAAAACATAAGTCATGATTTTGCTCGGGAGGTATTTTAGTGCATCCGTTTGAGGTTCCTAGTGCATCCATTTGAGGAACTTTAGTGCATCCATTTGAGGTAATTTAGTGCATCCGTTTGAGTTAATTTAGTGCATCCATTTGATATTTGTTCATTTCAAATGTATTATAATTGGCTGTCGGTATAAACATTTAGCAGATTACCATCATTTTCAGCTAGTATAAAAGCGATAAAATATTTAAAACTCAGGATTTTGCATTTCTAAAGATGATTGCGACAGAAAATAACAATGTACAAAGCAACACACAACAAAGATAACAACAGATAAATCATAACTTTCAAAGCTTTTACTGATTTGATGTTTAGAAAATACATATCAAAACGCAAAAAACCACATCAGTGCTTGTGATACATTCACAGGTTTTAAGAGGTGCATATAACCCTTAATATATAATCGCAACTTTACTTTTCTCCAAACTTGTTGATGAGTGACTTGTGGATATGAGGGGTGACGCCACCACCAGCAATAGTTCCTTTAATAAGAGTGTCAAGTTCTTCATCTCCTCTGATAGCAAGCTGTAGATGGCGTGGCGTTATACGCTTCACCTTAAAATCTTTACTTGTACTGACAGCCAATTCCAATCTTTACTTGTATTGACAGCCAATTCCAACACTTCGGCTGTTAGGCACTCTAGTATTGCTGTTGTGTACACTGCAGCAGTTGCTCCAACTCTTCCACTAGCAGAAGCCCTTTTATTCAAAAAATGATGAACACGACCCACAGGAAACTAATTAGAACACTTTAAGTAACAATCAGATAAAGATGAAAAACTATCAGCAAGATGCATAAAAGCTTTGATATCAAATGTTCAACAACGTATTCTTGCAAGGAAAAATACATACTTTTCCAACTAAAATAATTGGATGAGCTACGGCCGGGCTTACTGTAATCCAGATCTAAATGGGATGAGGAATAGTGATATATACCAGCCAAATGATAAGAATCAAGTAGAAATAATAAAAGAACATGTTATAAGCTTGTAGTTGGAGACATATTTTGAATATTCCATTGCCTCTTCTGTCGGATTCCATGTCAAAGCGAGGTCCTTAATCTCCATTGACCTATTCCTTTCCATTCTCCTTCCATGTCTCTTGGGTTGCTTTGACATGGTGACTCTTTTATCAACTTGAACATCCGTGACTTCCACTCCAGCAGAATGGTGGCTCCGATGATCCATCGCTGAAGCTATTAGTAAAGGAGAGGTAGACATCACTGGCCTTCCCTTTGGAGAGGACTCTGGACTTTCCACTGGGCTCATTTGGGTAGCCATATCTCGTCGAGAAACATCATAGGTAACATTGTCCTCATCAATCTTTTCATCTGCATATTAGTTTATGAGTTACCACCAAACAACAAATAGATTAAAGGAGATGAAGATAAGCTCTATGACAACAAAATAACGCAGCAATTGGATGGATAATAATCTATCAATGTATACAAAGACCCAACAGCTGTTTCGGAGAGGATAACATAATTCAACCACAAGCATAGAGTATACATAACAAAAATACATAGAGTATACATAACAAAATAGCATAGGAGCCACAAGCATCATACAAATATCACTTGTAATAGCAAGTCTGATCGGGAAGCTATGTGAATATGATACTAGAATGCATTCTATAAACACGGTCAAACAGATCAATAAAGCAAAATTATACCTTCAGAATCAGGATATGGTGACTCGAGAAACAATCGAGACGTAGCCACTCTATACTCATTGTGAGCTTTCTATAAACACGGTCAATCACAATGTAAAATTAGTGCATCAAAGCTATAAAATTTCGTTGAGACATTTTATCAAACACCTTGTGTGCTGCCTTCTTAAACATGATCTCTGTGTATTTTTGCTCAACTTTTTTTCAGATTTAGAAGTAAATTCTCGAATATAACATATTTAGACCAACAATAACAAAAAAGAAACAAACAAATTAATCAACGGTAATAGTAAAAAATCAATTAAAAAAACATACTTTCAAACTTGAATGATGAATCTGATTACATATTGGGTGCGGAATGGTGGAAAACGATGGTGAACGGTGGGGAATGGTGGTTAACGATGAGGAATGATGGTGACCGATGGAGAATACTGTTGAACGATGGGGAACGGTTGTGAAGGCTGGTGGATGTGAACGGTGGTGGATGTGAAGGCTGGTGGATATTAGAGAAAGAATAAAAAAGAGGAGAAAGAAAAAATGAAAAAAATTAGGCATTATATATCAAAGCACGAATTTACAAAACCTTCCCTTAAAGAATGAAGAAAGATACAATAAGGTCCTTGTAGTTGATGAAAAAAAGGAGGTGGGAAGGGAGGGGGTAATTTGCACTATTTTTCTACTTTTCCACCAAAGTGTATTTTTTCCATATATATATATATATATATATATATATATATATATATATATATATATATATATATATATATATATATATTACTTACGCAGTTTGCGACAAGCACAAAACACGGAAGTTCCGTCGCACATATATTCACCGTACACTTTCACCATGAGCCATCACCAAAGAGTCATATACGATAAACTATTTTGAAATGTACCTTACCACACAGCAAGCAAGAAATACACGAGCACTGAATACACGTAAACTTTTCAATTGAGTTAAGACATTTAAAATACGAATATTTCGCTAAGACTTACCATACTGATCTAGGTCGCGTGTCGGAGCGGTTGCACTGTATTGTTGTTGATTAGCAGATTGCTATTATTTTAAGGTGAGTTTATAGCCCCATTTTTATACGTATTGCATTTATAAACCTTGGGTGAGAAACATGCAAAACTGTTTTCATGGACCAAAAAATGAACTTTGTTTTTATACACACTTGTATGCGGAAACCTAAGTTAGCTGAATCCCATTGCGCCCACTATCATCAACCGTCAATTCCTGCTGGGAAACGCGTGTGATATAAATCGATCTATTGGGGGTGACTCCCCCGTTCGGTTGGCTCGGCATAGTCAATGCGAACGTATACCATATCAAAATTTGCCGTGTGTCACGGGATTAACACTCGCGGGCACCCTTTATTTGCTATGCCAGTTAGGCATATTGTTTGTCTAGTTCGGTTGGATGAGCTTAGTGTTTGCATAGCGGGATAGTGTGTGTTAGCTGAATTGTTTTGCTGAATTATTTGCTATGGTCCATATGTGCTTATTTACTTTAAACCTATGAACTCACTAGCGTTAGCTGACTTTTAGCATGTTTTTCTCAGGTAATTGAGAATGTGTTTACTTAAGGCAGGGCATGGCAATAGTCATAAAATTTGTTGCAAACGTTTTTATTTATGCGTTAAACTCTGAGTTTGGGACCGCTTTATTAAATGGGCTTCATTGTGTTTGAATTGAAAGTGATGTATGACAATATAACTTTGAAAATGTAAACTCTTTTAAAACGGATTTTTAATCCGTTCTCTATATCTTTGTGTTGTGATTATCGATTTAGTAGCAAACAAATATGTATGCTTCCGCAAATCTTGATTTTTGGGGGTGTTACAAAATCCTATTCTTCCATTTAGTCGTGATCGAGTCGTACGTTCTTTGTGAACCAGTTTCCTTTTCAAAGTACGCTATCACCTCCTCCCAAAAGCTGTGCCTGTTTATAGCGTTTCATCTCTCGGAATTTTCCAAAATATAAACCCAAGCTCTACAAAGCGCGATCTCTTCCGCCTTTGTCCATGGTTCGTTCTTTTTGGCCGGTTCGGGCTTTTTGCCTTTGTCCTTCGCCTTTGTAGCACGTCGTGAAGGCTTCTTTGGTTTGATGGGTGACGTTTCTTCTAAATCGTCATCGTCTTCAACAGGCATGGAACCGTGGTACGAACCGTGACCCGAACCTTGCCCCATCGAAGCATCTTGACTCGGATAGTTTTGGGTCGAGTATTGTTGAGTCAGATAGTCTGCCATATAATCCTCCAAATCCATTTCAAGATTAGCACTACGAAGTGGGGAATAATCTTGATACGGTTAGGAAGACTGCAAGAAATCCATGTTAGGACGATACGACGACCCACTTGGTTCTTGGTGATAATCCATATTAGGACGAGATGGATTGACATATGGACGATTAACGTAAAACGGGTTTTGATTTTGATTCGGTTGAGGTAGTCGTGATGTATATTCAAAAGCGGGAGCACGAAAACGAATACCCCGATTTTGTGGTGGTGTTATGCTGTTGAATTCGAAGTTGTTTTCCGGCGAGAAATTCAAATTCGCGGCATTTTGGGGTAGTCGGGATCGTCGGTCTTTTGATGTGGGAGTTTTTTTTTTACATGGTGAATATGGATGAGAAGTTGTTTGAATTGTGTCTGAAATTGTGTGTTTAGAAATGTGTTTGAGGTTGGTATTTTTAAGGTTGTAAAGTAGTAAAGTTTATTAATTTTTATTTTATTATATATATATATATATATATATATATATATATATATATATATATATATATATATATATATATATATATATATATATATATATATATATATATATATTAAATAGCAAACGGTTAGATTTTTTGAATTTATATGTGTGTATAGAATCGGTCGTAAATTAGACCGATTTTTTTTTTGGAACCTCGACTGATATTTGACCCATGTGCCACATAGGGCTCGACCGATATTGAAATCGGTTGACCCTCTTCCTCGACCGATTATATCCGTCCCACTATGGTTAGCCTTAGGGGCTTTGGTCTTTCGATTTGGTTCGCACCATACCTAATTAAAACACAAACTCAACAAAAAACAAAAACAAAAACACTCATTCGGCACAAGCTAATTTCTTCACATTCTTTTTGGCGCAAGGGAGGGGTGCACACACATTGATTTGGCTCAAGCCAAAAAAGAATGTCATGTAGATTTGGCATGAGGTTGTTGTCATTGCACCCTTTGCTATTAGACGGAGGACGTTGTAAAAATGTAAAGCATTGCTCAAATATTTAACATTCTCACATAATTTTCAAATTGTTGGTTGAGTTTGATGTGTCTGATGTGTTCCCAGAACAGGGTAAAAATAATCATAAATTCAATGGTACCGGATATTCATTTGAAATCGTGTTATCACTTTCCAATAGAAACTATTCGACCCTATGCCTGGGTTACACGAATATCTCTATGGGATAAGACCAAGTGATGTTCTTGTTTTAGGCACACATCAAGAACCAATTTGCTTTCAAGTGTTTATGTTCTATCTCGTCTATTCATGCAGATGTGATGATCTCTATTTAAGTTAGAGATTACTCAAACCTAGTCAAAGGGAATTATGAGAATTAATTGGCCAATTAATCTCCTCATAATTTTACTCAATTCTAGCCATAGTGGTTACAAGACCAGATAATAATGGTCTTAATTACTAATTTGAAACTTCCCATAAATAGGTCAAAGTAGTTACAAATTCTTTCCTGCATTACCAGCAGCAGAATCTTTACCTAGCAGCAGAATCTATGCCTAGCAGCCTAGCAGTACTATTATAGTACTAGCAGTAGGAACTTCTGCTTCAGCAGTAGCATTATTAACACTAGCAGCAGAATCATCTGCTTCAGCAGTAGAATTAATAACACTAGCAGCAGAACCACAAACCACTAATTGAGTCAGGGTAAACAGGGACCTGATGGGTGTACACTCCGTACCTCCAAGCCCATTACCAGGTGTGAATTGATCCCTCAAGTGCACTAAATTTTCCAACAATCCTCCCCAAATTTAGTTCACTTCCTTTGCATGAAAATAAACATTAAACAAACATGTGCATAAATGAAAATATCTTGAAGATTGAATTCTCATCTTAGTACATTACACGTTCAAATATTCGAGAATCAGGGTGTTCTAAGAATTGAACCCTTCAACCCATTTGAATACCTGAAGATAAAATACACACAAGTTTCAAACACTTAATTGCTCCTGACACTATACAAGCCATGTGTCCATATCCAATTCATAAATGTTGTAAAAGTTAAAAGTCCAAAGCTTCCTGAAGCGGCAAAACTTCAACATTTACATAGGTGGTTCCTCTTTATTCATGCTCCTGCTTAGCACTTTTTTAAAGAAAATAACCATTGAGAAGTAAAGACTTCATCCTCCTTTTCAGCAGGTTCTGAGCACAACCTTGGGATGATAATAAAACATGTGCTCCAGTCCACTAAATGTTCAGCTTTCCGCATTGAACTCAACTCCCAAGTTTCCTCAGGGGGGAGTTGGGTGTCTTAGCATTCAGTGACTAAGTTGGACTTCAAACTCATCCCTTTAGCAGACTTTAAAACCAAGTCTCTAGCCAAACCCTTCGTCAAGTGATCAGCTAAGTTTTGTTGAGATCTAACGAACTCTATAGATACCACCCCATTCATGATAAGCTCACGAATCATGCTATGCCTGACACCTAAGTGTCTAGACTTCCCATTGTACATCTGGCTATAAGCCTTTGCCAATATAGCAGCACTATCACAACGAATAGAAATAGGTGCTATAGGTTTAGGCCACAATGAAATCTCAAGAAGCAAGTTTTTCAACTATTCAGCTTCTTTACCAGCAGCTGCTAAGGCCACAAATTTAGATTCCATTGTTGAACTGGTGATGCAAGTTTGCTTCTTGGATGCCCAAGAAATTGCACCTCCACCAAGTAGGAATACCCAGCCACTGGTAGACGAATTGTCTTCAGTGTTACTGATCCAACTTGCATCAGTGTATCCTTCTACTACTGAAGGATAACCAGTATATGAGAGACTATAATCCATAGTTCTATTCAAATACTTCAGTACCCTCTGAATTGCTTGCCAATGATGAGCACTAGGATTACTAGTATACCTGCTCAATTTTCCCACAGCAAATGCAATATCAGGTCTTGTACAAGTCATGGCATACATTAGGCAGCCAATCACCCTAGAATACTCAAGTTGAGATACAGCTTTACCAGTATTAGGCATGAACTTCTCACTTGTATCCATAGGAGTACTCACTGGAGTACAATCAAAGTAATTGAATTTCCTCAACACCTTCTCAATGTAATGAGACTGAGAGATAGAAATTTTGTTACTTTCATGTTTAATCCTTATACCAAGGATAACATCAGCCTCCCCCATATCCTTCATGGAGAACTTTAATGACAAAAATTCCTTTGCGAGGTCAACTTGAGTTTGGTCAGTGCCAAAGATCAACATGTCATCAACATATAGACAAATGATGACTCCTTTACCAGATTCATCAAATTTGCTATATACACATTTGTCAGACTGGTTAAGTAAATAACCACTAGACAAAACCACTTCATCAAATTTTTGATGCCATTGCTTAGGTGCCTGTTTCAGTCCATATAAGGACTTAATCAGTTTACACACCTTGTTTTCATTGCCAGGCATGATGAAGCCCTGAGGTTGGTTCATATAAACCTCCTCATCCAATTCACCATTCAAGAAAGCTGTCTTCACATCCATCTGATGAATAATCAGATTGTGAATTGATGCCAAAGCAATTAGCAATCTTATGGTACCGATACGAGCCACATAGGCATAAGTATCAAAATAGTCTATCCCTGACTTTTGTTTAAAGCCCTGAATGACTAGTCTAGCCTTGAACTTTTCAATAGTTCCATCTACTTTCATTTTCCTTTTGAAAATCCATTTGCAACCCAAAGGTTTGCAACCAGGTGGTAGATCAGCCAACACCCAAGTGTTGTTGCCCATGATGGAATCCATTTCATCATTTATTGCTTCTTTCCAGAAAGCAACATCCTGGGACTTCATTGCTTCTTCAAATGTTTTGGGATCATCCTCAACAATGAAGCAATAGGAGTATTGGTCAGAGACCTCATCCCTTGTTCCTTCAATTAAATATAATTGAAACTCAGGTCCAAATGACTTTGGAGTCCTGACCCTATTGCTCTTTCTGAGCTCAGGTTCAGGTTGTTGAACCACAACCTCATCAGAGACCTCTGATACACCAATATCATTAGTTCCATTAGGAATCCTCTGACTTGGTCTAGGGACTGATGAGGATCTATTCTCATCAAAAATTACATCCCTTGATTCAATTATTGAGTTAATTGAAACAGATTCATTAGGTTCAATAACATAGAACCTATATGCTTTGGAATGCTCAGCATATCCAACAAAGATGCATTCAATGCCTCTTTCACCCAAAGTCTTTAGCTTTGGATCAGGGAGTCTTACAACAGCCCTACAACCCCAAACCCTGAGAAAGTTCAGGTTGGGTTTTCTTTTAGTCCAGAGTTCATAAGGGGTTATCTTGTTCCTTTTATTGGGAACCCTATTTAATAAATAGCAAGCTGTCAACATAGCTTCACCCCAGAATCCTTGACTCAGCCCTGAATAGGACAACATGGAATTAACCATCTCCTTTAGCACTCTGTTTTTCCTTTCAGAAATACCATTTTGCTGAGGAGTATAGGGAGCAGTTGTCTCATGAATTATACCAACAGACTGAAAATACAGAGTATCCATGTACTCACCTCCCCTATCAGTCCTTAATCTCTTGATCAGGGACTCTTGTTGCAATTCAACCTCAGTTTTAAATACTTTAAATTTACCTAATGCTTCATCCTTAGTATGTAATAAATAAACATAACAAAGCCTAGAAGCATCATCAATAAAGGTCACAAAGTATTTCTTATTCCCCAAAGAGGGAGTAGCATGAAGATCACATAAATCACTATGAATCAGTTCCAACACTTTAGTTTCACGTTTTACACTTTGAAATGGTTTCTTAGTTATTTTGTTCATCATACAAGTTTTACACTTTTCAGTGTCCATATCAAAGGCTGGAATTAACCCATCCTTGGACATATCTTGCATTCTCTTAAAATGTACATGGCCAAGTCTAGCATGCCATAAGGTTGAATCATTTAATTTAGAGGTCGACATAAAAGCAGAATTAACAATATCATGAACAATGTTAAGCCTGAACATTTGATTACACAAATAACCAAAACCAATAAACACACCATGTTTAGACAAAACAAACTTATCAGATTCAATCACTTGTTTATAACCACAATTATTCAAAACACTACTAGAAACCAAATTCTTTCTAATATCAGGAACATGTAAAACATTAAATAAAGAAACAATCTTTCCAGAACTAAATCTTAAATCCACACATCCTCTTCCATGCACCAGGGCAGTTGACTCATTTCCCATATGAAGAATAGAACCATCATTCATTGACTCATAGGTCTTGAACCAGCTTCTATCTTTACATACATGAATTGTTGCTCCAGAGTCAACCCACCATGCAACATCATCATCCTGCACAAAGTACACTTCAGATATATATGAAACATAATAAATCTCAAAAGACTTATCAAATATATTCTGACCTTTTAGAGAATTGGTATTACCATTCCCAGATCCACTTGTGCCTGATCCATTGGCTTTATTGCCAATTTTAACACCTTTACAATCCTTCCTGAAGTGTCCAATTTTACCACACTTCCAACAAGTAGCTTTTGGCTTCTTGTTAAGATCAGTTTTGGTGTTATCATGATGTTTACGTTTGCCCTTGTTGTCATTGTACCTGGTAGAGTTGTTATGCTCCACCATATTGACAACTGCTGGACCAGTAGCTTTGCTACTCTTTGGCTTGTCATTGTCTTGTGCTTTGAGTGATTCCTCAATGCGCAAATGACTGCCCAACTCAACAAGAGTTAATTCCTCCTTCTTATGATTCAGCATATGCTTGAAATCTTTCCAAGAAGGAGGTAATTTATCAATGATACAAGAGACTGAAATAGCCTCATCCATGTTCATCTTGTGTTGTGTGAATCGACCAAGTATACTAAGAAGTTCATTGTATTGTTCCATGACAGGTCTAGAATCGACCATTTTGTAATTGTTAAAATTACTTACAAGGAACTTCTTACTTGATGCATCCTCAGCCATATATTTGGCTTCCAAGGAATCCCATAGTTCTTGAGAAGATTCAACATTCTGATAAAGATCAAATAGAGAATCAGACATACCATTGAGGATTAATCCTCTGCAGACATAATCATCATTCTCCCATTTGCTTCTATTCCTTATTTGTTCCACAGTAGCATCATCCCCGTGATCTTCAGGAATGGAAGTGCTCAGAACATACACCACATTCATACTTGACAACAAGAAGTGCATCTTCTTTTGCCATCTTCTGAAATCGATACCTTCAAACTTTTCCAATTTGGAAAAGTTAGCAGCCATATGCCTCATAGCAGCAGCCATTGATTATCACTAAATAGTTTCTATTGATTGTTGGTTGAGTTTGATGTGTCTGATGTGTTCCCAGAACAGGGTAAAAATAATCAAAAATTCAATGGTACCGGATATTCACTTGAAATCGTGTTATCACTTTCCAATAGAAACTATTCGACCTTATGCCTGGGTTACACGAATATCTCTATGGGATAAGACCAAGTGATGTTCTTGTTTTAGGCACAAATCAAGAACCAATTTGCTTTCAAGTGTTTATGTTCTATCTCGTCTATTCATGCAGATGTGATGATCTCTATTTAAGTTAGAGATTACTCAAACCTAGTCAAAGGGAATTATGAGAATTAATTGGTCAATTAATCTCCTCATAATTTTCCTCAATTCTAGCCATAGTGGTTACAAGACCAGATAATAATGGTCATAATTACGAATTTGAAACTTCCCATAAATAGGTCAAAGTAGTTACAAATTCTTTCCTGCATTACCAGCAGTAGAATCTCTGCCTAGCAGCAGAATCTATGCCTAGCAGCCTAGCAGTACTATTATAGTACTAGCAGTAGGAACTTCTGCTTCAGCAGTAGCATTATTAACACTAGCAGCAGAATCATCTGCTTCAGCAGTAGAATTAATAACACTAGCAGCAGAACCACTAATTGAGTCAGGGTAAACAGGGACCTGATGGGTGTACACTCCGTACCTCCAAGCCCATTACCAGGTGTGAATTGATCCCTCAAGTGCACTAAATTTTCCAACACAAATATTACTAGTTACATGTTTTGGGTGATTCAAGAATGGATCAAAAGCAGTTACACGATAACTCGAAAAAAATAGTAATTTGTATGTTTACTTGTTTTGTATTAGTAATATAATAGACGTTTACTTTTTCAAATGTGCCATTATGGCATGTGAATACTCATTTGGTAATTGAACTTATTTTTTTTTATTTTATTAATAATATTCAACAAAATGATCATAGTATTCAAATATTTTTTTGAACTAAAAGGGCCCGCCTGAAAATTTTATTCAAGATCACTCCTGATCGTGGAGGTAATTTCTACATGAAAGTTTACATCTCAAATAAAATTTGCAAAAGAATTGAAAGCTGCATGTGTCACTGTATGTGCATCACGATTACACGTACGAGAAATCCAAGAGAAACGCAAATTTAGTTGGGATGCCCAACCTTTAATGTCACCACAATAGCAGCAAGTGACCTAGAAGGGCCAGACTCGGATGAAGCAAGAGAGATAGCAAGCTGTGAATCAGACTCAATTATCTCGTCGTACCACCCTTTCGTCATTGCAAGACTACATGCACTACGTAATGATATAAGCTCCATAGCAAGTGCTTAAGAAGCATGCCATCTTTCTCCAAGACATAAAAAAGCAAGGACCTTTCACAATTTTGAGCCGCAATACCAAGAGCACATTAGTTAAATTTAAAAGCTCCATCACAATTAAGCTTCACAATGTTAAAAGTAGGGGGACCCACTTATGTGAACTTTCTTGAGAGGAGCCATGAAGAACTGAAGGATTAGAAGCTCATAAGTGTGAAATAGTTGAATATGTTTCATGCATCATAATTAGAGGCGGGAATTACTTGAACAAGGCCAGGTTGAGCATGTTCGAAAATGAATCTGTTCCTAGACTTCCAAATATTCTATGCGATGGTGGCAATGAATGCGAGTAACTTCTTGCATTCCGACTTCGAGTTTGTTATATTTAAGATGTCGGAGATGCGAGAAATAATATTACTAGAGAACAATTCGACCCGAAGCCCAAAACTTGATCCAAACCACACTAGTTTTGTCCAAGGACACTCAAATAGTAAATGCTCCACAAACTCAACTTGAGAGTTACAAATTTGGCATAAAGGAGATGGTGAGCAATTTCGTTTAAATAGATTTTCTTGATTGGCTATAGCATTAGAGCATACCCTCCACCAAAAGGATTTGATTTTTGGAATAACTTTGTTTCTAGAATTCATACCTTGGAGACGAAGAAGATGATGTGGTTTCATGGGTCGAAAGATTGAGCCACTTAATGGCAAGCCGATAACCAGATTTGACGGTCTAATTACCTTTAGACTCATAGTGCCATATAATTCTATCATGAATATTTGTACGGGAGATGGGTATTTCAGAAATAAATTTTGCTTCCTGGTTCGATAGATGAGCCTTTAGCTTGGACATGTCCCAATAACCATTATCAATGAAGTCAGAAACACGGGATGAATTATCAAAAGGCCCACGGGGGGTTCGAACATAGAAATCTTCAGGATAAGGAACCCACTTTTTGTGTCCAAAAGTAGATATCAAAACCAATGCCAACTTGCCATCGAATACTCTGATAGAACGTTCGATATTGTAACTGTAATATCTTATGTGTTTTTTAACATTCCAAATATCTTATGTTTAATGTTGTTAAAACCTGATTACCTTGTTAAAGCTTTATGCCCCCACCACGATCCTAAAAAAAATTAACAATTTTGCTAAAAATAACAAAAAATAACAAGCGCGCGCACACAACCTCAACCACTATCATGCCCCCACCACGATCCTACCAATTTTGCTACCAAGACATGCAGTTGTGACCTTTCCTCACTCCGACCCCTGAGCTTCTTTCCTCCTTTGTGATTATTAAAAAAAAATGTGGTGTTGCAGTGATTCTAAAAAAGAACTCGCAAGTTTGTCATTTATTTTCGTTAAAAAGTTTGTCCACTATGTCGAAAAAATTTGGATTGCAACAATGTAAAAACGAACTTCACACTCGTAAATTACTGGGAACAATGCAACAATGCCAAAATTAGATACATAAATTAGCCCATACAAAATTATGAATCACTCCGTCAAGACCAAATACGAATGAGCTAGAGAACTAAGAGTTGTTGACTTACAGCGTTGCGAACCAATGAACATTACATCCACACTACCACTCCGTGCCCAAGTCCTTAAACAAAGTCTTGATACCTTTATTTCACTGCCAAAATCAAAACTTACCCAAACCAACAACAATTGTAGATTTGTAGATTCAAAAGAGTTGCACGTACATGGTGAGGGTAAGGACAGGGCAAAGAAGAAAGGAAAACGAATAAAAACAAAACATTTTATAAGCAACATTTTTCAAATGGTTAAAAACTTTCAAAGTGTTGTTCTGAAAAGCCAAGTTACAAAAACAGACCATAAGTTAAGAGTTCATTCTCGCACAATGGGACGACCAAGCCACAAATTTGTTGCTCATATTTGTTCGTCTGTGTCAGAACTCGATTTTTTTTAAAAGCTACTATTCACAAACTTCAAAAAATGAACACCAATAGACACCTTTAACAGGTGACAGATCCGGGTGGATTCGAACCACCAACCCCCTGAGATATCCCAGGCGCTCTTTCCATTTCCGAGCTCACGGATCTAGAAATATGGTATTTGGTTCAGATCTAGAAGTGGATATTGATGAGAGAGGCACTGAAATGCATCAAATCCTTTTTACCTAAATTCAACAATTTCAGTAGATGGATACGGACCTTCGTTTGATCTCCACTTGGGGTACCATTGACGTGAAATTATAAACGAAGCTTCAATACTTTCTTCAAAGACACCTTTGACAACTGCTAATTTGATTTACTCTTTTACCCCCAGGAGGTAGAAGTTCCATATCAGATTGACCCAAAATGGAAACAAAATTTAGGGTTTTTCAAATAATAATTTTAAATTTTGCGGAAAACAACATACCATGTTTAGAATAAAGAATTTTCTTTAAAAAAAAAACGGTTTTCATTTATAACCAAGACTTTGAAAACTTGGATTCAAGATTCTCCCACAGTTGCCTGCGAAAAGGTCATTTAAAAAAGTTTTTTACAACTAAGCACGCCCATATTACAAAACTTATTCTATCTTGTCACAGTTGTGCATTATCTATTGCAATAATGGAAATGCCAGCAACAAAGTTTGTAACAAAATAGAACAGCAATAATGGAAATGCCAGCAACAAGTTTTTTGTAGTAAAATAGAACATCTAGTTTTTTTTTGCAAAACATGGAAAATAAAATATACCTAACCTGAATTGTAATAAGGTTTACCTATGTCATATACAGCAGCATTTAAGACGACCAGCTGCGCATCCTAGAGAACTATACCTCTTTAGAACTAGACTATAACCTAGTTTGCCCAATTCCAAATTGTTCACCATGAGTAAATTTTAGTTTCATAGATTGTCAAAAACAGAGACCAAAACAAATTTACTTGCAAAGAAGATAAAAACCCCGACAAAATGGACTTCCATAACAATCACACAGCAGGAAAGTCGATAGTTATGTCAATGTCATACCATCAAAACTGTAGAAGAGCTATAGATGCAGAATGGTGACCACCTGATAATAATACAACCAAATGCACAAGCAACATAGCAGCAGTATACTAATAGTATTGACAGGTAGACCACCTTTGAACAGCAAGAGAACGGCCAATTCTATACGCGTACACTTGACGTCAGTAGCAAACAGCCAAACAGCATTGCATGACCCGAGAAACAACCACCCTTTCACAGGGAAAGAATAAACTCACTAAGCGAGGAGTCACCATCCATTCATATTGTTAACAGCTAAAGCCTCCCACAAAAAACCAAGGGAGCAACGGCAGAAACATTAATACACTATACTACGCAACATCCCATCACCAGCAGCAACAGCCCACCATAGAAAGATTGCGTAGACGCATCGCAAGCAGCATAACCCAACCGTAGAAACTTGCTTGTAGAATGATGAGCTTGAAAACAGCAACACCGCCAGCAGCAGCTCCACGCAACCAAGAAACCGCAACTTCAAAAAGATGTCAAACTAAATCTGAACATGGTGCTAAAAGAAGTTATCCCTTGCAAGGCCTCAAAAGTATCTCAAAATCCAACCAGAAAGGTCACAAAAGAAAGATTGTCGTTACATTACACAATAAATAAAATTTCAGCTCATTAACTACAAAGCTCAACAAGAGCACCACACTACAAGCTTTGGTGTCCAGGAGAAAACGTGTACCCGAGCCTAAAATCTAAGAACAATAACCAATACCATAATAAAGCAATAAAATATTCTCTGAGGAACAGTAAGCAAGATAGACCCATTTATAACAACTATCCACAAACAATAACCAATACCATAATAAAGCAATAAAATATTCTGAGGAACAGTAAGCAAAATAGACCCATTTATAACAACTATCCACAAACATCCCTTGGAAACATAAAGAGATTGATTCCTTTGAACATTTTTAAAAGTTGTATTACACTCTCAAAATGGAATAATGCGACGACGGCGGGCAGCGTTTGCTTTGATTTTGTAAGTTGGTAAACTAGTATCAATGTTTTGCAATATCAGTGATCCTGTATCCTGATATAAGTGTTAGTTTTTGGCCAGATATGTAACCATCTTTTAGATCAAAACTATTGATCAAGAGCATTAAGTTGAGAGCTTGCGTTCGAATTTGCGCTAGTCTTATTATACTATTGAGCTAACTTGAAAACGTGTGATTGAATTAACTTAATATGAAAAGTGTAACAAACATCTGGTCTAGCGGTATGTGAGTTACCGATCAATCAAAATTTTGTGGGTTCAAATCTCAATTGCAAAATGTGTTGCTAAAAGATTTGAGAACTTGTGTTCTATCTAGTGTCATGGCCTGGTGTGTGTCATATGAACTTGGACCTGTGAATGGTGCAAGAATAATATAAGTAGTTGATTTGAGTGTACCTTTTAATGAATAGCACGTGTTAGGTTGATCTTGATGTTGCTCAAGAGATAAACATTGTCAAGCGTGAGTATATCACATCTATGTTAATTAGATGTTGTTGACCGGATACGTGTCAGGTTTGTTGACGCCACAATTTGAATGGTGCGGAGTATAGGCCTTTAAGCACACACAGACACACCCCGCCCAAAAGAGGCGCAGACACCAGAGGAGAGATCCCGGGCAACCCCGTGCGATCTCTCCCCTCCAACCAAAAAACTTTTTTTTATTAGGGATAAAAGGTGACCTGCCATGCGAGCGCACCCATCATGGCAAAGGTCAAACAAACAACAACAACAAAGTCTGTAACAGGACATACAGAACTCATAAAAGAGCCCCGTTACATCCCGCTAAATATTACTCTACATACAAACCTGAACACCATACTTGATGATATTACATCAACATCAATTCCGAATATGTGCTCATCATCAAACACTGAATCAAGAATGTCACATCTCTAGATCCATCTGAAAGATGACAGAAGTATGTCTGACATCATAATACCTGCAGCATCGAATCCATTAGGGATAGCTATTCAACCAAAGAATTAAACTAATAATCAGTGTTACTCGACGAGTAATCGCTGGATGCCTAAGTGATTAGGAGCTACTCGGATAGGCTACTACTCGGCTATTTGAATTATTAAGGGGGTGTTTGTCTAAGCTTATATGTGGCTTATTTTGAGACTTGTGGGCTTATATAAGTTAAGCCGAAATCAAATAAGCTCGTAAGCCCGCATATAAGCTTAAACAAACACCCCCTAAGTTCATGTACAACAACAACAACAAACCCAATCCCGCCGGGGCAGGGTATGGGGAGGTAGGATGTAGACAGACCCTACCCCTCCCCCAGGAAAAACCCGGAGGTAGAGAGGCTGCTTCCAAAGAGACTTCCGGCAAGTGCTAGTGTGCGCGTGAGCTCGAGGAAGAGCAAAAGCAGAAGAACAACCGAAAAAACATAGGAGTCAACAAGCATACAAAGGAGCAGGAAAAACAAGCAAGCACAGAAACGCAAACACCAAAACAAAGTAGGAACAAAAGCACAAAAAGCAAAGAGCACGAACCCAGAAAAGCAGGCGAACCAAAGGAGAGCAAAAGACAAAGCAAAAGCGGAGCAACGGGGCCTAAAGCAAAAGGCAAAGCAAAGCAGAGCAACGCACGGGGCCTAAAGCTAAGGCAAAGCAACCCAAAACACACCTAGCCTAAGCTACCCGCAAATCCTAATTCTATCCCTCATAGACATAATTAAGAGGCCTGATAACATATACAACCGCTATTCTAGTAAAAAAGGCTTCGCCACTGCTAATAACATAATACAACCGCAGTGAATTAAGAGGCCTGATAAATATAAAATGAAAACGAATAAACAGCGATAAAATTCATTAAAAAATAAAAACATAGAACGAAACCGTACCTTCAATTAACGCGCTCTCGATCATATAATTGCACATCAACACCGGTTCAATGATACATCAAATCACGGTTCAATCACACCAAACATACATAGATCGGTAACCAATCTGTGTGTATAACGTGATGACTGAACCTTCTTCCATGGTAACGATACGATATGCAATCGTTTATAGGTGGGAGGATATGAGATGTTGGGATTTGGGGTTTTATAGAAGTTAGGGTGGTAAATGGACGGATGAGATTAAAAGTAGGGATAATGATCTAACGGCTGGTATAAGAGTAAGTGACGTGTGGTTATAAGAATTTCCGAGTAAGGCGGTTCGCACGAGAAACTTGACAAAAACTATATCGTTACTTGGCGGGTAAGTTTGATATTTCTTTTACCCACCCTTTGCAAGTTCACAGCTGACCCGACCCGACCCACACAACCTGGTTCAACCTATGTAACCGACAGTTAACAATTCTTTTATTTTTTTTCTTTTTGAGTAAAGTCCGAAATACATATGGTTTGTCTAGTGTCTCACTTTACATCCTTGTTGTTTTTTTTTTTTTTTTTGCACAAAATCATCCCTCCGTTAGTAAAGTTGGCACAAAACCTCGCTTTACATCCTTGTTGGTCGAAAACTGCTTAAGTTTTGGTAGTAAACAGCCCTTGTTTTGCATTTTCAGGTTAAAATCTCACAAGCCTTGATGTAAAACATCATTCCGGACAAATTTCGTGTTTTACACTTTTGATGATTCGGACCAGAAAAGGGTCAAAATCGTGATTTAAAATCGATACAGAAACATTTTTATCAAACGTGAGAAAAACGGAAGAAACGAATAAAAACATGAGAAAATGGATGAAAACGTATAAAAACGGGCGAAAACTGATAAAAACGTATGAAAACATGAGAAAAACGGACGAAAACGTAAGAAAACGTGAAAAAAATGACGAAAACATGTAAAAAACGGACGAAAACGGATAAAAACGTGAGAAAAACGGACGAAAAAAGATAAAAACGTAAGAATAGTCAATGAGGACTAACGATGCAAATATTTTAACTCTTGTTAGGAGATAACGGAAAATAATTTGCATCGTTAGTCCTCATTGACTGATTTTACTAACGGAGGATGTAAAGCGAGACACGGGACACGGGATAAAAAAAAACATGAGGATGTAAAGCGAGACACGGGACAAATCACAAGGATGTATTTTAGACTTTACTCTTTCTTTTTTTAAATCAAGACCGGCTTCCAGTTTAAACCGACCCAATTAACCGGGGTTTTAAACATTTACTATTTGAGTAGTTTGTGTGTATAAGACACATAAATCTATAGATACAGATCAAAATTGAAAATTGAACTCAAGTAAGTTTATCCAAAATCAAAACTTTTTCGACTTGTTATTGTTTCCTAAGCTTCTTACTCATAATTCAATCTCCATTTAAGGGTAAAGGGTCTCGGGAAAACCTTAAAAGATAGTTGGTGACATGTCAGCGACTTATTTGAATAACCCGATGACCTGCCAATTGTAGAAGTAGGATAGCGAGAGAATATTTAAAAGATTCTATCACGGGACTGAAATATGTAAAAGATTCTATCACGGGACTGAAATAACCAAACTAGAAAAAACTTTTAGGAAAGAGAAATATTATTTTATCTTTTATGTGTGTATTGTGAGTAATATTTGTGTTTTGGGGTATTTTTAAATGATAAAAAAAAGAAAAAAAAAAAAGTAATTGAATAGAGAGAATGTGTTGCAATCGTTGAAGGGGAAAAAAAAGAAAAGAAAAAAAGATAAAAAATAAAAAATAAATAAAACTTTTTCAAATCCGACAAACAATAGCCACTTCAAAAGTCATGCCGAGGGGGTCTTACAACGAACAAGAGTTTTTCCATTGTAAAAGCATACGTAGCAATCAACGAATTTTGGCAAAATAGATGTGACCCAATTCCCCAGTTCAGAATGCATTAAGAAAAACCTCCCTCCCATACAAGAAAAATCAAATACAAGACATCTTATAAATAACTTTTTCCATATGCCTATAAACTTTTCAAGTTTGTACAAAAGAGCCAATGATACATTGACAAGCTGATGAACTCAAATAAGTACATTTTATTACTATCATTTATCCTATTAATTTGACTTGTTTTACTATATTATGTATGAGGATTGATACTTAATCGTTTACTTTTGTAATTCTCAGGTAAAAACAAGCATTTGGTGAAACTTGGCGATTTTGGACTAATAATGGAGCAAAACATGCATAAAGTGAAGAGTCTACTGAAATGGACAAGATCAAGTTAAATCTGCTCCAGATGCGCCGCATCTCACTCATGACATGCGCCGCATCGATATCAATATTTCACCGGATACGATCCAAGATACAAGAGGACATGCGCCGCATCTAATCATGGAGTTACGCCGCATCTTCTGGCGGTGTAAGAATATTCCTGAATATTATAATCTTGGACCCCACGCGAAGTTAAGTCAATGCGCCGCATCTACTTACTAGATGCGCCGCATCTTCCCTCAGACAGAAACTATAAATACCCCAAGACCAGACGAATTCCAGAGCTTTGGTGAGTGCATTATTTTAGATTCGAAGACCGAAGCAGAAGAACCCTAGGACGAATTCAGTCAAGGCAGCAGCACAAGACACACCAAACGAAGATACAAGAGCTGTAAGAAGGTGCTGCATGTGTTTAATTCATTAAGTAGTTTTGTTTTATTGTGTTAGCAAACTTTAATTCATCAGGATTGATGGGCTTGTGTTATGTTATCATTCACTTCAACTCCCCTTAAAATTGCTTTCCCATCGATTAAAGTTTATATGTTGATGTCTTTGGTTACTACTTATTAGTGCATTGATCACCTCTGTGTTTATTAGTGGCTTGTGTAATGTGGCAACGGAAAGGTTGCACTCCCACGGTTATTACTAAATTGATCACTTAGGAATAACTTTTAGACATAAGTCATCATTAAGGGTTTACTCGCCGATAAGCTTAGGACCAACGAGAAAGGATTAACTACATACACTTCATATAAAGCTATCAATAAAACAAGTGACAAACTACTTAATTATAAGGACAGCCCTCTTATTGTCTCGAGTATTTATCTGTGTACGTGTGTGCTACTTGCTGATTCATGCCTATTGGTTTATTTTACTATTTAATTGCAAACAAATCGTGCCAGTCTCTCAGGCTGAAAACCCCCTTGCGTTAGGATATTAAAATACTGATTAGAATAACGAGATAATACATTCCACTCTTAGTGATCGACACTCTACTTACCATTATATTCATACTGACCGGGTACACTGCTCGTTAAGTGTGTGTGTTATTGATAAGTCGGCTAAATATAAATTTAAAACTTGAGTAGGCATTAAAACTGCTAAACCGCAACGACACACGCAGCACATCAAGTTTTTGGCGCCGTTGCCGGGGAGTGAATTGTTATTATCTGTTAATTTGATTAGTATTTTAATTAGGTTTTTCTTTTTATTAGATTAATTGCATCATTGTATTATTTTGCATATTTGTTGTTTTGTGTGTTATTTGTTTGCCTTTATTTTTGTTTTTGTGTTTATTTTGTTGTGTGTTTTTATTTGTTTTTATTTTTCGTATTTTTTCTGTTCTGCTATCGTTGTACTGTGCTAAATCAAACGATACGGCGCATCTGATCTCTCAGATACGGCGTATTGCGTTTAATTTTTTTAAAATACAACGCGTTTAATTAATTCGATACGACGCATCTTTTCCCCAAGATACGGCGTATCTGTTTTTAATAAGCAATTTTTTCTAAGCGATAAAGTAATACGACGCATCTGCTTTAGCAGATACGGCGTATCTGTTTAAAAAAAAAAAAAAATTCTAAACGTTAACGCCATACGACGCATCTGCTTTAGCAGATACGGCGTATCTATTATTTTAATTAAAAACAGTTTGCGAATTATTAAACAGATACGACGTATCGATCTCTGTCGATACGGCGCATCTTCTTAATCAAAAATCTTGTATTTTTAAACGTAACGAAAATACGGCGCATTAACTTTCGTTAATACGACGTATTTAATTTTAAATAAATATCGATTTTTGATTAATTAATTCGATACGGCGCATTCATAAAATTCTAAGCGGCGTATCTATTTTCTGGATAAAGTCTGATTAAATTTTAACGATTATAAGATACGGCGTATCCAACTATTTGGATACGGCGCATCGTCTGCAGATATCAGCTATTTGTATTCATATATCCGTTTCTATATTCATTAATTTCTCTTCTAGCGAACAAATCCTACTGATGATTTTACCTTGGATGACAGATTTTGCTATGGAAGACATGTCAGTTAACGGATATCTTGCTAAGGAATGCTTGTTTTCAGATTCATTCAATGTGCTCATGATCGATGCAGATTTATTCTCTTGGGAGACTCCTCTTGAAGCTGCTTTTAAGGAATTCATGCGTTTATGCAACATTGACAAAGAGGTATTCTCTTATGATGTATTTGTGAGGTACACTGGAGAAGAATTGTCGCTCTTATGGCCTATCGTTGAAGCCGAAGGATTGAACTGGACTACTATCGAAGAAGATGATGGGAAATTCTATCTTGCATACATGGACTCAAGCAACAACAGCTGTGGTGGAGGCAACACCCAAATCTCTTACATGCCTTATTCCGAACAGTACTGGGGATTAAATGAGACCTATCTGGATAATGACAGAAATTATGCTTTGGCGGAATTACTATTTCATGGCAGATTGGTAAGATTGATAGACCTCTCCCTCAATGATTGGCTAGAACTCAAATATGGTAGTCCGGAATTTGCCCCTGCAAATGAAGTCAAGCAGATTATGACTTCATGGTTGACTCGGAGTTTTAAGAAGCAATTTAACGAGTTCATGGAGATAAAAAAGAATATGATTGGAAAGGCTTGCTTTGACGTTAACCACGATCCTAACGATGTTGATTTTTCAGAATGGTTGGCTAGTAAGTTTAATAACCATAAGAGCATGGATCGAGCTACTAAGGATGCATTATGGGTATATTGGATGAGAGGAGAAGACGAAGAAGTAGAAAGCAATTATGGGCCGTCACTTCATGATTCAACAATCAATGAGGGCATTGAAGAACTTTTCAGAATTGACATTGATGTGTTCGATTATGAGACACCCTTGTGCAAGCAGTTCAAGGAATTTAACTACCTTCTTCAAGTCGACGATGATGTGCTTACTGGAGATCTACCAGGATTTAAGACTTATGACGATTTCAAAAACACCTGGTGCTACGAATGGAATGACCAAGTACCATGGGTTTGGGATAAACCATGGGATGTTGAGCACATTAATCACACCTGTACACCCTTCGTTTTCAAGGACGGAAGTAGTGTTTGGCCGACCTGTGATTATAAAAATGACGGAACCTGTAATGGGGGAAGTATAATTGGGATGAAACGCGTTGGAAACGATGTAACCTTTGAAGATTATGAATGGTACGATAATGTTGAAGACTGCCCACAAAAATCGGAGGCTTTACAAGAAAAGGGCAAAATTGAACGCTTGAAAGGACTTAAGGGGACATCGGATACTACTTTCTGGGAATGGGTGCATAAACAGTTTGATGATTTCACGAAGCTTAGTCGACGGTTACAATATGATTTGGAAAGAGAATGGGAGGCGATTCAAGATGATAATAATAATGAGTCGTTGATTGAGGAATTAGACGACTATTTGATTAAGGATCCTTATTTTAAGTTTGTTGACAAGGACGAAGAAGAATTCACCAAAAGAAAGTGTCAACTACTTGGGATCCCTTACAATGAGCCACCCGCAATGATTACTGAGAAATTTAAAATCATCAAATATTCTTTAGGTCCTGATGAAGAGTATACTGCGGCGAAGACAAAGAGTTATATTAGATTAAGTCGAACGGAAGAAAACGTCGCAGAGATATACGGGAAAATCTTTCGGATGAAGGAAGAAGGATGGACCGTGACAAGAACTAAATGAAGAGCTGAACGTGAGTCTAACTTGAAGACTCTGGAATAAAGACAAGTGCTTACCGGGAGACAACCCGGAGAATTTTTATTATTCTGTTTTCTGTGTCGAGTCAGTCAGGCCCGCATGAGGATACGGCGTATCTCCATCCTGAGATGCGACGCATCTCCTGCAATGGTCATATCATATTTTAATTTTCTGCATTTTTTATTTCCGACTTTAAAACTTTTTATCAGTTTATTTTAATGCGGCGCATCCCTGGTTAAGGATGCGGCGCATCTTTATTCTGATCCGTATTAATTCCAGGCTCGATACGGCGTATCTTCTTCCATAAGATACGGCGCATCGACTGACCTGATGATTTTCAGTTTTAATTTTTTAAGTTTTATTTTTATCTAACTAATAATGTATTATGCAAGTTTGAACCTTTCTTATCTTAGGTGTGTTTTAAAGTGTTGGTGGTATTATAGTTTTCTGGATTTCCTGTGGATACACCAAATATGAAGCTTTAACGTTCTAATTCACAAGAAAGATGATTTTTGCTCTTATACTAATGGAGGATCATACCGAGCAAATCTCAGGGGAGTTTTTCTGTTCTAATTCTTTTATTTTCCAGTTTTTAAGCTTTTATACAAACAACGAGGACGTTGTTTAACTTAAGTGGGGGGATTGGAGAATTAGAACACTTAACAATTACTTGTCCTAAACTTTTTCAAAAATTATGCTTAAAATGTGCTTAATATATCAAACTTAAATTATTTTTTTTTAGCATGTTTTTGTTTAAGATCTAAGTTGCATAGCTGCACACATGACGTTATTTTCAAAAATTGTGATTTTTCAAAATTCACAAATCTATGAGTGTGCCGGTGACTTATAAACTTTAGAACTTGGCTTGTATACTATTCGAGACCACCATAATGAGTATTATTTTATAATTGGAATGACTTGTCTAAATTGGTAAAATTCTAGGATTACACCCAAATAGCCTATTATATGTTATGTGTTATTAACTAACTACACTGGTTAGTTAACCCCCGTATAAACCCTTTTGTTACTCTCATTTTTAGAGTAAGATACCCCTAGAAAAACACTCAGAGCCATTCCTTTCGTTTCTTACACCTATGTTTAAAATGTTTCGTTACACCCTTACACCTTAGCCTACCCTGTAGATTAGAATCCGTGGTTGGTTAATTGCTATAGGCAAAGTGTGTTTCCTTACATTACCTGTGTTCGCGTGCGTAATTCATTATCTTTGGTTAGGTCGGGAAATTGCACAATGCAATTGGAGTGAAAGTAAATATTGTATATCTTTGAGTTTATTTTTCGTGTGTTTACTACTTTCACTATTACCGTTATTTCTGAAGTATGAAAAGTATGGAAAAATTATCCAGAATTATCATTATAGTGATGTGGTGAAATTTTACACATCTTTAGTTTAAAAAAAAAAAAGTTGGAAGTTTGTTTTTAAACCAACGATGTAAAGTTATGTAAGTGGTCGATATCACCACTATTTGTTGTACTATATCTATGGATTGAATGGGAATTGGCAGTTATGGGAACGCCAATTAAGGTTTATTCTTTGATTAAGATCTTGTTGAGTATAATTCGTGTCTACCTAAAGCGTGTGTTTCAAGTGTTAAAGCGTGAGTTATTCAATGATATGAGTCTTATTCATGGGATGGTTGGGATAGTGATTAACCACACTTAGGATTTTAATTTATTTGTTTTGTTTATTTTTCATTTTACACCAATTTATATCCCAAATATTATCCATACCCTATATTATTCTTTATCCAACCAAACCTTTGATTTATTGAGATTAGGGATTTGAGCAATCTTAAGTATCGTAGTCGTGGATTCGGCTATGTATTTATGATTTTGTCGCCCTTTTTGATATATTATTATTGGTGAAGTTTGGACCTATCTTTAGCCTATTCGAGTTAAGGATTTGAGCAATTGCAAGTATCGTGTTCGTGGATTCGATCATGTATTTGTGATTTTGTCGCCTTTTCTGGAATTTGAGATCGATAGTGAAAGAGAATAATTAACCCTTAAGCCTACAAACCCTTTTTACCGCTTTAGACTTGTTATTCCTTGGCTTTAGTGGGGGAGATGTGTATACTTGCCAAGCTTATGATAGAATATTCGTCGCGACTGGACAGTTAAACGATTAGATTTGCTTTTATCAAATTATTTTATTATACTTCTAATTCGTTAAAGTGTTTAGTTGTGTGATTATGAATTAAACGAATACATGCTTGATATAAAAATAAATCCTAACATCTTTTAGGATACATTTTCATAAGAGAAATTCTAAGGTTTACTTGGGGACAAGTAAAGTTCAAGTGGGGGGATATTTGATGAACTCAAATAAGTACATTTTATTACTATCATTTATCCTATTAATTTGACTTGTTTTACTATATTATGTATGAGGATTGATACTTAATCGTTTACTTTTGTAATTCTCAGGTAAAAACAAGCATTTGGTGAAACTTGGCGATTTTGGACTAATAATGGAGCAAAACATGCATAAAGTGAAGAGTCTACTGAAATGGACAAGATCAAGTTAAATCTGCTCCAGATGCGCCGCATCTCACTCATGACATGCGCCGCATCGATATCAATATTTCACTGGATACGATCCAAGATACAAGAGGACATGCGCCGCATCTAATCATGGAGTTACGCCGCATCTTCTGGCGGTGTACGAATATTCCTGAATATTATAATCTTGGACCCCACGCGAAGTTAAGTCAATGCGCCGCATCTACTTACTAGATGCGCCGCATCTTCCCTCAGACAGAAACTATAAATACCCCAAGACCAGACGAATTCCAGAGCTTTGGCGAGTGCATTATTTTAGGTTCGAAGACCGAAGCAGAAGAACCCTAGGACGAATTCAGTCAAGGCAGCAGCACAAGACACACCAAACGAAGATACAAGAGCTGTAAGAAGGTGCTGCATGTGTTTAATTCATTAAGTAGTTTTGTTTTATTGTGTTAGCAAACTTTAATTCATCAGGATTGATGGGCTTGTGTTATGTTATCATTCACTTCAACTCCCCTTAAAATTGCTTTCCCCTCGATTAAAGTTTATATGTTGATGTCTTTGGTTACTACTTATTAGTGCATTGATCACCTCTGTGTTTATTAGTGGCTTGTGTAATGTGGCAACGGAAAGGTTGCACTCCCACGGTTATTACTAAATTGATCACTTAGGAATAACTTTTAGACATAAGTCATCATTAAGGGTTTACTCGCCGATAAGCTTAGGACCAACGAGAAAGGATTAACTACATACACTTCATATAAAGCTATCAATAAAACAAGTGACAAACTACTTAATTATAAGGACAGCCCTCTTATTGTCTCGAGTATTTATCTGTGTACGTGTGTGCTACTTGCTGATTCGTGCCTATTGGTTTATTTTACTATTTAATTGCAAACAAATCGTGCCAGTCTCTCAGGCTGAAAACCCCCTTGCGTTAGGATATTAAAATACTGATTAGAATAACGAGATAATACGTTCCACTCTTAGTGATCGACACTCTACTTACCATTATATTCATACTGACCGGGTACACTGCTCGTTAAGTGTGTGTGTTATTGATAAGTCGGCTAAATATAAATTTAAAACTTGAGTAGGCATTAAAACTGCTAAACCGCAACGACACACGCAGCACATCACAAGCCAAGATCACTTCAAATAGCGCTGCAAATACATTGTAGGTACTATCTCAAACAATGGGACAATTAACCCACTGGTTTTGTTATACAACAGGTTTTGTGCCCGCGCTTCGCTGCGCGATTTTTTGAGACACAGTTATGCACATCATAGGTTTAAAGTAAATAAATAGCAATTGTAACAGTAAATTGGTGCATTCATCAATACAGGAATCAAAAAATGGTAAGTCATTAAGAATTGATAGAAATTAGCTCATACATCATGGCGTCCATATTTGTAGATAAAATATGCATACTACAAACATTGTTTGAATCATTGATGCACGGTGGTTCAACCCAATCATAAGCTTTCATATGCAAGGAGTCATAAAAGACCTTCTTCAGGATATTCATTTCTGCGCATCGTTGAAATAAGCAGATAAGCACTCGAAAAGGACCCAACATCTGCTTCAGCATGCAAAATAGAAGGAATGTTAACCACAATATGACATGTGATACAGTCGATTGCATCTTGAAGGCTCAATCGGGCTTAGGTCGCATTGTTTGCAATTGAAAAGTGGAAAGACAAAATATTTTAAAAGAAAGAATACCTGAGGATTGAGGATGTTGCTAGTGACAACAGAGCCAATAATAGATCTATTAAGCCCTTTGATGTTCCGGTACACAAATGAAACGTTCCCAGCTAGTAGGATTGAATCCTGGAAAGCATACAAAAGTATAAATATTGACGAAATGACAACATTTCAAAATGTAGAAAAGACAATTTAATAAATTACCAGTGCCAAGCAATAGGCAAGTGAGGAAAACCTCCGAGTCTCCGACTTTAGTTTGCTTGTCCTCTTCAGGGTTAATCCCAACAACAACACCTCTGTCTTGTTTTTCACCAGGAAGTGGATGTACTTCGATGTTTGAAAACAAAGATAATGAATCCAAATTCCTCAAAACTTGCCTCTGCGCTTCAATGTTAAACACGTTCCCCAGTAGAAGCTGTAAAATTACATTAAGGGGGTGTTCGGTTAAGCTTAACAACAAACCTTTATAGCTTTAACAAACAGCCGTCTGACATATTTAAATATAATTTTATGTCAACGAACGGGAAACCAATTACTAAATTTTTGACGCATAACTTAATATCAAAACTAACATCAGAAAACATCATCCAAATATGACCAAACGTACAAAACATTATAAGCCATCCCATGTAAACAATTCACATAACAATAAGCTAATTAGCAGTTTCCATTAGCAATCCAAACTCCCCTATAGTCATCTCATATTTTAACTTCTGGTCCATATAAGACGTTGAAAGATGTAAATGCAATTACTATTTTTATATGCCTATGGGAATCGAACAGAACACTATCATCCTTGTATGTCCCAAACGCATATCTAGCAGGCAAAGACAGAAATAAACATCACTTTTGCAGCAAACTCTACTGAATGTAGTACGACTATTATCCAATTATCACCATCTAATTTCATAATCACACAGTTAATTGAAAGTACAAATTCATCAGTATATAATCATGACATTTAATACGAAAATCGTTTCTACTTTTCAATAAGTTTCTGAAAATTTTCTATAAAATTAAAGCAACAAAATTGGAAATTAGCACGTGTGACATAAGACAGTAGCAATCTTGATTCACTTACCTGCAATTGATTAACTCAGCTCGGGTGGCCCAAAAGGAGACCGCGAATCCAGCATTGGTGATTGACAATCACAGCGAATGGTTGCCGCAGTGTCTGTTTTCACATGTTATGATCTGTTAAGTTATTATGATTGGGAAATAATAAATGCACAAAAGTGATACTATCTTCATCGCCTATACTAAATTCAAAATAAACTCATAACCTGGAAAATAAGCTCATAAGCCCAAAGATAAGCTCAAACAACCCACCCCCCCACCAACAACAAATTAACCTGGAAAATTAAGCGTCTTCCTATAAGATCGGTTGTACATGTTGGTAAAATAGTTTATGGTGGAACTGTGTGTGCAATGTCTTGTTTCTATAAGTAAAAATGAAATCAACTAAAAATTTGATTAAAATGAGAGCTAATGTTAAATGTCAAAATGTAACTTTATCTCTCTTGGAGGCTTTTATAGCCTGTTATTTTGACTGCGAAGGGGGCATAGATAGCATTATATTGGATTTTACATTATGTGGCCAGATTGTTAATAGGTTAGTGGAAGTATATGACCCTTTCGCGATTCAGTTGTATCATGACTTATGCTAATTATCATTAGAAATTATCCACACACTAATAATTTCTGAACATTATTGTAAACTCGCAAACTTAAGCTACATATAACATATAAAGAGCAAATAAATTCAGATCATACCCTTCCGGCCTTCTGATTCACGAAAATCAATGCATAAATATGTCCAAGGAATACAAGGCAAGTTGTAATCCCGAGTCGTTTTCCCAACGAATGATTGAATGGAATTTGTGATCACGAATCGTGAAACGTGTTTGAATAGTGAAAATAAAGGGGTTTTGGGATTTTAAACTAAAATAAGTGAACATGAACTAAAAACGATTTAATGAACAAGAAAAACGATAATCTAAAGTGCTCGTGATTAAAAACGTAAAGGAAAACTGAAAATACGTTTATACCGGGAAATCCCGAGCCTAAACGTCAAAACGATGAAATATTAACTCTACGGGTACAAATCTATTTTTCCTAAATTCTAATTAATAAAAGAAAATTTTGAAAAAAAGAATTATATTTTTTTTTGACTATTTAATTAATTATTATGAATTAAAAACTATTTATTTATTTATTTTTTTATTTTTTTATTTTTTTTTCTTTAAAAGCTTAATAAGCACAAGAAAATAAGCAACTTTTACAAAAACAACTATTTATGAAAACTTGAAATAAGCACAGAAAGAGCCGATTAAGGTGGCCGCATATAAGAGACTTGATTGAATTTTTTTATTTTATTTTATTTTATTTTTATTTTTCTTTGAATAAGCACATGGAAATAAGCAATTTTCAAAACTACAACTTATTCTGAAAGCTAATAAATAAGCTAAAAATAAGCCAAAAAGGACTGTTATTACTAAATAAGCTTAAGCTTATACTAAGGGGCTGATTAAGCTATGATTAAGCTACTATGGAACTGAAAATAAGCTAGGGTAATGATAAGTTCAAAAGGAAAAGGAGACACTAAATAAGCTACAAAATAAGCACAAAGGTTACAAAATAAGCTAAAGACCTCACTGAGGTCTGCTGATGTAGCAGTGAGCAGGGGAAAAAGGGGCTTATTCAAGCCCCTAAAAAGCACTCTAAATAAATTCTTAAAAATCAATAAAAAATATTAATAGCTAGATAAGCCAGCAGATAATATCTATGCAAAAATTCAGCTTTTAACAACCAATATTAAACAAATTAAAAATCCACAAATTAGGCTGCAAAATGGGAAAAATCACAAATCAAGTCTACTATTATCTAACTTGGGCTGATTAGGCTATTTTAGAACCAAGGGCATAAGGGATTTAATGAACACTGAATATAGACTAATATGGACCTAAAATATGCAAAAATAAGGGCTTCCTTAGCTGCAGCTTATAAGAAGCTGATAAGCTCAGTGAACAAGCTCAAACTACACTAGGTTCATTCAAAACATGAAAATCCTTAAAAACAAGCTAAAAGCTCCTAACAACTACTCATATAAGCTTCATTAATCAAGATTAAAGTTAGGAGACTTGCATATGAACAGTGAAAGACCAAATTGACCCGTTTTGGCTGTTAAGCCAAACAGCCCTTATGGGTGACTAATTTTGAGATTTACACTATGAGTGACAAAAATAAGCTATGATTTAGAGTTAACACTAATTAACTAACTTAATTAAACCTTAATGATAGGGCCGTAAACGAACTGAACGTTCAGTGAACATTTCATGAACCGTTCGGTAAAAAGTTCGTTTATGTTCGTTTATTTATTAAATGAACGAACATGAACAATATTTTATGTTCGTTTAGTTAAATGAACGAACATGAACAAAAGTTGCGTCCGTTCATTTATGTTCGTGAACGTCCGATTATACATTCGTTTATCTTCATTTATTTATTTATGTTCGTATATCGTATATTTTAATTGTATAATATCATAATTGGTTTGTTTAAACAAAACAACACTTATAAAAGAATATATTGTGCATAATTTAATAAGTTTTATGTTTGTTTGTTTATGTTCATTTATGTTCGATCGTTTAGCGTTCGTTTAGTGTCTTAATGAACGAACATAAACGAACATGAACAACTCATTTTCTTGATAAACGAACATGAACAAGAAAATTCGTCCGTTTAAGCGTTCGTGTTCGTTTATTTGTCTGGTTAAAATTAAACGAACGAACATGAACAAGGCTCCGTTCGTGTTCGTCCGGTTCGTTTACAGCCCTACTTAATGAACAAGTTTCAACAGCAAACAAGCAATGAAATAAGCTAGACTATGATTAAGCTAATTTTTGGCTTTTAAAGGATTTTTCTTGGAAAAATTAAACTACTAGAATTCAAATTACATAAAACAAGTAAAAACAATGTTGAACTAATAATAAGCAGAGAATAACTCCTAATAAGCTATAATAAGCAGTTAAATAGTGAATAGTAAAAAAAATGGAAATTTGCTCACAATTGCATTTAGCTTAAAATAGGAGGTGTAGAGCAATGAACTGGTTGAGCTCATCCAAGAACAAGCTAGAAACCATGGTGGCCCTTCCTGAACAGCTTATTCCATCTAAACTGCTTATTGTGACCTGCTTTGACTTTCGTTGACCAATCTGATCTTTTGAATTTAGCACAGTTTGAAATTAATATAAGCTTACAAGAAGCTATAATAAGCTTATATAAACTTATAGCAAGGGTTCTGAGGTTTGTGATTGATTTCTAACAGCTACTAGCTTAATTTGAACTAACAAAGAAACTTCAAAATTTTCATTAACTTAAAATTTAACACAATGCTGATTCAAATGAAGACAATTTGACTTAAAATGATTTAAATTACACACTGAGAATGAAAATTACAATTTCTATTTGACTAAATTCTGAATTCGACTACTGCTACACTAATCCTAATCTAAATTGACTACTAAAATCTACTCTAAAACTAACTACTCTTCTCTTGTAAGATCCCACGAAAATCCGTTATGATAATCCTCATTAATTAATAATAACCTCGAGTTACCATTTAACAACACTCATTTTTACGGGGAAATTTAAAATTTTTCTTGATATACTATTTTCACCATGTCACGACATCACAACAATTACCAAATAACAACACTGGTACACGTGCTTTACGAAACATAACTATTACATAAGAGTTAGCAGTTCACAAAAATCACCATATACACTAATTAATATACTTCCTACCTACTTACCACTTATATTAATACAAAGTACAAACGTGTGAATATCACAATGGACAAAACTTCTACCTAACTCCCTATGATATTTTGAATGTCGGTAAGATACTCCAAGAAAAATCTCTCAACACTGTTACCGAATCATACTTGTAAGATTTCATAACATATGGCTTCATCTGATCCATACACGTATTCACACATTCCTTTTATAAACGCTTATTTCACACATCTGTTTATATACATGTATATCTAACTAAATTTCCCTCACCTCTCTCTCCTCTCTCATTTCCGGCGAACAAAACAAGTCACAGGCGCTTCACCGCCGCTCACCACCTCTCACCGCCACCACCAAATTAATCATCTCATCTTCCTCATCATTTCCCTATACTTCACGCGCCTCAAAACCCACCCCATCCATTCATTTTCTTTCGATGACTAATGATTTTTCCGGCATGTTTATCCGGCAAACACAAGTGGAGGTAACGAGTTTAGATCGAGTGTTTAGCACAGTTTTGGGTCTCTTTTGGATTGTTGCTGTCGCCATCGTGGTGTGGCTGTTACCACAGCCAACCTCGTCGTCTCCATCATTTTTCCGCCACTCAGTCTTCTCCTTCTTGTCATGGTAAAACCGAGCAGCCCGTCCTTATATTTTCTTTTATATAATCGATTATTAGTTGTTATTATTTTCGTGGATTGAAAGAATTTTAAACAAATGATATAACTATTAATTTGTGATTTAAAAACCGGATACAAGTTGTTTTGGAAACCGAATCGTGTGGTAAGAATTAACAGAAATAGTGTTTATTTCTTGTTCCCGGTCAAGTGTGGAAAGTTACTCAAGTCAAGTTGGTTTCGTTTGGTAAGGTTATAGTCCGTTTAGGTTGTAGTGCTTGCGACATAGACTCACAGTCGAGACCACGAGGTCTCGGTGAGATAAGAATATTATTTTGTTGGTCCGAATGGTTAATCTAGTATGATGTTGGTCTCGAGTAGATGAAAAACACCCACGTAGGGTGTTGGGTTTTCTTTCGGTGGTTTAATTGTTGTTGGTCGAGTCGTGTTATGAGGACAAAGTATTGATAAAGTGGGCGTATCGTTTGTTATTGATAGTATCATTGTTGATTGTATTACTATTGTCATTGTTAAGCCGTGGTATTTCTCGGTCTCGAGTTCGTGTTTGTCTGAGTTGGTTTTGTTTAACAGCCTTGGGGACATATTTTTGGTTATGTGTACTACTAAAATTTCGTGATAAAAATTTAGTTGTCGATTGGTTAGTTTCGTTTGTCATGGTCTAGCAGGAATAATCCACAAGGGGGGGCGTTTGATTTTGTATTGTAGGGCTGTGGATGAGTTTGTGATTGGGTTGGATTCGTTTGGGCTCGAAAGCCCGTAAGGGGGTTGGTGTTTAGTGGACATGGGTTCACAAGCCCAAAACAAATAAATTAGAGTAAGTGTAGAGTTAAAAATATAATACACAAACGAGATATTGACTTGGATGTTTGGACAAATGTGGATCGTTATCGGACTTACCTATTAGACATTGGATTCATTGGACAGTTGAGACTTGAAACGGTATAATATATTAAACTCAGACTGAACACAAAATCTTCAATAAAATCCAAGACTAATATTTACAAGAATAATAACGAAACATAAACTTATTAAATATTGGATTTTCATACTTGATGAACTCAAGCCATGACGACTCGGGAAAAACTAGCTTTATTAGCACTCATTTTATTATAAAACGATTATGTTTATTACAAGTTATTTGAGATAACGGGGTAAATGCCGAAACGTACAAACTAGTTATTTGATTTGAGGTGTTTATTTGTTTTTAGCTTCTAAGTTGTCTTCCTTGGTTTGAGTTCTCATCAGTATTCTCTAGACTATGTCGATGTCTATTCTATTTGGAGTGAGTTGTCTGTCGAGTCTAGGTTATCTTACCACACCACACGAAACATTTAAACTAAGCTTTTGATAAGTTTTGAAGACTGAGTAATCCACGAAAACTACGACACATTATCTTTTATAGACTTTATTATTTTGCGAGACGTGTTTTGAGATAACTGTATACGTATTAGGTTGTGTACCGTCGTGCTGTATGAGACCGTTGTGATATGCTCTAGATGCCAGTCGTGTCAGTGTGATCTTTGCTTTGCTGTGGCTAAGGTGAGTTCATGGCTCCTACTTTTACCGATTTTCTAACCATTTTTGGGGGAGATACATGCTTCGAAATATTTTACTCATTATCAATTATATGATTTGCTTGACGTTTATACTCCTATAAGTATTATGAAAACTCTTATGACTTATCGTGAGTCGTGGCCCCTCCTATTTTAATACTTGATTTATACTTTTTGGGGGAGATACATGCTTCGAAATATTTTATTCATTTATCAACTATATGATTTACTTTGCGATACAATACTTCTATGAGCACTATGAAAACTCTTATGACTTATCGTGAGTCGTGGCCCCTCCTATTTTAATACTTGATTTATACTTTTTGGGGGAGATACATGCTTCGAAATATTTTACTCATTTATCAACTATATGAATTGCTTGCAATACAATACTTCTATAAGCACTTTGAAAACTATTATGACTTACCGTGAGTCGTGGCCCCTACTTTTAACTCTTGTTTTAATAACTCTTTTGGGGGAGATACATGCTTTAACTGTTTTAAGTTACTTATATAAAACTCTCATGATTTACTCAAAATCATCCACTATGCTTTACATGTTTGAATCATACTTGAAAGGAATACATGCTCATTATATGTGCAAATTGTCTGTTTAGCTTAAACACGGAACTTGGAAGATAACATTTTAAGCTACTTGATGTAATATGACACTGAGACTCATTGTATGCATTCATGTGACAAATGAATGTACTGCTACTTTAATATGATATTTCTACATTTCACTATAAATAATTGCCAAGACTAAAATTACGCATGATTCACCTATATTGCCTAAGCACACTTTATTGCCATAAAGTCCTTTGATCATGAGCCATTAATCACTGCGGTGAGCGCGAATATAGTGAACAGCTTCGAAACCTGTTAGAGGCTGACGACCTATCCCACTAAATACTGTGACGGAATGCCTACATGGTTAGTCGTATTTAGTCGCGATGCACTATATTTGAGAAAAATAGGAATTGGCAAGTACCTATTAACATGAGGGCCATAAAAACCCATCAGTAACCCTGGTGGGACACCGCCGTTTTACGGTACTCTGTTAACGTTTTGCGTGTCATGAGGCTTAGGGCAATATAACTTTATGAATATATGAATGTTTCATATATATCCTAGGATACAGCTGTATTTAGAAGACCACCACTTTACACTGATAGACTTCAGATTCTAGATTATCCTTCCCACTATGTGATATGATTGTAAATCCTGTACTTGAACTTTAACTGTTATCATATGTGACTTAAATGAGAATTCTACAAAAGACAACCCAAAATGCTTGGTATATCGTTACACTTACAAGCTGACTCAACAGTCTATATCGAGCGAATAACAACGTAGCTCATCTGCATTTATAACTTGAACTTATGATTTTGGAAATCATACATGATTTGCTTGTGGATTTTTATACAATACAACTTACTATTTATTTCATGAAGAATTATTATTTACTCCAACAATCACTATATACCTTTTAAATTCATTGGAAGAAAGTTATGTTCTAACAAACTCCACGAACTCACCAACCATTGTGTTGACATTTTAAGCATGTTTATCTCAGGTAATTAACGGAGCAGGACAAGACACGGAGCGGGCATCTTCTACTCTGATAAATAAACTGGTGTAAAATCAAATATGTCATTCTTACCAAATTATCACATTTTCTCATGGGATTTTCAAATCGAATAATTCACTTTTGTATCAAAAATATTCTTTTGAATGACATATAACTTTCAAAACGCCCCTTCCGGGCCGTTTTCTGAAATTTAAACCTCGATCCTCACCGTAACACCCTAATTACTTTTCCGCTGCCACAAACCAAATTAGGGGGTGTTACATCTCTGTGAGGGGGAGGGTTTTTATATCCTCCAAAATAGCTTCTCTCTCACTCTTCATCAAATCCAAGCCCTTCAAATGGGCTCCATCAATCCCAGTCGTCCAATTGTAATTTTGGCGGGAAAATGGGATTTAGCTATTTCTTGGAAAAAGAAGCACGTGGGTTGTGAGTAGCATGTGAGGAGGGGGGAGATTGAGTGTGGCAGAGAAAAGGTATGGGGGACATGGGGGGACATGATGGTCTCTGATTTTGGGGAATTGGTGGTGGTTTTGGGATTGGCGGTAAAGGTTTTGGGAGGAAGTGGGTTTTGACTTTTGTGTTTGACCGAAGGATTAGTTAAACGGGATAAGGGTTAATGGGTTAGGTAAAGGGTTTATTTGTTTTTGGGTTTTATTAAAAGGGTTAAAGGTTTAGGGTTAATTTTGGATTAGGTTTAAGTTTAGGGACCAAAACTGCCACTTTCTGAAAATCCAAGGACCATTCTTGACAATATGAGCATAATTATGATCCACTTTGGTAAATTTCTTCCCCGGCCTCGGCTTTTTGAACTTTTTTCCAATCTTGTGCTCGGTTTTGTCCGTTTTTGCCCCGTTTTCAATCCTTTTGTACCTGAAACACATAAAACACAAACCAAGAATATTTGCAACAATATTTGATATATTTGGGTGTTTTTGGTCATTTTTGTGTCTTATACGGGCATAAAATGATGAGTATTTACACACTCATCACCTTCCCTCGTCATCATCAGGAGGAAATACAGGTTGATTCATCATCTTGTGCGTGAAACCGAACTCCGATCCAAGGCTGCAAAATCTAAAGCCTTCCACCTGCAACATATCACCCAGTTTAGAAAACCAATCTAATAAAAGACAAACTTTGAATCTTTTTTAATAGTACCAAAAATGGTTTATTTCATAAGTTACAATAATACTAACCATAACTCTTCAACAACATCAGCATATAGATTTCTTCATACTCGATAACTTTTGTATTCGGAACCGTGTTTTGTCAAGGGATGAGCCCAGAATCATGTAAATAATAAATATGTACAATTGGAACTTACATGTCAACTTCGTTGAATGACATCAGAAAGCAAAGGTGTTATGAGAATCTTTCGGACATGTACCAACTTGCTTTGTTGATTGGTTCATAGGAACCTGCATTTAAGCAAGAAAACAGACATGTGTCACTTGATAAAACTCAATTTTAAACCTATTAACTAATATTGAATCTGGAATCATACCCAAGTATTCGCATCTGCCTGAACTTTAAAGGCTCATAAAACCGTAGCATACGGTTTTTGCTAGAGGACAGGAATTTGTGCTTCAATAGATGTGGATGTGCGCAAATTTCAGCAACCAAACAATGATGCAACAACAACATAGCAGTCACTGCCGCTATGCCAATTAAACATAAACCCACCAAATTTTCTTTAAGGTTTAATCAAAATCAATTTTTACCCTCAAAATCGAAGGGAAAATTGAATTTTATAAAACCGCATACCTTCAATTTGAAACAGGGAAGGCAAACCTTTTTTTATTTTATTTATTTATTATTATTATTATTATTATTATTTTTTGCATCAGCAAACGAAGAAACTCCATTCAAAAATGTAAAATCATATATCCAAAAAATCAGATAAACAATATCAAACCGTCAAAGTGATGCAACAAATAGTTAGGCTCAGACCTATAAATAGGGGTCGGGTCATAGAAAGACCCGAATTCCGCCATGGCTACAAACGAACACAGTTGCATAGTAAGCATTTATACTATACCATCCGGTCGTTGCCGCGCCAAGTTACGGTCGGATCTTCAACAACCCATTTCATTTAGCTCAGATTACAATCGTCATCACAGCCCAATTGACAAATATTATCAGGATTAGTACGAAATCCAAAACCATAGACCATAAACCCCATATTCACCTCCACCACCACAATAAAGATTGGTTGAAAATGAAATCATTGGCTTATTCATATGATTTAGATAAAATCATATCATAGGAAAAGAGGCGCAAACACCCTTTTATGAAATTCCCAATCTCTTTTTTGCCCAAGCCTCATTCATTTATGTGAGTTGTGCTTTATCCCCCATTAACCAAGTAGAATGGGTCAGAAAATCTTTGAAAGTGAATATGCAATCGAAGATATAGAAAAATTTAATTAAATGCGTCGATTGAAGTTCCTGCTACTTTTCAAATAAGCAAATCCCAACAGGGCCCTTTATAAATACTGTGTTCATACCTCTATCATAACTCTGATAACTCATGATAAGCTTATACCAAATTACATGTTCCTTAACTCAGAAGATCCAAAAAGATTATCAATACACCATATTTTGAATCACCCTTTACATTGGTCTACTGAATACATACTTTTGTTTTAACCATAAATAACAAAAACATACCATACTCACATCAAATTTAATCATTTAAACCCCAAAAAGAAAAACCAAAATTGCCAACTTAATTAGACCATTAAAAATAAGAATACCTACTCATTTTAACACCAAACAAATAAACAAAAGCATCTACAAAAGCATAAAGCATGACCAATCCTAAACGGCCGCTAACTTCATTAGACTATTTAAAAATGGGTCGGTGCACATCAACTAACAACCATACATCATGACACCAAAATAATTCAGGTTGAGTGAAATTAGCAATCTCCTTTTTTAGTTGCGCCTTTATATAAACACTCGCGCTATTGTTTTTTTACAAAATAAGTAAATGAAACCAAAACTAATCCTTTTTAACGAACTTATTACCTTTCAGCGAAAGCATATATCTTTTGACTTCCATGTTTCTTGTTTCTTAGGCGTATAACATTTTGTCAAACACATTGTGAGCACCATTCAACCCTACACCAAACAATTTATTTTGATAACACCTACATCAAATAATATGACCATAACCAATCGCGAGAGTAACTGTATTTGCAAACCAAAATAAAAACATTCAACATAAACCCCACCTTCAAGGGAAAAAGATCAACCAAAAAAAAAAACACTACAATTTTTTTAAATAAAAATCCAATGAAAAAACAGTTAACATACATGATTTTTTCAATTGAGTTTTCATCTTTATAGAAAACCATTGTCGATTTTCAAATCCAAAGTATAAAAACCCAATCTTTATAAAAAAAATTCCAAACCAAAAAAAAATTGAAAACAAATACCTCAAAAGGCTTTGTTGCAAACATATCACCAAGGCATCATGCAAAAGAAATCAACAAAACCCTAAAATTATCGCAACCCTAATTTGAAAAATAAAAATAAGTACTGAAATAATTTAATTAAAACATACCTTTTGATTTAGGATAACCAGATGATTTGATAATATATATATTGAAGAGGTGTGTGTGTGTTTTTTGTGGAGAGTTCTGGAATTTGTGGGAGAGGAGGAGCAATTTTATATTTGCTTTACTGAAGATTTCCCTCTTCCTTCACTCACAAAACACTATAGATCAAACAAAACACTATAGATCAAAAGCACTCCCTGTTCCTCCACTCACAAAACACTATAGATCAAAAGCACTGTAGCCTCAGACCACGGCAAATGTTATTTCTTTATAATATCTGAAGTATCTGGTTCTAAACTAACAACTCGCGAATTTCAGAGAGGTAAGGTTCACCAACAGACACCTTTAACAGGTGACAGATCCGGGTGGATTCGAACCACCAACTTCCTGAGAAATATCCCAGGCGCTCTTACCAATTCAGAGCTCACGGATCTAGAAAATTAGTGTCGGTCAAGGTCTAGTAGCAAAATTGAGAAGAAGAAATGTGTTAAACCATTTAACACGATAATTTTAATGATTTCATCCCCACTTGAGGTACCCCAGACTTTTATTGAAATCGAAGCCGAAACTTCGGGTTTTCAGAGACAAGTTACCTTTTCGAAGTCCAATATCTTTGGGTTTTCAGAGACAAGTTACCTTCGACAACTGCCAATTTCATTACTCTTTAGTCTTTAACTCCAAACATAAATTTTCGAAGTCTAATATCTTATTCATCACCGTTTTACGACAAAAAAAAGGGAAAACCTGTTTTACTTTTTTTGGCAAAAAGTTAAGGGAAGAAAATATACCTTAGTTTAAAAAGTTGTTTGCCCTCTATGTATAGCCCACTTAATACACAGCAGTTTTTAGGAAGAACAATTACGGATACAACAGAACTACTCCGCTTCCAAAATTATATGACCAAGAACCAATTACCCAATTCACAATTATTAGTTTTACGACAACTGAAAAGTGTCACTCTCGTCAATTGTATCACTTCCAGAAACTAGTAACCCAAAAATGTATTAAAGAAGACTAGTCTTTCAAATGTACAGTTGACTATCATGAATATACCAGTTGTTCCAAGCCCCTGAAGCAATTCCAGGAAAACAAAGCTAAAATCAAACCACCCAGCACGACGACCCTGATAGAATTGTGAAGATCATACCACAAATTGTAAAAGAACTATAAACGCAAACCAATGACCACCTGATAATAAGCATAAGAACCACCTTTAAACAGCAGCACAATAACCAGTTCTACATGTACCCTTGATCTCACTAATAAACAGCCAAACCAAATCGCTTCACTTGCAAAACCACCACTTGAGGGGAAAAACATCATCTCACTGAGCTAAGTGCAAACCAGCCAGAGACATCTGAATTCAAGCGGAAACAAACAAGGCAACAATGGCAACTAATGCCCAAAACCAATTGTCATCAGATAATGATCAGCGTCACGGTAGAAACATTCAATAACATATCAACATGTCACCAGCAGCAGTAGCAGCCCACCGAAAGTACTTTTTGTAGATCAAAGCATCACCAGCAGCAGCATAACCCAACCGTATAAACAAACAGTAGAATAGCGAGCTTGAAAACAGCAAACGCATCACCAGCAGCAGCATCAGTAGCAGCAACCCCAGGAAACCAGGAAACCGCCAACTTCATTAGCAATATCAAAACTACATTGTGCCACGAGGGTATGAGTTGTCACCCCCTAATAAAGCCTCAAAAGTACTCATCTCTAACCAGAAAGGTCACAAAAGAAGATTGTTGTAACAATACACAACACAAATAATTCAAACTCATAACTACATAACTCGATAGTGAACACCACAATACAAGCTTTGTTGTCCAGTATAAATCACGACTAACATAGAAGAATTGCACCTGATCCAGAATCTACCAACCACAACCAGTACCACAATAAAAGCGAATGATCATCAACCAATATAAATTTATATACAATAATTACCAGAATCTGGCCTTGCAACAAGGTTGTTGATTTCCTCAAAACATTATTTATAAGCTGTATTGCACACATCAATGGGTCTTTTGATGAATTATGCCCCGATAGGATGTAATCGCCTCATCTTAGTAAGTAGGTAAACTAGGACGATATTTTTGAAGTACTAATGACCAAGTAACCTGATAGAACTCATGATTCCATGTAAATTTTCGAAGATCATAGATAATATCTCATGAATATGTTTAAGCTTGTTTGTAGTCAATAAGCATATTGTAAGGAATGCTTAGAGGCGAACAAGTTATCCAGTTCTATATAAAATGTATGAACATTTGTATTCCTAAAAAGGTTAGAAACTTCTGTTTGATCAATGTCATGGACGGATATGCATCGTATGGACAGAAACTATAGTGTATATCGTGTTAAAACTAGAGCAAATAGTTTAACTGAGTACCTTTCGATGAAATATCACAGAACTTTAATGTCGGCGTTGTTCAGCAGATAAATGTTGTCAATCATGATATGTCACATTAACATTGTTAATTGGATGTTATTGACCGGCTACATACTGTTGATGCCACAATTTGAATTGTATGGATCATAAGCTCTGAGCACACAGAGAAAAACACAATACAGGCCCACAGCCCCCAAAAGAGGCCAACACACCACACCAGAAGAGAGATCCCGGGCAACCCCGTGCAATCTCTCCTCTCCAACCAAAAATTCTTTTTTTATTATGATAATGAAGTGACCTGCCATGCGAGCGCACCCATCATGGCAAAGGCCAAACAACAACAGCAAAGTCTGTAATAGGACATACACGACTCAAAAAGAGTCACGTTACATCCAGTCACATACTAGCTATATATACAAACCTGACATCAATAGCCACACTTCAAGTCCTCCAACATTGCATCAACATAAAATTATTCTATATCAATAACCAATCTTCTCAGTTCGCATATCGTGATATCATAATACCTGCAACAGTAACTCGATCAGATTAGGTATAGATACACAGCAACATTATATCAGCTAAGAGTAGATAAACAATTATTATACATAACGAATTAAACTGATTATATAGCCACGGGGATCCTAACAAATAAACAAACAATTAAATCATCAACAAATAGAAAGACGAATTAAATCATACCTTCAATTAAAGCTCTGGCAATCCGAAACTAGTTGAATTAGATTCATCATCAACAGTGAACACAACAATATAAGCTTTGCTGTCCAGTATTAATTACGACCAACATAGAAGGCGTGCATCTGATCCAAAATTCGACCAGCGAGAACCAATACCACAATAACCATCCACAATTTTCCCTTTAAACACGCCAAGGTTGATTCCTTTCGACATACTTACGAATTGTATTGCACACATTAACCAAGAATAATAAACGAATAATGGACATGCTTTGATCCTAGAAGTTAGTATTGCAATATTAGTGATTTTTACTTTCAAGATAACATGCAATACTAATAAACCTCTCATAAAATATGTTACAGGCACCATCGCGGAAGGAGACTTAGGATGCCAATACTAAACCATCACGCATGAGCAAGGATTATTTAGCAACATCATAATCATTCATAAGTTGTTTCAACTGAATTGCAGTTGCTAAAGACTTAAATTACTGCTTATTCAGGCATGTCGAAACACCACCGGTTGTAGTTTTGAAAACTTGTGATGGAACTAGTTCAGTTCAAAACCATCAATCATAGCCATTAATTGAATACTTGTGTTTAGAATAGTTTGATCTGGAAACTTATAGCAAAGTGCATTTAACCTAGCAGTACGGGATGAATAGGTAACTTGCGTTAAATATAATATGGCATGGCCAGTTGTAACTAGAATAAATGCTGAATATAGATGTACCTTTTGACAAGTATCAAGTAAAGTTGATCTTGACGTTGATGTCAGAGCAATTTGATGCATGTATAGGTTTATTCAGTGAGCAGATACATGTTGATGCACGGATTATAAAGGTTTGAGCACACACCAAATAACACAACAGACACACACGCCCCAAAAGAGGGGAACACGCCACACCACACCAGACCAGAGGAGAGATCCCGGGCAAAACCCCGTGCGACCTTTCCTCTCCAACCAAAAATCTTTTTTTTATTAGGGATAAAGGTGACCTGCCATGAGAGCGCACCCATCATGGCAAAGGTCAAAACTACAACAAAGTCTGTAACAGGTCATAAAGGTCTCCTACTAACAAGAGCCCCTTAACATCCACTTACATACAAACTTGTACGTGGCGGAACTCTTTAGGGGCAGGGGAAGTTGCGGCAACTAGTGTAAATATTATAGGTTTTAGGGGTAATTTAGTAGATAATACAACAAATCTCCGATTCGGTCCCTCCAAAATAAATTCGGCCCTCCAAAATAAATGTTCAAGTTCCGCCATTGCTGACTACTGTACGTCAATCACCACACTTGATGCCCTTAATCATTACATCAACATCAACTTATTAATAACCAATCGTCTAGATTCACATACTGCGATATCATAATACCTGCAAGTCTGCAGCATCATGTCACATTAGTATAACTGCGTATAATAATAGATATACATTATTATACACATAACACGGCTATAGAATTCAATCAAAAAATTAAACTAAGCACGGTGATTATATTGTGAGGCCAAAAGAAAATAATAATAATAATAATAAAATCATTAAGATATAAATAATAGATAGAATCGAATCTGACCTTCAATTAATAATAAAATCGGGAAGATGATAGTTTGAGATGATGTGAATTGAGTTTTATAGAAATTAGGGTGGTAAATGGACGGATGAGATTAAAACTAGGGATGATGATCTGACGGTTGGTAAGGAATTAGTGACGTGTGGTTATAAGGATTTTTCCAAATGAGGCGGTTCCACGAGAAACTTGACATAGTTATCCTCTTACTTGGCGGATAAGTTGAGATATTTTTCTACGGACCCTTTTTTAGTCAACGGTTCAGCTGACCCGACCCGATATACACAACTTTTTTTTTAGAACGGCTTGAATTTATTAGAAAGCTCAAAAATGAGCAAAACACAAGGCAATCTCTACGTTAGAGACGAGCCAAGAGAAAGCACCATAAAAGAAATCTCAAGAAAAAAACCACCAAACAAAGCTACAACGAATCAATACCCATAGTACAAGATGGGTTTAGAACCCAATTCGTCCAACTCAAAGACTTTTTGCGGCTCCTGTATGGAATTCTAATTTACTTCGTATATATTTACACAAAGACTATATATGATCAAAATTGAATCCCAACTAAAGGGAAAGGGACTCTCTCTTACTTAGACAAACAATAGAGAGTTTGTCATATGCCATAATCATGGTTAATGTTTATGTTTAAACTTTAAATCTGACTAATTTTTCTACGACCACTCGGGCCAAAATCAGAACTTTATAGCCAGGCAAGCAAACAATAGCAATTCAAAAAAGTAAGCATACATGGTTATGATTTTAAAAAAATAATAATAATAAATAAATAAAAAAAATCAAGAATTACTGAATACAAAATATTTCTGTTCAAAAAAAAAAAAAAAAAGAATACAAAATACTTTATAAATAATTTTCAAAGACGACAAACAATAGCCAGTTCAAAGTCAGTATAACATGGCAAGGGGGTCTTGCAACAAACAAGAGTTTTTCCATTGTAAAATCATACGTAGCAATCAACAAAAGAAAATAGAACCATTAAATACAAGACATCTTATAAATAACTTTTTCCATATGCCTATTGTTGAAGAAATTTCTTGCAATCACTTCAGACAAATAAAGGGGGCCTCCCGGTTGAACTCAACTTGGGTTCCTCCGGTAGGCCTGGGTGTAAGTCCTTTCGGCTATTTGGGGTCCTCCGGATATCTGCACACAACAACACACGTTAGGCTCGCCCGGGTGTTATCCCAGGACCCACCTCCGGTGTGAGAATAAGTATTTGATATTCCGAAAGGGCTATCAATTATAGTGAGAAGTATATTGTGAGTAATTCGTTACCTGAGAGTAGCAAATGGGCCGAGTATTTATAGTGCTCAGCCTCGATACCTGTACTGGCGGCGGCGGATATTCAGGAGATGTGTCGCCAACACGATCCCGTAAATCCTGGGAAAGGCGGCGGTGGTGTCGTTAGCTGCCATCTGTCTCCTGCCTTAAAACTATTCATGCCGAACGGCCTTTGTACCTTCCGGAATACATAAGGTAGCTTTGAGCCGTCCGGACGACCGAAAGACTCAGACCATCCGGACACATACGTCAACATGTCCCCCCCAGTATCATAATATCGGTCTTGCCGATGTTATGATACTTGCGAAAATCTTTGAAGTTTAATTTCTAGTTCCGAGAGGACGGAGTCGTTCGGTGATCAGAGTGTTGACCTCTTGCATAAACTGCCAAAAAACATTATTACCTCTTTTCAAGGATTGCCGCCATTTTTACTGGGGCTCTGAAATGTTGACGCGTGTGCATGCGTGTATCGTACGAGTGAGAAGGTGCCACCTCATCTACTGACAACGCGCGTCGTTTCATACTTCCTTTTTTTTTTTTTTGCCTATAAATAGCGTCATTTCTGTGGTGTTTTTCATTTTTACCGCTTGTAATTTTTCTTTCGCTCTGACAAACTTCCGAAAGGCCTGCTCTTAATTATTTCCGAACGACTTCATTTGCCATTCGGTCAACTATGTCGAACTCTCCCTCGTATGATATTGAAGAAGAAGTCCAAGAGTCCGAAGGGTATCTTCCCAAATTTGACGTTGAAAAATACACTTCTGAAATGAGCGAGAATGATTTATTTATGGTGGTGTCGGACGCGGGTATACCAGCGGACCTACATCCTCGCCTACCCCCTCCGGATATGACGATGGACCAACTGCCGTCAGATGCCATCGGATTGTACTTGGAGTATTTTTATGAGGGTGGTCTCAGTGTGCCTTTTTCTACTTTTTTGCTGGATGTCATTCGGTACTTCAAGGTGCACATCTCCCAACTGGTTCCGCTGGGCATACACCGTGTTATACTTTTCGAGGTGTATAGCCGCAGTTTGGATATTGCTCCCACCACTCCACTATTTCGTGTCTTTTATAAGTTGAGTAAACAAGGTGATTGGTTTTCTTTCGAGAAGCGAACCGGTAAGGATAGGAGGGTTTGTTTCCGGGAGATTTTGACTGGGCTGAAGGGCTGGAAACGCAATTTTTTCTTGATAGATAGACGGGCGATCCCCCTTGCTATGCCTTGGAGGCATCATGATTCTGATATTTCAGACCCTTATCCGGACGGTGGCTTCTTCCTTGCGGATGTCGGAAGGCTGGCCGCAAATGTGATTGACTTGATCCAAATTCCCAAGGGCTTCCTCTATGCCGTCGGGTTATCTTCGCACTGGGAGCATTCCGGTTATCGAGCTGTGCTCCAAGATGCCGAAGGGGCAGGTAGATTTCCTATATTTTGCTTATTCTTTTATTAATCGATTCGTGACGGACACACTTTTCTTTCTTGATATATTACTTTACTTATTATCCTTTCCTTTCTGTAGTTGTGCCGATGTCCGATTATTTGATTAATCCGACGGCCCACCAGGAAACCTCTATGGTCCGGGGTGATGCGTATGGTGAGGGTGAGCATCATGAGCTGTTCTTGACTCTTCCGGCTGCGTCAAATGCCGATATACCTGACCTGACGGCAGAGGAAGAGGAGGTTCAGAGGGCCAATAGTCGGGTTGTCGCGGCTAAACTCAGGAAGCAAAAGCAAGCCGCCACACGGCGGGCTTTGAGGGCTGAGAGGCTTGCCGAACAGGGTGAAGGGAGCAGCGGAGTGGCGCAGGCGGCCAAGAGGAGGAGAACGGAGAGGGCCCCCGTAGCGGATCCGCAGCCTGATTCGCCAGATGTTGAGATCATTCCAAACCCTCCCCCTCTTCGCTCTCTTCGACCGGAGGATATAGGTCTTCGACCGGAGGGTGCAGGCTCTGGTAAGTTATCCGATTGTTTACCTTGCGTTGCTCATTTCTTTTCGTTTCTTGGGTAATGACGCCTTATTCTTTGTAGGGAGTGTTCCTGTGGCCGCTTCTGGTCGCGGCAAGATTAGAGCCATGGCGGTAGGTGATCCGGCAGCTGTGTTTGTTCCGGAGTGGTCGGTCACCAGGGGCGACCGTTTGAATAGATCTGACGTTTGTAGGGATCTGATGTCACATCTCCCCACCCCTTGTGAAGAAGTTCATTTTCAAAGTTTAGCCGATTCGGAGGCCATCCGAAGGGATTGGATTTTGTTAGGTCGAGGGGTGATTACCCAAGCGGAACTTTTGGGTCGGCATGAGGTCCTCCTCGAGGAATACCGACAACTACGCAGTGCCCATGCAGAGTGTGAGGATGCGGCCCAAGAGGCGGAGGAGCTTCAAAAATTGAAGCATGAGCATGTGGGCTGTGTAGAAAGGCAATCGGCTTTGAAGAGTCGGGTCTCTCAGTTGGAAAAAGCAAGGGATGAAGGGAGAACGACTTCCTCCGAGCGGATCAGAGCCTTGGAAGGAGAGCTGGCGGACGTTAAAGGTAAACTCGTCGTTGAGAAGGAGGTAGGCACCGAGCTATGCAAGGAAAGGACGGACATAGCTGTTAAGTTGGGCCAAACGGACGTCGAGCGCCAGAAGCTTATAAAGGAGTTCCTTCCGGAAATGGTTCGCCGGCTTCTGGATAGTCACGAGTACAAGCAGCGCTTGGCCGAGCCTTTCAGCTTGTCCTCTCAGTCAGGTTTCTTGGAAGCTATCTCTGTGGATCGAGAGCCGGAGGATATAGCCACTATTGCCGCCGGGGTGGATGATCTGGATTTGCAGGCTGGGGCAAAGCTTGATCCTTCGTTTGATGGTCTTTTTTCTGCGGAGTATCCGTATGTGCTTAAGGTTAGCGATGCTGCGGACAGGTCCTTTTCGGAAATAATGGCTCTGTTTCCTGATCCTGCCCCTAATGATTCATTTGGTGGTCCTTCGTCTTGATCTGGCGGCTTTTGACTGTAAGGCCCTTTAGAGTGTTAGGTTAATTTATGAATTGTTTAGCATTTTTGAACCGATGTAATGATCAACCGGTTGCGCCACTGTTAGCGCTTTTTGTATGCTTGAACATGATGATGTGTCGTATGATTCGTTATAAATTGTTGATATTTAATGTACATTCCGTTTGCGTTGTTTCATGTGATTTTTTCTTGTTTATCTTTTGGCCGCATGACCCCTTCCTCTCCGAACATTGATCACAATATCTCCGGAGGGCACGAACCTCTCGGAGGGATCACTTTTTGCTTGTGTTCGGAAGGTGGCAGATGATTGTATAACTTTCCTCCTCTATTTATGTTACCCTCATCTGAACATTGACCACACACTCCCCGGAGGGCGTGACTCTCTCGGGGGGTCATTTTCCAATTATGTTCAGGAAACAAAGAACATTGATCACTGATCTCCGGAGGGCACGAACCTCTCGGAGGGACCATTTTTTAATTATGTTCGGAATATTACAGATGGTTCAGCCTTTCCGCCAGGATTATGGCAACCCCTTTCCTGGGTATCAACCATCTTTGAACATTGACCACACACTCCCCGGAGGGCGTGACTCTCTCGGGGGGGTCACTCTCTAATTATGTTCAGAAACGAAGAACATTGATCACTGATCTCCGGAGGGCACGAACCTCTCGGAGGGACCATTTTCTAATTATGTTCGAAATATTACAGATGGTTCAGCCTTTCCGCCAGGATTATGGCAACCCCTTTCCTGGGTATCAACCATCTTTGAACATTGACCACACACTCCCCGGAGGGCGTGACTCTCTCGGGGGGGTCACTCTCTAATTATGTTCAGAAACGAAGAACATTGATCACTGATCTCCGGAGGGCACGAACCTCTCGGAGGGACCATTTTCTAATTATGTTCGAAATATTACAGATGGTTCAGCCTTTCCGCCAGGATTATGGCAACCCCTTTCCTGGGTATCAACCATCTTTGAACATTGACCACACACTCCCCGGAGGGCGTGACTCTCTCGGGGGGGTCACTCTCTAATTATGTTCAGAAACGAAGAACATTGATCACTGATCTCCGGAGGGCACGAACCTCTCGGAGGGACCATTTTCTAATTATGTTCGAAATATTACAGATGGTTCAGCCTTTCCGCCAGGATTATGGCAACCCCTTTCCTGGGTATCAACCATCTTTGAACATTGACCACACACTCCCCGGAGGGCGTGACTCTCTCGGGGGGGTCACTTTCTAATTATGTTCAGAAACGAAGAACATTGTGAACGTCATTTATCATTAAAATTAGTCATATGGCTCCTTTTGGAAGCTTACATTGGATATATCTAGTTATTTACAAGAAACATTTTCTAAGGTTAACAGCGTGCCAAGTTCGGGGCACTTCTTTTTCTTCCATTGTTTCCAACTTATAGGATCCCGTCTGGTATGCTTCCACGATTCGGTACGGCCCTTCCCAGTTTGGCCCTAACTTTCCTTGATTCTCCACCCTGCTGGCTTCATTCCTTCGGTATACGAAATCACCTACCTTGAACGACTCAGGATGGACCCTTCGGTTGTAATACTGCTCGATCCTCCTTTTGTACTTTGCCTCTCGTATTGCGGCCATTTCCCTTCGCTCTTGTAGGAGGTCGAGATTCATGAAGATCTCCTCGCCGTTTTCTTTTTCATTGACCTTCATGGTCCGAAAAGTTGGCATCCCTATCTCTGCCGGTATGACCGCTTCGCTACCATAAGTGAGGCTGAATGGCGTTTCCCCATTGCTTGTTTTTAGTGACGTCCAGTGCGCCCATAGGACATTCGGTAGCTCATCCACCCATCCAGCTCTCTCCCTGCCAAGTCTCGTCTTGAATCCTTTCATCAAACTTTTGTTTGCTGCTTCCACCAGCCCGTTGGCTTGAGCGTGTGCCACGGCCGTGTTTATTTGAGTGATGTTCAATCGTTCGCACCAGCTTTTGAAAGGATCATGGATGAAATTACTTCCATTGTCCGTCACAATCACCTTGGGAAGACCGAATCTGCATACTATGTTCTCCCAAACAAACTTCTTTACTTCCTTCCCCGTCGTGCGGGCCAGCGGCTTAGCCTCTATCCATTTGGTGAAGTAGTCAATGGCCACAATGACGAACTTGACTTTTCCCGGGGCCTCCGGTAGGGGGCCCAAAACGTCCATTCCCCACTGGTAGAAGGGCCAAGGGGCCATTATCGAAGTTAAAACAGTTTTGGGGAGTCTCGGAACGGGTGCGTGTATTTGACAAGAATCACATTTCCGAATTACTTCCCTGGTATCCCGATGCATGGTGGGCCAATAATACCCTTGCCGCATTAATTTTCCTACCACGGATCGTGTCCCGGAGTGCATTCCGCATGCTCCTTCATGCACCTCTCGGATGACATAGTTGGCTTGAAGCGGCCCGACACACCTCAGCATCGGACCTAGATAGGATTTTTTGAAAAGCACATTGTCTACCAAAGTGTATTGGTTTATTTTCATTCGGAGAGATCGAGCTTCGTTTTCATCTTCCGGCCAGAGGCCTTCCTGTTTACATCGAATGATGGGGGTCATCCAGTTTTCCCCTTCCTCTTCCACTATTGCGTTGACTATCTCCTCTTCTGTTGATGGCCTTTCTAAAACTTCCACCATGGTTTTCTTTGCCAGATGTTCGAAAGCCAAGGATGCCAATTTGCTGAGTATATCGGCTTTCTGGTTCTGTGCCCTCGGGATACTTCGGATTTTAAACTGATCGAAGTGTGTAACGTATTCCTTGGCTTTGGCTAAGTACGCTATCATGTTATCTTTGGTTGCCACGTACTCCCCATTAATCTGATTTGCTACCAAATTGGAATCTACTCTAACTTCCAACATCCGAATTTCCATTTTCCGAGCGACCCTTAATCCTGCCAACAAAGCTTCGTATTCCGCTTCGTTGTTAGTGCTCTTGAAGTTCAATCGGATGGCATAAGTGTACTCCGTTTGGTCGGGACTAATCAGCACCAGGCCCGCTCCGGCACCTGACTTGCTGGAGGCCCCATCGGTGTACAGTACCCATGGTTCTTGGTCGGAGATATCGCATATTTCTTTGCCCATCTCTCTTGTGTTTCGGCTCAACGCTTCCACGGGTATTTCCGTTATGAAATCCGCGAGGACTTGCCCCTTAATGGCACTCCGAGGTATGTAAGTGATATCGTAGGCTCCCAACTCCACGGAGTACTTGACCATTCTCCCGGAAGCTTCTGCTTTGTTTAATATTTGCTTGATGGGTTGGTCAGTGATGACTTTTATCGGATGAGCTTCGAAGTATCTTCGTAGCCTTCTGGCCATGTGTAGTAGGGCTAGAGCTAGCTTCTCGACGGGGGCGTAGTTTTGTTCGGCCTCGTGTAATGTCCGGCTAACATAATGTATCGGGGTCTGCTTTCCCTCTCTTTCTACTAACAATACTCCACTCATTGCCCCTTTTGATGCCGAGAGATATATGTATAAGTCTTCCTTCAGCCTTGGCGTTGCTAGATAGGGTAATTCAAGGATCATCTTCTTCATCTCTTGGAAGGCTGCTTCCGCTTGATTTGTCCATCGGTACTCATCCTGGTTCTCCTTTGTGATGTTCCTCAATGTTTCGAAGAAGGGGAGGGCTTTTTCCGCTGATTTGGCTAGAAAACGGTTCAAAGCTGCTAGTTTTCCACTCAAACTTTGCATCTCCTTGAGTGATTTTGGGGATTGCATATCCACGATAGCCCTTGTCTTCTTTGGATTCGCCCTAATTCCTTCGGAAGTCACCATATATCCCAGAAATGTTCCTTCCTCTACCCCGAAAGAGCACTTCTTCGGGTTTAGTTTCATGTTAATCCGTCGGAGGTTATCGAATGTTTCCGCCATATCGGCAAGTAGCTCCCTTTCGGTTTTACTTTTTATTACCATATCGTCTACATATGCCTCAAGATTTCTCCCTATCTGCGACCGAAAGGCAGAATCCACCAAACATTGGTACGTGGCCCCAGCGTTCTTTAAACCGAACGGCATTTTGGTGTAACAGTATGTCCCGCGCTCAGTATAGAAAGCTGTCTTTTCCTCGTCTTCCTCGGCCATGTGTACTTGGTGGTATCCCTTGTAGGCATCCAAAAAGCATTTATATCTGAATCCCATAACCGATTCTATTTTCTGGTCAATATCCGGCAGCGGGTAATAATCCTTCCGACAGGATGAGTTGAGGTTCTTGAAGTCGATACACATCCGCCAGCTCCCGTCGGATTTCTTTACCAACACCGGGTTTGAGATCCAGGTCGGGTATTGCACTGGCCGAACTATTCCAGCTCTTACCCATTCTTCCACCTCCTTGGCTATGGCGTGGTTCTTTTCGGCCGAGTAAGTTCTTCTCTTCTGCGCCACCGGGCGGTCTTGAACATTCACATTTAGCTTGTGTTCGATGATCCGACGGGGCACTCCCGTCATATCGGCCGGTTCCCAGGCAAACACGTCCTGGTTGTCCTTGAGTAGCGCGATTATCTGCTTTCGACATTCTGAGGAGAAGTTTCCTCCTATCGTGACTAATTGGTCCGGAAAAGCCGGATGTACCAAAACTTCTTCCGTTTTCCCTACCACAGTCTCATTCGGTCCGGCCTCATAAAGCTCTTCCTTGATTTCCTTTTTGGCCATCTGTTTCTCCTCGAGCTTGCGACATTCTGAGACAATTACGGAGCGGGTGGTGAGGGTCGCTATGCCCTTCGGTGTGGGGAATTTCACCATCGAGTGGATAGTAGATGGGATGGCTCGTAATTTCTTCAGACCCGAGCGCCCTAGAATGATATTGTACGGAGAAGGGGACCTTACCACGGCGAACTTCATCATTGTCCGGCGAGACAGGCCTTGGTTTCCGAAACGGACTTCCAACTCAATCTTTCCCAGTGGCTTTATGGATTCTCCCGCGAACCCTATCAATGGTGTGCCGGTTTCTTTCAATTTGGCCTTAATAGAAGGGCATAAATGCTCGAAACAGTATTCATACATCACCTCGACTGAAGCGCCTTGGTCTACATAGACCCTTCTAACTGTGTATCCTTCCACTTCGGCCTCCACTATCAACGGTCCATCCGACACGTCTCCCGGAAGGATAGGTGGAAAACCGATCGGAGCATTCATCCATTCCTCCTCGGCTTCTATGATTTTCCTTTTGTGTGATGTAGGACTAGCCATGTCGAACTGTAGGCAGATCGAGAGGTTAGGTCCCACGGATGGCGCCAATTTGTTGAAGCAATTTCTTGCAATCACTTCAGACAAATAAAGGGGGCCTCCCGGTTGAACTCAACTTGGGTTCCTCCGGTAGGCCTGGGTGTAAGTCCTTTCGGCTATTTGGGGTCCTCCGGATATCTGCACACAACAACACACGTTAGGCTCGCCCCGGGTGTTATCCCAGGACCCACCTCCGGTGTGAGAATAAGTATTTGATATTCCGAAAGGGCTATCAATTATAGTGAGAAGTATATTGTGAGTAATTCGTTACCTGAGAGTAGCAAATGGGCCGAGTATTTATAGTGCTCAGCCTCGATACCTGTACTGGCGGCGGCGGATATTCAGGAGATGTGTCGCCAACACGATCCCGTAAATCCTGGGAAAGGCGGCGGTGGTGTCGTTAGCTGCCATCTGTCTCCTGCCTTAAAACTATTCATGCCGAACGGCCTTTGTACCTTCCGGAATACATAAGGTAGCTTTGAGCCGTCCGGACGACCGAAAGACTCAGACCATCCGGACACATACGTCAACACCTATAAACTTTACAAAAGAGCCAAGGATACAGACAGGCCAAAATCGCTCCAAAGTCCAAATAGCGTTGCATGTATTGTAGGTACTATCTCAAACAATCGGAAAATTAATCCATTGGTTTCAGATAGGTAATAGGTTCAACAACAGACACCCTTAGCAGGTGACAGATCCGGGTGGATTCGAACCACCAACTTCCTGAGAAATATCCCAGGTGCTCTTACCAATTCAGAGCTCACGGATCTAGAAAATTAGTGTTGGTCAACATCAAGTAGCAAAAGTTGAGAAGGAGAAGAGAGGTGTTGAACCATTTAACATGATAGTTTTAATGATTTGATCTCCACTTGAGGTGACAGACTTTTATTGAAATCAAAGCTGACACTTCGGGTTTTCAGAGACAAGTTACCTTAGACATAAATTTTTGTAAGTCCAATTGGTTAAAAACACAACCTAATTTAGATTTTTACAACATGTTATTCATCGACAAAATAAGGGAACCTGTTGGTACTTTTTTTGGGCAAAAAAGTAAGGGAATAAAATATACCTTGGCTGAATTTAAAAAGTTATTTGCCCTCCATGTATAAACCTACTTGATACACAGCAGTGTTTAGGAAGAACAATTGCAGATACAACAGAACTATTCCGCTTCCAGAATTATATGACCAAGAACCAATTACCCAATTCACAATAATTAGTTTTACAACCGTGAAGTGTCACTCTCGTCAATTGTATCACTTCCAGAAACTAACCACCCAAAAATGTATTACAGAAGACTAGTCTTTTAAATAACCAGTTAACAGGACCACAACAAAGCTAAAATCAACCCACCCAGCACAACGATCCCGATAAAACTGTGAAGGTCATACCACACCAACTGTATAAGAACTATAAATGCAAACCGAAGACCACCTGATGATAATAAGAACCACCTGATGATAACTTCAAGGGATATAGACGTATAAGAACCACCTTTAAACAGCAAGATAATAAGCAGTTCTACATGTACACTTGATGTCAGTAGTAAACAGCCAAACCGAATCGCTTCACTTGCGAAACCACCACGCAGCTTGAGGGAAAAAGCATCATCTCACTGATGTCAGTAGTAAACAGCAACAAAGAATGCAACAATGGCAGATAATGCACAAAACCATTTGTTATCAAATAATGATCATCGTCAGCAGAAACTAACAGTAGACACATTCAATAACAAATCAGCACATCACCAGAAGCAGCAGCCCACTGTAATAACTCTTTGTAGATCAAAGCACCACCAGCAGCACCATAACCTAACCGTATAAACAAACTGTAGAAGAGCAAAGCAAAGCACGTCGCCAGCAGCAGCAGCAGCATCAGCAGCAGCTAACCCCAGGAAACCAAGAAATCGCCAACTTCATAAGCAATATCAAAACTAATGTGAACATTGTGCCGAAGAGCGTATGATTTGTCACCCCCTAATAAAGCCTAAAAAGTATCTTATCTCCAACCAGAAAGATCACAAAAGAAGATTGTTGTAACAGACGATACAAATAATTTGAACTACTAAATACCACAATACAAGCAGAAGCTTTTCTGTCCATTATAAATCACGACTAACATAGAATGATTGCACCTGATGCAAAATTCTGCCAACCATAACCAGTACGACAATAAAAGCAATATATCATCAACCAAAATATTTATAAACAATATTTATCCACAATTTTGCCCCGCATCAATGTTGTTGATTACCTCCAACATATTTATAATCTGTATTGCACACATTAACAGGGTCTTTTAATGGAGTAACCCGAAAGGATGCGCTCGCCTCAAGTTAGCAAGTTGGTAAACTAGGACAATATTTTTGCAATATTAATGACCACGCATCCTGATACATGTAAAATATTCAAAAGATATTTGCAACACTGAATAGACAACTCATAAATATGTTTAAGCTTAATTGTGGTCCGTAAGCAGATTGGAAGGAACGCTTGGAGGCAAACGTGTATCATGTTTTATATAAGATGTGTGAATATGCGTATTCCTAAAAAAGTTCAGAAACTTGTGTTTGATCAAGTTTGTCATGCCCTGTTAAGCATCGTATGGACCGAAACCAAGTGTAACTAGAACAAATAGTATAACTGATTACCTTTCAATGATGATGAATATCACGGAACTTCAATGTTGGTATTGTTCAGCAGATAAATGTCGTCAATCATGATATATCACATACATAGATAATTGGATGTTGTTGTTGACCGGCTACATGCGGTTGATGCCACGATTTGAATTGTATGGATCAAAAGCTTTGAGAACAAACATAAAAACACAATAAAGGCCCACAGCCCACAAAAGAGGCCAACACACCACACCAGAGGAGAAATCCCGGGCAACCCCGTGCGATCTCTCCTCTCAAACCAAAAATTCTCTTTTTATTAGGATAATAAGGTGACCTGCCATGCGAGCGCACCCATCATGGCAAAGGCCAATCAACAACAGCAAAGTCTGTAATAGGACAAACACGACTCATAAAAAGAGCCACGCTACATCCAGTCACATGCTTGCTATACATACAAACCTGACATCAATAGCCACACTTCAATTCCTCCATCATTGCATCAACATAAAATTATTTTCATCAATAACCAATCGTATCGGTTCGCATCTGGCAATATCATAATACCTGCAACATTAGATCAGGTAAGTGTAGATAAACAATTATTATTCCTAAACAAATTAAACTGAATATATATATGATTATATAGCCACGGGGATCCTAACAAATAAACAAACAATTAAATAACCAGTAACAAATAGAAAAATGAATTGAATCGTACCTTCAATTAAAGCTCTGGCGATCCAAAACTAGTTGAATCTGATCCATCATCAAGTCATCAACAGTGAACACCACAATATAAGCTTTGCAGTCCAGTATTAATTACGACTAACATAGAAGGCTTGCATCTAATAATATAACCATCCACAACTCGCCCTTTGAACACACCACGGTTGTGGTCAAATAACTGAAGGAATGTTAGGTAGGCCAATACAAATCATCATGCATGAGCAAGGATTATTTAGCAACAAAATAACTACTAATTGCAGTTGCTAAAAAAATGTATAAATATTATCAGGCATTTGAAAACTTGGCGTTTGATATAATATGGCATTAATTGAATACTAGGTGTTTGAATACTTGTTTGATATAATATGGCATGGGAAACTATGACGTCTGTTGTGAAAAACTAGAATAAATGTTGGATTAGACGTATCTCTTAATAAGTACTCCCTCTGTCCCGATGTCCCAAATTAAGTGTCCATATTATATTCCAACCAATGAGATAAAGACTTTAGCGGGTAAAAATGATATTTGATTCGTGGAAAGTGTAGTTAGTGGAATTTCCTAAAACTTTGAGCATTTTAAAAGTGGACATTTAATATGGGACGGAGGGAGCATCACGTAACTTTGATCTCGATGTTGATGTTTAGCTGATCAATTTGATGCACGAGCATATACATGTCGGTTTACGGATTATAAAGCTTTGATCACACACAGAAAAGTACAACAACAGACACACACGCCCCAAAAGCGGCGAACACACCACTCCAGAGGAGAGATCCCGGGCAAACCCCCGTGCGACCTCCCCTCTCCAACCAAAAATGTTTTTTTATTAGGATAAAGGTGACCTGCCATGAGAGCGCACCCATCATGGCAAAGGCCAAACAAACAACAACGCTCTGTTCTCGAGTTTTTTTTTAAAGGAATGAAAGGAGATGAGAAGGGAAATTAAAAATATGGGTGTTCTTAAGTTTTTTTAAGAAAGGAAAGTGAGGGGACGGGAAGGTGGGAGGGAGGGAAGGTATGGGTTTTCTTGTGTATTTCTGTTCCGCCCAATTTTGGGGGGATTAGGAAGGGAAGGAGTTATTAACATATTGGGCTTGTGTAAAATTACAAATATATCCTTATCTCTTTCATCTTCTCATTCTCCCTCATTTACCACCCATCACCACCACCTCCAAATCTGTCATCATCACCACCACCTGATTCTTCAAACACAACCACCCGATCAGTTAGTTGCCCGATCTGTTGGTTGATAAAAGTAACACTATTATGTTTTGCGAAGGTGTATATCTGAAAAGTATACGCATATGCTGCTAGAAAATAATATTACATTGAGTTTAATAGCGTAGGACATATTTATAGACATTTGCAGAAACAAAATCATCACATCATTGTTTAAGGAAACAATAGGTGATTAAACAGTTATATAAAGATTTGGTTGACCCAAACACGGTATTGGTGTATACATCAACATGAGCTCTATGATTTATGTCTGTCATTGGCTTTTGAGGGTATATTAGTAATTTAGATAGCTTTCTTTCATTTCCTTCCCACATAAATAAAAACACAAGAACACAAATATTAATAACCACTTTCTTCACATTGTCATTCCTTACTTTACCCTTCCCATCCCATCCCCTTCCATTCTTTAAAATTTTGACTTGAGAACAGAGCGCAAGAGTTTGTAACAGAACATACAGAACTCGTACAAATACGAGCCCTGCGGTTACATCCAAATCACATACTGTATTACTCTAACCTGAGAGCCAATAGCCTCAATCCAAGTCATCATCCATCGTTACATCAATTAATTAACCTAGTTATCAATAACCAATCGTCGATCAACCGAATCTATAGGTTATCATAATACCTGGAACAATGAATCGGTCAAATATAGATACACAATTAGTATACCTATAAACACTTTAATCAATTAATTAACCTAGTTATCTATTATTCACGGTGAGAGGCCCATATAAAAAAGAGATGAATTGATTTGTACCTTGAACCGAATCATGTGACAGTCACATCCATCAACAGGTGTTGCTCTATATATCGTTATGATCGGATCGAACGATCTTCCATGGATTAAGATACGATACGTTATCGTTTATGGGCGAGATGAGGGTTTGAGATGTGTGAGTGGGTTTTATACAATTTAGGGTGATTAATGGACGGATGAGATTAAAGATAGAGATGATGATCTAACGGTTGGTAAAGAATTAGTGACGTGTGGTTATAAGGATTTTTCCGAATGAGGCGGCAATTTCGTTACTTGGCGGGTTAGTTGAGATATTTTCATTACCGAACCTTCTAGTAATATTAGGGTGCGACCGACCCGGTTACACAAAGTGGATGGAACCGTCTACCAAATCGACAAGCCATTTGGAGTCATGTATAAAGTTGTAATTACCAAAACAATTGTTGGCGTATGTGGGCCGAATGGCCCACAACGAACGAACCTCAGTTCCGAACGAGCCTCATCAGGTCGTTCGCCTCAACGGTAACTTCCGGATCTAAAGTCAAACCTGATATAAAGAGTAAGCAACAGTCATTCAGAGTAAATAGCAGGACTAAGCAGAGGCTAAAAAGAGAAAGATCACAGTGACCGCTCAGAAGCATCGTTATCCCATTTGGAAGCATCCGATAGAATAGCTTCCCTGTATAAAGTTGGAAAATTCTCATATATGGTAACTTCATTAACTCACTTTTACTTTCACCTATATTACTCTTCATATCAAATACTCATTCTCACGCCGGAGTTTGGTCCTGCGATAAAACTCGGGGCGAGACTAACGCGTGTTTATTTCTTACAGGAATCCGAAGGACCCAGCAGAGTCATCCGGAGGACCTTTATTGTTTGTTTGGAGTAGACGTAAGATTTTACTTCAACAAATTGGCCCTGATTGTACAATAAATTGCACGACCAGGCCTTCGATGGTGATCAAAGGATATAGGGGGTGTTGAGGTTGCCGCCAAACTTGTCTTTAACCTGAAATAAGAAATACTAAAACACTACGTTAAGTGATTGCGCAGGGGTTGGACCCTGCGAACCACCTCCGGCGTGCGAATAAGTATGTGATATGATAAGTTGGTAGTGAAATGAGAGAGTCAAGTTTGCATACCATGGTTCTCAGCCCGTCTAAGCTATTTATAGGGGAAGAAATAGGCTTTAGAGAGCTCTTGCACATAATTCGGAGATCATGGGGGCGTCCTATGATTTGTGGTAACCGCTAGGGCTTTGTGACCCACGATCTCTTTCTTGGCGGGAAAACTCAAGAAAAAAAGGGACGTGGGTATGACCAGGTCAAGGTGGTTCTCCTTTCTAGTATCCTCGAAGGAGGTACCCCGAAGGGCTTAAGGCTTCGATTGGCGGTTTCCCAACTGGTAACCACTTTATAGATGAATGATTTTACGCCAATGAATATGTTAGGAGTTTGACCTGGGCCTTCGAGGAGAAGGCTTCGTACAGGCTCGAAGGGGTGGCCTTCGACCCGTTCGGAGGGTACATCATCAAGCCCCGCCAGTTGGAGAGGGACTCTGGACAACATGTCCATGGAAGAATTGTGTAATTTGCATGATAAGAGCTACACGAGGCAGGTTGTGTTAGAAAACCATCTCAATTCCCGAACGAGGGACCTGGTCCGCACGGTGAAGGCTGCGAGGGAGAAGATGGATGCCATCTTAGCCAAGGAAAAGAATCGGGATCTTGAGTATGCTGAGTTAGAAGCAAAGTGTAAGGAGGCAATGGAGGATTTCGAGAAAAATCCAATTGTGCAAGACCTTCGAGCCAAAATTGACAGTCTCAAAGGGCAATTGAAGGAGGCCCAAGCAGAATGTGGGAGGTTGAGAATGGAGGAGGCAAAGGTAGCTGGGTATAAATCGCAGGTGACTACTCTTGAGTCCAAATGTGCAGGTCTTGAAGCCGAAAGGGCTAAGCTTGGAGAACAGGAGATCAAGCTTCGTGAGGAGATAGATGGATTAAACATCCGTTGCAAGAGCTTGAAGAAGGATAGAGCTGAGGTGGTCTCAAAGGTTGTTCCATATGTAGCAATGGAGTTATACCACAACGATGAGGTGGGAGAGATAGTTGGGAAGCTGGTGAAATCTGCCATCTTCTACGGGAAGTGCACCACGTTGGAAGAGATTGCCGAGACCAAGAAGCCTGTGGTCTTGTTGGAAGTGCCCTACTACCGTCCAACATCGGAGCAAGAGTACAACGATGCTGGCAACGCATGTTAGGATTGGACACACGGTTAAGGTGGTTAAACCTTTTGTTCTTTGTGTGTATGATATATTGAGTGAATATGATTAAGTATGCGGAATCTACTTAATCACACTTAGAAGGTTATTATGATTATGGAAATGGAACAGTTGTGTTTGTTATTGAACAAGGAACAATGAAAGATTAACACCAAACGATTCAATATTATTCAAAATAATACGAGTGATCTTTCTATCACTAGGGTTACAACCTTGAATCTTATGTTCTTACAACTTGTGATATTCTTGTGTTTGTTCTATGTCTTAACAGTTATATGAGTTCTAATAATAACACACTAACATCAACTTATGCACACATAATATCGAGACTAAGATCTTCTTTTATAGTCCAAGAAGATCTTTACAATATTGCTTAAAGTCTAGTCGAACTACTTGCTAACTTATCTTGAGTGTGTCAGTACATAAGATACAACATGTATCTGTGTACACAACTTGTTAACTAAGCACATGGGGTAAGATATTATCTACCGTATATTGTTGACCAAAATACAAATAATATCTTTTCATACTTATCCACTTAGCAGCAGCAATGTTAACACTAGCAGCAGAATCCTTCAGCAGCAGAATGTTAAGCCTAGCAGCAGAATCATTTATCGCTAGCAGCAGAATAAAATGTTCTAGCAGCAGGAACAAACATTAACAGCAGGAACTAAATGCACTAGCAGCAGAATCACACTTAACGTTTTTCTTTGAATAGAATCCGATATTAAACTTCTTGAATATTTAATTCCCAACAATCCTCCCCTAAACATGTGAATCCATTTCAACATGTTTCTGAATTAAATTATGGATTGTGAAGATCTTTCAAACACTTCTGTTCTTCAAGATTGAATATCTTTCTCAGTAATTCATCTGCTTTGTTCTTTGACTTTAACAATATCAACACATTGCTCCAATCTTGGACTAAAAGATGGTGCAATTTCCTTGGATGGAGGAATTATAAGAGGCAATGATGTTGTGTATCTTGGATGCTTGTTTCAACAAGTGAAATCATCTATAAGTATGTCTTTGTAGGTGATGAACAAACGTGGTAAACTGAAATTGAAACTTTTCTTCGTTTGACCTAGATATAACTTTCTCATTTGGAATGTTCTTGTCATTTTCAACCTCCATGTCATCATCTTGTATGCTCTTGTCATTTCCTCCCTTACATTGGGTTTTTCTTCCTTTCTTGGGCTTTTATTTTCTCCCCTGAAGCAAATAAAAATTTTATCCTCCCCTTGTTTGGAAGATCTCTCACCATCATCCCATCATTATCTGATCTACCAATGTGAACTTGTTTTCAGACAATGTTGTACATGAAGCCATCAATTCCTTAAGAGTTTAATTTACTGCCCTCATTACTTCTAGGTGTGTTAACTCCTATGAGAGGTGAATCAGTGGACATTTGATTCATGGTCCATCAATGGATGGTTTTTGTGAATCTTTTGAAAATCCTTGTATAAGAAATTGTTTGACTTAGCAGTATGTTCATGAGTTTAGAATTGAAAAATCATACTGTGTAACCTTCTGTAATTTTCCCTATGAATAATAAATATTAATCAACGAATAATATGTCATTACAATGTTAATTAACCATTTTACAGATAACAATTTTTTTTTCATGCTATGCTATATTACGATCACAACGTTGTTTGTGATTGCCAAACATCTTGAAACGGCTCACGCACGAACCACGATGGTCTAAGAATCGCGAATAAAATAAACCAATTGCCATTTACAATTATATGTATAGAAAACTTGGATAAACGCGTTCAGCTAACTATTTCGGGTTTACGAAAAACGAACTAAACGCACCCTTTATTTAATCTTTGGGCTCGACCAAAACACTTTAGCCTGTTACTATTCATGGCCCAGACCGAATTTCAGCCCAACTCTATATAATCCTAAAATAAAAAAATTCGACGAGGGACGTTTACTCATACTCATTTTCTCTCGATTCGACTCAACAACCATACTATTATTTTGCACGACTCGATTCTCATTCCAGCTGAGAATCGAGTGTAACCAACATCTTATCCTAACTCGATCGTTTGCTTGCTTAAAATCCATCCAAGCTCAGCCCATGTATCATGTGATCGACCAAGGCTCAAAACAAATTTTTATCTATAAAACTTTATACGTTCAACACAAAAATCACATTTAGACTAGTCTTTTGTTTTGTACGAGTTCCAAACGACTCTCAATAACCACAAACGAGCAACCACCTTAAATTTTGGTCACTTTCTATATGTTGCTTGACCTATGGAGAATTCGACTAAAGCAAGTCCAAACCGAACCTTTGTTTCTTTTGTTGGTTAGCACCGGCTAGCAACTCCCACAAACACACTCATTTTGTGTTACTTATACACTCAAGCTATGACACACTTAAGTGCCCATGTCTTTGACTTTTCCCCTACAAGCAACCATAATCTTGTTTTGTCACTTTCCTCTTTGGTTTACTAGCAAGGACGATGCCCTTAATTCCCATCATTTTTATCACATACAAGAACCATGTTATACTTCTAACAAGTTTTATGACACACACCTTGGACCACACTCTTGTCCAAAGTCTTACACACTCCTTGGCTTTCTCTTAAGTCTTGACAAAAGCAAGGATAAACAACCATGTGAATTTCATGCAAAACCTATAACACACTTAATTACTACCACATGCACACTTCACTCAACCCTTTGAGTTTTATTTATACTTGAGCACATGCAAATTCCAAAAGTCAAGTTCCATGTATTACGTTTTCCTTCTTTGGTCAATTCCTAAACAAGCAAATAAGACCAAGCATCCCGTGATGATATTCCTTACACACTCATTTGTCCCCTTCTTCTTGTCATCCCATGTTCTTGCTGCAAGATTCACCAACCTCAAGGGTGACTATTTTAGAAAGAAACATGTGCTCTTCCTCTTTAAATACCATGCAAATCTATACTCGGCTTCCACACAAACTCAAAAACAAATACTTCTCTAGCACCTACCTACTATCAAGACAAAGAAAGGAAGAAAAGATAGCGTTTTGGGTTTAAAAACAAAGTTACAATATCATATTAGCTTATAGAACATACGAGGTGAATTTCGAGAGCTTACGGGCTAACTAGTCGTTTCCATTGGTTCCATTTTCCTTTCATACATGCTCGTCTCCACCCTTGCGGTGTCGTAAGTGCATTTGTTTCTCTTTTCCTTACCTTGCATACATTTGGTGCACGTCAAAATCATATCTTACACGTTACATATTGCATGACCGGCCCTCTACATTCGACTTTAATTATAAAACTATACGTAACACGTTTTGCGAGATTACTTGTTCTCGTTTTATAGTTATATGGAATAAAAACTAAGTATTGGCAACCCTTATAATCCAACTATGCAAGCATACCTCACCAAATCTATTTCTCGTTTCCTCGTTATATTGAAAAACCAAACGTGTCATATTGAGCTCATGACCCAAACCGTGGTACTCATACACAACCCAACAAGCCGTCTTAATAAGTAGGTAATAAGCAGTTGTTATAAGCCAAACATACATTTTGAAACTTACTAAAATAAGCTATAAGCTTGCGGTTTATTTTTAAAACCAAACAAACCCTTAACGGGCCCTTAAAGCCCAACACCCACTCGAGATCTTCTTTACAGTACGAAAGACTTAGTCGAAGAGCTTAACGGGTGTTCCAATCGGATTCCATCTTATTTCACAGTAATAAACGGTTTGTAAAACCTTAAAACTCGTTTTGTGACTTGTTTAAAAAAAAACGCAAACTAAACCAAGCTCTTATCGAACTCAAAGGACAAAAGCTTATTTGGAAGACCTGAGCTTCGATGCAAACGCCAAGAAACTGTTTTAGAAACACAAAATATAGATACACAATGCATACTCATGCACGTTTGAAAACTGAGAGATATAAACAAAATATAATACAGACTCGAAAAACTATATAAACAAATCGTTTGGTATTAAAACACAACAAGTAACTTAGTTCAGTTGGTTGAGGTGCTTGGCTGACGAACGAGAGGTCCTTGGTTCGAATCCTGCCTACGGCAGTTTTTGCTATTTTTGAAACTTTAGCCTTTTGGCAGTTTTAATCCCTCATTTTCAAACACTTATCACATTTTCTTAAAACCTTTACAAATTGAAACTTATATAAAATGTGACAATATCAGTCCCTCAAATTTGAATAAGGTGCCACTTTTCTTGAAAATTATATAAGTTACTAACTTACATAAATTTCACACATTTATCCCCACAACTTCAAACCATTTAACACTTTTCTTAAAACTTTCATAAGTTTTGAAACTTATATTACTTTTACAACTTCAATCCCTAAGCTTAATACTTTGACACTTTGCGCTCTAAAAACTTTTGTAAGCTTAATAAACTTATACATTGGTACCAAGTTTCGCCTAGATGAATATGTTTAACATACAATTTATCTGACGACCCCCTCCGCGTAAGCTACAAATAATATATTTGTCCAAATATATTATTTACCCACCGCTTCAATAAATATATATTGTATATATATCTTCACACTTCGAAACCCAACGAATCTAATAAATACAATACGACTTGTATTTATTTATCCTTCGATAATACTTAATCCAATATTCGAGCTAACTCTCATGTGGATATATTGTATATATTCTCATACTTATTCCAAGAGCCAATACTTGCAAATATTTTCACAGCTACATTTTGTGTGCATCGATAAGTCAAATTTATCTCAGACTTCCATATTATTCAGGTTGTCGTTTGGAGCCATTTTCATCCTACTTCTGACATTACTTTACTCTGTCTACCATTCCACTAAGGTGAGTTTCATAGCCCCTATTTTTAAACGTTTTGAACTACTTTTGGGGGAGATACATGCTTAAACTACTTGCTCTTACTTTAACAAGCACTTTTACATACTACTGTGAGTTATCGCCCCACTTTTACTCGTGATAATTTTTTTATAAATGCTTTGGGGGAGATACATGCTTTATACTTTTACAAGTACTCTTATCTATATATATGTTACTGTGAGTTCCATAGACCACTCTTTTACCAATTTTGAATTACTTATGGTGGAAATACATGCTTGTATTTCATATAAACTTTACTAGTTTACCTTTAACATTATACTCAGTTGATAAACCACTCTACTTGTTATTGAAACATAATACTTGCTTTTACTTACAAGAACACTATAAACTTTTGCGGATTACTATGAACTTATAAATCCACTTTTATACACTTTTATATCTCAGGAAAGATACCTACTGTAAACATGATCACAAGTGATTTTCAACTGTATGCTATACATGATTCACTATTGCCTAAGTTTACCTTTATTGCCATGTTCGAAGTCCCTCATATCATGAACCTTAATCACTTGCGAGTGAACGTAAATAATTGTGAATAGATCTATTTGGGACTGACAATCCCCGTTTGGTCTTGCCAGGATGGGCCACCAAACGCACTTTATTTAAACCCACCTATAGGTTATTGGCAAATACCTATCCCGAGGGCCACGAGTATTTTACATCATTCTTGATGCCAGTTAAACGTTGAGTGTCATGAGGCTTAGGGCAATAGAACGATACTGTAGTCATGATACAGTATTGCCATTATTTTATCAAACTTGAACTTGTATTTACTATATAGCAGAAAATCACTACTTGGCAAACAATAACTATTTTGTGTTGACCCATTTAGGGCAACCAAACCAACTATGGGTGTATAACAACTTAACCCACCACTTACTTTATAACAAACCAACTATGGGTGTATAATATCGTAACCCATCGCTTATTTTATTAATAATTGTATTTATTACAATTATTACCTAAACTTGGAACTATTGATAATCAACTGATTTTATGCAAACTCTATGGATTCACTCACACTTTGATTTTTGACAATCAACTGGTTTAACTATAAATACTATGGTATTACTCACCCTTTGACTTCGATAATCAACTGTTTATTTACATCTGCTATGGACTCACAAACTCTTTGATTTTGAAAATCAACAGTTTTTACTTACAAACTCAATGAACTCACCAACCTTTGTGTTGACGCTTTTAGCATGTATTTATCTCAGGTCCATAATGAGCAGGGATGGCACGGAGGATCACGGATACTTATGAAGGCTATAAATTTTATTATCATTCGAAAACCTATTTAATAAACTTGGAAACCACTGGGACATCATTTTGTAAACTCTGATATTCGAATGATAAATCTTTTAAAACGACTAAGTTGGTGATCGTTTTCTACTATTCAACTGTTGTGCCATGAAGTAACACCCAATTTGAATTCCGCTGCGTATCACGAAATTGGGGGTGTTACATACTGCTTTCAACCATTTTGAAGGGATTAAGTGTATAACAGACACTTAATCAAAATTTCTGTTTAAAGCAACCTCTGGTTGTGTGAGAACCAATGTTTTCAGTTATAAATAACTGCCTGTGTAAAGATAAACCTATTCAAAAGGCTTTATTGACAGGGTTTCCATCTCATAGTAATTGTTACCTCTAACACAAGTGTTAAATTCACTTTTACTAGCTGTTCTTTCTATCAGATGTCCTTAGACTTGCTCATTATACTTGAAAGTATAAAATGATAGAAAGTGAGTTGCATCAGTTACTATCTGATCAACTAAGTCATCAATTCAATGTGAAATTTCATATTTAGGTTTCAAGAAAGAAGTTTTAAGGAGTTTTAAATTCCCAAACTCAGTCCATCATAAACCTAATATGTCAGCAACTAATATTATCATTTCTGCTGCTTCCATTTCACTTGAAACATCCTTTGTGTTCACATGTTCATACCTGAAATTGTTAGTCTAAAACCATAAGAACAATGTACAAAGTACTTGTCTTGTGTTAGAATAATCATAGGACTAACTGTATGAATAACACAATTTAAATTTGTACAAGAAGCACAAACTTTTGTAATAGTAGTATCTTTTAAAACTAGCAGCACAATCAAAAGTTTATTTACAAAAACACAAAGTTTAAAATCATTGAGGATTAAGCATTCCAATACTTGCTACCAAGTACTGAAACCTTCCAACATCAAAAGCTTTGGTTAGCAGATCTGCAAAATTAAATTCTGGAGCAATTTTAAGTACTTGAATTAATATTTTCTCATTGCAGTCTCTTATAAAGTGATGTCTAATTTCAATGTGTTTTGTTTTAGAATGTTGCACTGGATTTTTAATAATACAAATTGTACTACTATTATCAACATGAATAACAGTGTTTAAGAAATTGTACCCATAGTCAAGGAGTTGGTTTTGAAGCCATAGAACCTGACCACAGCAACTTGCAGCAGCTATATATTCAGCTTCAGTTGTTGAATTTGCCACACTTGTTTGCTTCTTACACTGCCATGAGACAAGTCTACACCCAAGGAATTGACATCCTCCAGTTGTTGACTTTCTGTCCAAGCTAGCACCAGCATAATCACTATCCGAAAATGCTACCAAGTCAAAAAGAGATTCCCTTGAATACCATAGACCCAACCTTGGTTGACCCTTGAGATATCTAAAAATTCTCTTGACTGCAGTTAAATGAGAAACCTTTGGAGTAACTTGAAATCTTGCACAAGCACAAACTGAGAACATGATATCAGGTCTAGATGATGTAAGATACATCAAGGAGCCTATCATAGATCTGTAAGTGTGTACATCCACATTTTCTCTATCTAAGTCTTTTAGATGTGGCTTCTCAGAGTCCATTGGTGTGCTTGCCACTTTTGAATCAGCAAATTGAAATTTTCTAAGTATCTCTGCAACATATTTGTCCTGAGAGATAAAGATTCCTTCATTTGATTGCTTAACTTGCAGACCCAAAAAGAATGTAAGTTCCCCCATGGAACTCATTTGAAACTTATCATGCATAAGTTTCTCAAACTCTAAACACATCTCCTTCCTAGTAGATCCAAAGATAATGTCATCCACATACACCTGCACTAACAGAAGATCCTTCTTGTGCTGTTTGATGAAAAGTGTCTGATCAATCTTTCCTCTTTGAAATCCATTTTCTAATAAGTAGGAAGTAAGTGTTGCATACCAAGCTCTTGGTGCCTGATGAAGGCCATAGAGAGCTTTAACTACTATGTACACTTTGTCTGGATGTTGTGGGTCAATGAAGCCTGGAGGTTGTGAAACATACACCTCTTCTTCAATTGTTCCATATAAAAATGCACTCTTGACATCCATTTGATAAACTGTGAAGCCTAAAAATGAAGCATAAGCTAAGAAAAGCCTAATTGCCTCAATCCTTGCTACAGGAGCATAAACCTCATCATAGTCTATTCCTTCTTCTTGTGTGTACCCTTGGGCTACTAATCTAGCCTTATTTCGAATCACTATTCCCCTTTCATCCCTTTTATTCTTGAAAACCCATCTAGTGCCAATTACCTTTGCATTCTTAGGTAAATCAACTAGCACCCATACCTTCTGAATCTTGAACTGAAGAAGCTCCTCTTGCATAGCTTCTACCCAGCTTGAATTATCTAAGGCTTTCAGAATGTTCTTTGGTTCATCTTGTGAGAGAAAACATACAAACAAGCAAGAGTTTGAAAACTCATGCTGCTTTGAAGCATAAAGGGCATCAAGAAGCCCTTGTTGGTCTGAAGACATCAGTTATTGTCTTGTCTTCACACCTGATTGTACATCTCCAATCACATTATCTAGGGAGTAGACTTTGTGAATTCTTGTTTGTGGAGTGGAAGGAACTTGATAATTTGATGGAAGATTGTTGAAATCCACCTCATTATCTGAGAATTCTGCTTCTTTCGTTTCTGAAGGGCCAGCAGCAGAATCAGTTGGCCTAGCAGCAAAATCATTAAGCTTAACAGCAGAATCACCAGCAGAAACAATTTGTTGTTCCTGAGTTCCACCTTCTTTCCTTTCATCTTCAACACCTTCTTTAGCTTTCCTAGAAGAAGATTCACCAGTTGTTGAAGTTGATTCCACACTTGTACTTGACCATATTGGCATCCAAACATGATATTGGTTTGTCTTCTTTTCTAACCTTGCCTCATCTGTTGCTTGTGAACCTGAAAAATCATTAGTTTCTGCAACAACAGGCACATAATTCATTGATTTGGTTAGAGCTTCAAGATCAAATAGCCATTTTGGTCCTTGACCTTCTACATTGGATTTATCCTCTAAAAACTCCACATGTAGGTTTTCTTCTACAATCATAGTTCTTGTGTTGTATACTCTAAATGCTTTACTATTAAGAGAATATCCAACAAAGAAACCTTCATCTGTTTTACCATCGAATTTTCCTAAATGGTCTAAGGTATTGAGAATTGTCACATGACATCCAAAAGGTCTAAGAAATCCTATTGCAGGAGTTCTACCTCTAAAAAGTTCATATGATGTCTTATTGTGAGGCTGAATAACTAAAACTCTATTTTGAACATAGCAAGCAATGTTGACTGCTTCAGCCCAAAAAGTTATAGGTAGCTTAGAATCAGCTAACATAGTTCTAGCAGCTTCAATTAGTGTTCTATTCTTCCTCTCAACAACACCATCCTGTTGTGGTGTTCTAGCAACACTAAATTCTCTTCTAATACCTTTTTGTTTGCAGAAATCATCCATAACTCTATTCTTAAACTCTGTCCCATTATCACATCTAATGACTTTCACTTTCTTGTCTACTTGGTTTTCTATCTGTGTAATGAATGTCTTAAGGATGCTTGTAGTCTCATCCTTAGTAGATAGAAAGAAAACCCATGTAAATCTGGTATAGTCATCAATTATAACAAGACAATATCTCTTATGCATTATACTACTTACTGAAACAGGTCCAAATAAGTCCATATGCAGCATAAACAATGATTGATTGATAGAGTTAAAAATCTTGGGCTTACAAGTGGCTTTGTGTTGTTTGCCTTTAAGACAAGCAATGCATGTTTGATCATTTTCAAATCTTTTGTGAGGTAAACCTCTTACCAAACCATTCTTAACAATTTTATTTATGGTTTTGAAGTTAATATGACCAAGCCTTCTATGCCATTTCATTGATTCATCCAATGTGGCCTTTGCAACAAGACAAGTTAAATTCTTTTTAGGAACAATGTTCTTCATGTCTACACTGTACATATTGCCCTTTCTAGGAATTCTAAGAAGTACTTGACTTTCATCAGGCATCTTAAAATCAGGAGAAAGTACAAGACATTCAGTCTCACAGAAAAGAACATTGTTCTTTTTGTCACACATTTGTGAGACACTAAAAAGATTATAATTTAGCTCTTTTACATAGAACACATCTTCAAAATCTAAATTTCCAGTTTTAATGGTACCTTTACCGGAAATTTTGCCACCAACACCTCCTCCAAAGGTAACATAGCCTCCATCTATTGATTGAAAATCTGAGAGATAAGACTTGTTGCCTGTCATGTGCCTTGAACATCCACTATCTGAGTATCCTTTATCCTCTTGCTGATCATTTGAATGTTCCTGCACATAAATGAGAAGTATTAGTTTCTTTTAGGGACCCAAGCCATTACTGACTTGGATCTGCCTCTTGCATCAATGTAATTTAATCTTTTAAGGACAGTTGATGCAACATTGGATTTAAGAATCCAACATGCTGAGGCCTTAACAACATTTGCCCTGATTCCCTTAGCAGCAGAATGAACTGATTGCTTAGCAGCAGGAACTGCTAACCTTTCAGTTCTACCCTTTGGTTTCCAAACTTGTTTTTGAACCACTGCTTTTGTTTGAATGGGCCTTAGAACAGTCTTTGATGCATGTTTGAAAAATGTTTTTGCACCCTTAGCTGTTGATTTTGGGTTAACAGTCATAGATGGTCGAGCAGCAGGAACAAATAGTCTAGCAGCAGGATCCATTTGTCTACCAGCAGGATCAGTGTTTGAGATAGACTTGTTTTTTACTGTTCTGGGTTTTGTTCTATTAATACTAGAACTAGAGTGAAAGTGAGATTTAGGTGTTTGCCTTTTGTGGTTCACTCTATTGTTTTCATACCCAATTACCCAATGGTTGCAGAAAGCTACAAGATGGTCAAAACTACCACATGTGTAACAAGCTTTGTTATAAAAAGCAAAGTCATCACCTAATTGGTTAGACTTGAGGTTGTTCCAATTCCTTTGGTTACCTCTGGGCTTGTTGGTGGTTCTATATTGCTCACAATATCTAACTGGTTGCCTAACATGCTTAATGTTTGATTTAGGCCTATCAGTATTGTGTTTGACTATCTTAGGAAGACTTGTTCCTACTTTCTTAACCACTTCAGGTTTAGACATAACCTGTTCTTCTTCATCACTATCAGTTGTGCAATCTTCAACAACTATAGCATCTAATTTCTTAACAAAGGACACCTTGTCCTGATAAAGTAAAGTTTTATCTAAACTTTTACTTACTTTTTCTACCTTAAGACTCTCAGTAGTCTTAGAACCATATTCCATTATTGGTTCTTGAAACTCAGGTAAACCTGAATTCCCTAGGTCAATCCCTGGGGGTTTTGGGATGCCTCTATAAGGAGGTGGGACACTCTTATATCCTACTCCTGACTTAGCTCTATTAATCACCTGACATTCTACTATGTTGTGCACACTTCTAGAAGCATGTTCTAGTGCCTGTGTAGTCAAGTGAATGTTTTCATTTTCCTTTTTGACCCTATCATAAGCTTCTCTCAAAAGCTTAATTTCAGCATCTCTAAAGAATATGTCCTGTCTTAGGAGAGCTTTGTCATCAGAAAAAGCTAATTCATTTGCTTTATAGTGTGTGATTTGTTTTTCTACTGACTCTAATCCACACTTATAGTTTATAAAGTTTTGAAAAGTCTTGCTTAGCTCTTTCTTTTGATCATCATATTGTTTGATTAAAACCTGTAGAGCATTAAGAGCAGTGCAAGTATTTGAACAAGCTTTATGATTTTGTACCTCAGTAGCAGAAAAAGCCATAAGTGCCATCTGAGTAGGAGTTTCTTCTTCATCTGCCATGAAGCTCCAATAAAAACCTAAGCCATCAATAGCTACCATAGCTTTTGGCTCAATAACCTCCTCTGTTTTGGATTTGCTTCCAAAACCTCTATTCTTTCTATCTTGCTGCCTTGGTCTTCTGCACTCTCTTGAGAAATGACCCATCATGTGGCAGTTATAGCACTCTATTTTTGACTTATCAAAACCAGCAGCATCAGTGTTGCTGATTATGAGCTTCTTCCCCGTCTTGTGATAGAACTTCTTGGCTCTCATGCTAAGAAGAGAAATTTGCCATTTTAGATCCATTTCCTCCAGATCATCTTCATGGATCTCTTGGAGGTCTTCATAGGAGAGCATGGACCCATTATTCTGACTTGTAAGAAAGGCACAACAAGTCTTTTCATCTAAAATACTTATGGTACTACTTGATGAACTAGCAGCACCAACATCATCAACAACTTTCACCTCTTCACTTGATTTTGAGGTACTAGGAGTTGACATAAATGCCTTGTTCCCAGTATTAGAACTAGTACCTCCATTCTTCTTCAAATCTTGCTCCACAATCTTGAAGTTGCTATACAAGTCCATCAGTTCCATGGTGTCTAAGTCTGGTTAGTTCTTCCAGAAAACAACATGCATAGCCCACTCTTCTGGTAAGCTTCTCAGAAATTTTGAGTTCAAATCTTCTTGAGGCATTTCAATCCCAAGAATAGCAAGTTGGCTCACAATATTCTGAAGCCTATTAAACATGTGGTCAAGAGATTCATTGTATGTAGAGGAGAAGTTTTCAAACTGCTGCTTGAGCAGTGTCTTGTGGGTTTTCTTGGTGGCTTCATTTCCACCATACCTGGCAATAATAGCTTCAAATAATGACTTGGCATCTTTGAACTTGCTGAAGTTTAGAAGTTGATCACTGGGAATGGTCATCATCAGCATGCTTCTTGCCTTCAAGTCATTTTTCTTCTTTATTCTATCTTCTGCAGATGATGGCTTTGTCTGCAGAGTTGACACCACTTTGCCTTCCACTGTTGATGTAGTGGTGGTAGGCTGGTAAGAGTTTCCATCTTCAATGATTTCCCAAAGTGCATAATCTTGCACTTGGAAATATTGCTCTATCCTCAGCCTCCACATCTCAAACTCATTCTGTTTGAGCATGGGAATCTTTGCAGCAACATTTGTCTGAATAGATTCAACGTCCATTTCTTCAGCTTCTTCTTCTAAATCAATAATATCAGCCTTAGCTTTGATACCACTTGTTAGGATTGGACACACGGTTAAGGTGGTTAAACTTTTTGTTCTTTGTGTGTATGATATATTGAGTGAATATGATTAAGTATGCGGAATCTACTTAATCACACTTAGAAGGTTATTATGATTATGGAAATGGAACAGTTGTGTTTGTTATTGAACAAGGAACAATGAAAGATTAACACCAAACGATTCAATATTATTCAAAATAATACGAGTGATCTTTCTATCACTAGGGTTACAACCTTGAATCTTATGTTCTTACAACTTGTGATATTCTTGTGTTTGTTCTATGTCTTAACAGTTATATGAGTTCTAATAATAACACACTAACATCAACTTATGCACACATAATATCGAGACTAAGATCTTCTTTTATAGTCCAAGAAGATCTTTACAATATTGCTTAAAGTCTAGTCGAACTACTTGCTAACTTATCTTGAGTGTGTCAGTACATAAGATACAACATGTATCTGTGTACACAACTTGTTAACTAAGCACATGGGGTAAGATATTATCTACCGTATATTGTTGACCAAAATACAAATAATATCTTTTCATACTTATCCACTTAGCAGCAGAATGTACATTAGCAGCAGCAATGTTTAACACTAGCAGCAGAATGTTAAGCCTAGCAGCAGAATCATTTATCGCTAGCAGCACAATCAAATGTTCTAGCAGCAGGAACAAACTTTAACAGCAGGAACTAAATGCACTAGCAGCAGAATCACACTTAACGTTTTTTTTTGAATAGAATCCGATATTAAACTTCTTGAATATTTAATTCCCAACAACGCGTACACTTCAGCAAAGTACCCTTTTCTCACCGAAGCAACCAAGACCCCTTTGCATCCATTGAAGATCTCCTTTCGAAAAAGCCTCGAAAGATTCAGCTTCCGTCTCCAACCAAAAAGACTGCATCTGTAAAGCCTTCATCTCCACCACATCAAGAGGATCCAATGTCCTCAAAGAATGCTTGAAGACTGCCATGTTGGCAGGGATTTGGCCCCAAGGGTGGCATGTACCTTTTAGACAATTTCTCATGATGCTTAATAGGCTCGTGCCTATTTGTTGAACAATTTTATTTCTTTGCTTGCAGGGCTTCGGCCCGTATCTCAAACAATGTTTGGATCTTTGTGTTGGCTTTGACCATATTTTGTTTATGAATGCCAAGCAGGGGACAATGTCCCGCTTTTAATATCTTGCTTATCTTCTCTTACGCTTATATATAAACGTAAATATACAACCTAAGGTTATAACCTTATTGTGTGTATTTTGGACCAAGATATTTAGCAATCGTATAGTTTGACTGTTGACAGAGGGTCACAGCCCACTCCATCTTTATCCTTAAGATACAAAGGGCTTAGAATACCCTAAGACTTGTAGGAAAGTTAATGTGAATTGTAATGGATGTTATGTGTATATAAGACATGTGTCCTGAATCATCCTTCGACATTGAAACTTGTAAATTACTTGGCTGGACAAATCTTTGTTGTATGGAACGAAACAAGAGATTTGAGGAAAATGCGTTATATCATTAATTGGGTAAGGAGGATTACATCTTTTTAAGAAATGAAAACGAAGACACCTACCATTAATGCTTTTTTCCCCAAATGAGAAGAATGCGATACATGAATTGAAAAACAAGCTAAGTGTTTTAAAAGTAGTAAGTTTTTTATTTAAAACTTACGAAGATTAGTACCATTCCAAGTCTTATCCATGACATCTTCGTCCAGGGTTTCGAGTTTATAGGCTCCGTTGCCATAGGCTTCAGATATGACGTAGGGTCCTTCCCATGTAGGCCCTAGCTTTCCTTCGTATTCAGCTTTGCTTGCGCTATTTAGCCAAAGTACATATTCACCTGGCTTGAATGTGGAGGGTCGAACTTGGCTCTTGTAGTACTTTTCAAACTTTTGTTTGTAGATAGCTTCGCTGATTGAGACTATTTCTCTTCTTTTTTCAAGAAGATCAAGGTTTTCCCGAAGCCTATCTTCATTTGTTTTTGCCTCAAAGTTCACAATAAGCTATGTTTCAACGCTTATCTCTGAGGGTATAACAGCCTCCGTTCCATAAGTGAGGCTAAAAGGAGTCTCCCCATGGCTTGACTTGGGCTGCATCCTATGTGCCCACAAAACTTGGGGTAGTTCGTCTACCTAACCATGATAGCTTCGTCCTAACCTCTTCTCGATTCCATTGACAATATCCCTGTTGGTGACTTCCACTTGTCCGTTACCCTGAGGATGGTACACGGAAGTGAACGACTGTTTAATCTTTAGGCCTTCGCAGAAGGTTGGAAACACCCCTACGGCGAATTGTTTCCCATTGTCAGAAATGATGATGTGAGGGATTCCAAATCGGCAAATTATGTGTTCTCACACAAACTTTTCCATATTCATTCCTGTTACTGATGCCAAAGGTTTGGCTTCGACCCATTTAGTGAAGTAATCTATGGCTACGACCAAGAACTTTACCCCTCCTGGAGCTACTGGTAGGGGTCCGAATATATCAATTCCCCACTTACAGAAAGGCCATGCAGACGTTACGGATGTCATGTCTTGCTTTGGCAATCTTGGAACATTGGAGTGGATCTGACATGCTTCACATTTTTGTATTATTTCAGCTGCGTCTCTATTCATTGATGACCAATAATATCCCAGCCTCGTTATTTTTGAAACAACGGAGCGAGGACCTGCATGTAGGCCGCAGGATCCTTCATGGACTTCATAGATGATGTTCGAAGCTTGCTTTGGCCCCACACAACGAAGCCATGGAGTTAAGAAGGACCTCCTGTAGAGATTATCCCCAATGAGTCTGTATTGGGGAGCCTTCACCCTAACCTTTCGTGCTAGCTTTGGATCTTCTGGCAGAATACCACTTATCAAGTATTCTCTTATCGGAGTCATCCAATTGGATCCTTCTTCAAGTATGATGTCAGACACTTCACTTCGTTTGATTGACCTTTCGGCCAACACTTCAACCAAGACCTCCTTTGTTAGGTGAGCAAATGCCATCGAAGCCAACTTGCTTAATGCATCTGCTTTCTTGTTTTGGTTCTTGCGAACATGTTCTATAGCATAGGACTCGAATACACGGAGGAGTTCTTTATCTTTTTCCAAATACTGCCTGATGGTGGGCTGCCTAGCCTCATAAGAGCCTTTGATTTGGTTTGCCACTAACTGTGAATCAACAAAAATGGAGAGATCATGAACCTCCATGTCCTTTGCAAGTCGGAGGCCAGCTAACAAAGCTTCATACTCAGCTTCATTGTTTGTAGGCTCGAACTCAAAGCATAATGCATAAGTGTACTCCTTTCCCTCCGGACTGACCAGCATTAGGCTTGCTCCCGAACCATCGGAACTTGAGGCTCCTTCTATGTACAATTTCTAAAAATGTCATTCAACAATGATACGGACATGTACAGATGCTTGAGCGAGAGTTCACTAAAATATTTTCAAAACATGTTGTTTCTCAAAAATTTCTTCATGATGACTTATGATTATTTCTAATCAAGACTCGTATTTTCAAAGACGAAATTATTTTCAAAAAGTTCGAGTATAAATAAACGAAAAGATTTCAAACAAAAACTCGTTTTCCCAAAAAGACTTGTGTACATTTCAGTACATAACTCGCATTTCAAAAAGTCAACTCCCTCCAAACCCTTAATTGATTTTAAATTGCTGTTTGAAATATGCTTTCATTAAGGGGGAGTATAAAATCAAAGTGTTTCGATTTCATGCAAAAACAAATCCGTCTATCTCTCCAAAAGCTTTTCTCTTAATCAGTTGATATCAAAAATATCACGAATATGTTATTTTTGAGGGGGAGAAGACGTGATTAAAATGTGATCAAAATGTTTAAAGGTTGTTGTTGAATCTCAAATAAGCTCGACTCAGATATAACCAACGAATTGACGAAGCTTAAATGTCAGTAATCGAAAAGACTTGTCCAGGACGGGTAATAATTTCAAGCTGGTCTAACCAGTGATGTAAGCGTGTCTCGAATATGACTTGTCTGAGTAGAGTGTACCGTCTCGAGAGACTTTCTTTGAACTTGTCCTGGACGGGTAATAATTTCAAGCTAGTCTAACTAATGATGTAAGCGTGTCTCGAAAAGGACTTGTCTAAGTATAGTGTACTATCTCGAGAGACTTTCTTTGAACTTGACCAGGACGGGTAATAATTTCAAGCTAGTCTAACTAGTGATGTAAGCGTGTCTCGAATCGTTCAGGTTCACTGAAAATTGATCAATTCAAAAGTGCAAACTCTACCCAACATGTGTAAATCTATCTTAAAACTTATGAGCACATATGAAGGGGGAGGATTTCAGAAAATGCAAAACTCTCGAATTTTTAACAAAATATGTTTTATAACTATAAACACTTTGAGAGATTTTCACAAAAGGTTTTATAGCATGTGATCAATGAACCTAGGATAATCATGGAGTAATAAGGTGATTATGATTAGGTTTATGTCCTATGATCCGCCAGAGCCGGGGGGATCTACCCAAGGACAATTCCAATAGATTAGAATTAGAAGTCCCTATGTATGATTGAAAAAAGGAGTAAAGTGATGAAAAGAGAAAGAAGGGGTTGAAGAATTAAAAAGAAAAGTTTATGAAAGGGTGAAAAGGAATAGCTCTCCATGAAAACTTAGGGCAGAAACCAGGTCAATACATCTGCTATCGGTTATCACAAAGATGATACCGATATTGAAGACAAGACGTCATGGACCCAGTGACGCGTTGCACAACCTCTCCTAGCCACTCAAGTTTCTCTCAACAGATTCTTGTTTCATTTCTCACGGAGAACCTTGCATAACCTATCGGCCTCTCACTCCGAGATGTGTTGATATTGAAAAGGTGGCACTCTGCTCCATGCCTCCGACTACTAAAACAAAATGCACGTAATTGAGTCTAGAGCCATGAGATTCACTATAAGATCTCTCATGATACACTTCCAAAACATACACTTGTGTTCGCCAAAAGAGGACACAAGTTGTATAAGAGTCTTTTAGGAGATCTACGGATCTTGCCTTATCTATCATGATGGTTATTTGCTTCAAACAGTCTACAGTCGTGGAGTGATACTTCGGTATACTTCAGCGGCTCACCTGAATTGTGGGTATACTTCGGTATATCTGTTGTAAGCCTTCTTGAGGGTATCCAATTCAGGAACAACCTTTGTAAGGATTAGAGAGGGTTTTCATACTATTTTGTTAATTTTCTCGAAGTCTGAGCCTGTAAGTGCTGGAAATCTCGCCAAGGAGATTCCTTTCACGAATCGAGTCCTTAAGACGTGGGTCATTACGTGGATTTATCCAATGTAATGATAACTGTCCCTAATGGGATTTGGATGGCTGATGTGCCCGACCAAGGTGAATGGAATCAAGACATTCATCAGTAAAACAATCGTAGTGTTCTGATCTCTAAGAAAAGTCCACGATGATCGATTGGTGATTTCAACTAACATTTTTATGCAGGTACTGATGATAGTCCCTTGGAGGAAATGCCGTTTACTACCAACATATCATTCATCAACATCTTCACCTCTACATACTCATACTTATGAAGTTCATCCTCAACAAGCTCAAGTGAAGAACGTTCAAGACAAAAAGATCAAGTTTAAGACAAAGAGTTACGTCAAAGTCACGAGCTAATCAAGAAAGTCAAGAACAAGTCCAAGTATCAATTGAGGAAGACATAAGTATGAAGTTCAAAGTATTTTCAAGAAGTATAAGTATGATGGAGAAGACAACACAACAAATCATAAGAAGATGTTGATCAATGGCAAGAACGATTAAATGTCATTAATCAAAGATCACAAAGCATGAAGGAACGAAGAATCAAGACTATTCTATGACGACACACAAAGTTCAAATCCAAGAAGACAAATGACCTAATCACGTGGAGCATCTACATATTAATAACTTTGGACGTGTCTTAGTTTATGTAATAGAATAGTCAATGGGCTCGTGGATTGGGCTAAGCTAATAGGTTAGTAGTAAAATGTATAAGCTAGTCTTTACTCTTTATGTAATCCAAGCCCAATCCAATCCAATCCAAGTCAAGCCTATAGAAAGCCCATCTACCTATATGTGATGGAAGTATAAATAACTCCAAATGTGCTCATTTGGAGGTGTGCTTGAGAGTGTATTGTGTGTGTGTTTTAGTAATACAAGTTCCATCTTTCTTTCTCTCATTTCTCTCTACTACACCACGCACCACCTTCATTCACCATCATATTTACGTGTGATAAGTTGATATAACCAAGGTCCTACAAATCTAATGGTGGAAATTAATCTAAGATTTAACTTTTTAAACCTATTTTTCCCCAAATATATAAAGTTTATTTTTTTCCTTTTCCCATTCGCATCATTTTTTACACACACTTCGTGTATGTTTTCTCCCAACCACTTCCCTCCATGAATCAGTTACTCCACCATATATAACTAAAACATTTATTGATAATCTTATAGATATCACCACTAAAACCACGCACCACGGTCTTTGAGCACCATCTCCATATGCACCACCGCCATCGCACACCACCACCACCACTGCCACCGCGAACACCGCTGTCGCACTACCATAATCAATAGTGAGGAGGTATCACATATGCAGAATTAATTGTTTGAATAGATCTCATAAGTGTTTTTCTCAATATATGCTTAAATGGTTACAATCTTTGGTATATAAAACGTATTCAATGTTCTAGCAATTAGATACAGTTTTGTTGAGTGTCTATATGTTACGCATGATAATGGATTCACAGTAGGTGTGTAAATCTTGTGGAAGGGTATTTGATGAAGCGAAAAGTGTACCGCTTTTAGGGGTCATTTAAGCCCTAAATCGTATTTATTTGATCAAATATTGCCCTAAATCGTTCCTTTTGTCATTTTAGGTACTTTGGAGAAGAAATCTGGAAAAGGAAGCATTTTGGACGTTTTTGGAGCATAAAAGTGAAGAAAACGGCAAAGTCTCAAAATTGGCTGGAAAAGTACCTTTGACGGCGTCAAGGATTGCTCCTGACGGCGTCATGGCTTGGCAAAAGAGGTGGACATGAAAAATACACATGATAAGCCAGAGAATTTTACAATGAATTTCTGACGGCGTCACCCTTTAAAGTGATCAAGGCCATCACGGTTTAACTTAACGAGAGACGGCGTCAAGCCTTGATAAGCCAGAGCGGATTTTGGAGCACTAAAGAGGGACGGCGTCAAGAAGGCCATCCGGGAACCCTAGACACGGCGAGGTGACGGCGTCAAGATCTACAACGTGACGCCGTCAGATACTAAGTTCTATATATAGTTTTGCAATTTTATGTCATTAGTGTGCAACTTTGTGAGGAGAAACCCTAAGACGAATTTCTGCCATTTTTAAGGGTTTTCATACCCTTGGATCTCCCATGTTTAATTGAAGATAAGTATTCATTTAATCAATCAATATGTCTATGTGTTGTTTGATTACATCTTGTTCTTGTCTTTTAATTAACATGCTAGGCTAGATTTATCTTGTGTTTGCTTAGATCTAATGAAACCTAACTATTGATTATTAGTTATTAGTGTGTTATTAATTGTATTGGATGATTGTTTATCGATGTTAGGCTTAAGAAAACTGGCTAACTTCCTATTCGGTAACTTGCTTGAACGTCTTAAGAAACATGAACCAATGCGTACTAGGTTTTTATGGTTGTATTTAATGCATGAGCGAATTCTAGTGATCCCATGTTAGGAGCTTCTTAGCCGGCTCGATATAGGAGTGAAGTAGGAGCTTGTAGAGTTGGGGAAGTACGTACGCCACCCCACGATTGGTATTAAGGAATACACCCGTCATCCACGCAATTAATACACACTAATCAACCGGTAAAAGATAGTTAGGGAGTAAGGAAATCTAAGTAAACACATTTCTCTCCACATAAGTTTCACAAACCTTTTCATTTTTAGTTATTTTATTTTATTTGCAATTGTAGTTATTTGGGTTAGTTGACTAGCAACTAATTCCGCCCACTCATTCAAACCCGAGATTTTACTTGCTTTCATAAAATATAAAAAATACAAAAAGAATCTTCTCTCACCCTTAGACCTATTAGAGTAGTTTTTCAATCCTAACGACACTATTCCCTGTGGAGAACGATCAAACCCCCGTACTTACCACTACACTATACTACATCGTTCAGGTACACTGCCTGGTGGGGTTGTAAGCCTCTTGAGATCCCTCGAGAGGTAAAACCTGTTGTAAGGTCGCAAAACCACGCATCATGGAACCTAATTGAAGACCAGCTGTTTGATGAAATACTTAAGTGTTAGAGTATAAGATAAGCATATCTAATAGAACGTCACACTGCATACCGAGTGTTCGATAAAATGTCTACGAGAAATAAGACATATTTGTACATTCAAGTGTTTGATAAACTTTTTGTAGAAGTAAGACTAGTTTGTACATTGCATACCAAGTGTATAACTTTAGATGTTTAATTTGTCCCATTTAATTGACAGGTAACACGTCGTAGGGATACGTAAAGAGTATAGTTTTCTAAATGTGGTAGAAATGCGACATGAATTGTCCCCTATCTTGACTAAAGGTATAATCATTCGATTTGTCTATCCTACAACGGGTTGAGGTGGGTTGTGTTTCTATCTCTAACGGGTCAAGAAAAAAGATTTGACAAAAAAATGAATTGAGTCAAATCAGTAGTACATGTCATACAGGTGAAATAGTCTACTTTCATTTGAAGAAAGTAGCTTATATTGAATTCTTGTATATGAATTTGCATGCATATGTACAATTCATTTATAAGTATGCTACTAACTATAGAAGATGCTATATACATCAGTAGCTTAAACTATACTAATTGTATACACTTTGTTGCTAGACTTTTGGAACAGGTATTAATGGCAACCTTCAAAAAAGCGATTGCGGCTCTCATGAAAATAGTGAACCTGTGGACACATTCAATAACAATACTTCCATAAATTCATGCTTGTTGTCTACAAGGGCCAGAAGCCAGGTACTGAATTCGAATAACAAAGTCAATCTTCTGAACGTCAATATATACTTGCTACTTTTGACATGCCCAAGGATTATGTTTTGTCTTGCAACCTTAATGACATATGTACATGTATGTATGCTACCTGTTAATAGTCATATACACTTTTGGAACTTTATTATTTAGGATCCGATTTTAGTTGTACTAATTTCTTGCAAACTGTCATCATTACAGGTATCCATAAACAAATAACAAATACTTCAGAAGCCCTTTGTTGCCGGTAATGGGTTAAATCATCCAATCAATCGACGTACATGATCTTATTTGTGTTTATGCTACTTAGTTTTTGCACGTAACATGTAAGTAATTGTTTAAATTATACTAATTAGCAGTGATTTGTTGTTGTACTGCATGTTACTCAAACTCGGGAAACGGGACACGCTATAATGCACGAAAACAATCACCATAGCCACTCGGTGTGTCAAGGTACATTAGGTTTATAAGCATGTTATTGGTGTGTTGAATGTAGTACACACTTTCAGCATGTGATGTCTGAACAGCTGGATGGTGTACGTGTACTCGATAAGCATGTAAGTAAATGTCATATGTGTAGTATCACCAGTGATATATGAAGCTGATGATAGTATAATTTTGTTGTTTTACGTGTTTTTTGTTGATGATAACTGTCTGCTTTGCTTTGATGTATCCCCTCTGCTGTCGGTTATCAACCTACGTTGGCTACGGATCTTGAAGGCTTTCAAGAGCGTATCACCACCTCTAAAAAGGGTTCTATTACATATGTACAAGCAATTTACGTACTTGCTGATGATTTGACTGATCCGACTCTTAGTTTAATTTTGCTTGAATTGCATTGGATTGTTGTTTTTATTGATGTGAGTGCTTCATATTAAAGTTGTTTTGAATATGTTATACATAGTATCACTTGTGATATTTCATTGTAGTTTATTGCTTTTAAGTATCATATGTGATATTTCGGTTTTACTTTCATTGTAAAAAATATGAAGTATCACTTGTGATATATATAAGTAAAGTTCATATAACTGAATACTAGTTAAAGATGTGTCATTGTTAGTTTATCAGTTGTGATTCATGTGATTGCTTATTATTTAAGTTGTGATTGGATTTATGTTTTTCAGTTTGCTCTGTGTAGTATCACCTGTGCTATTGTTAGTTTATTAGTTGTGATTCATGTGCTTGCTTTGAACTATATATGTGTATTATCACTTGTGATATTCACGTGCATGCTTTGAACTGTACACTTGTGATATGTTTATTTGATAGGTTTTTATGTTTACTGGTTAAGCTTTATTATATGTTATGTATAGTGTCATTTGTTAATGCTTCATATTAAAGTTTTTTTGAATTTGTTCTACATCATATGTGTAGTATCACTTGTGATATTCTGTGTCATATCTTTTGTTTTTAATTTGTTTTGTTTGTTTGGATGAAGGTGTTGCATAACAAACAAGATGGTTCAGTTGTGTGCTGTTGTAAGCTTTTTGTTCGCTTTGTGATTCTATGTCGACACATATTTTGTGTGCTCAAGAATTGTAATGTCGTACATATCACATAACAATATATATTGAGGCGTTGGAAGATAGATTTAATTCCACCTGATTTGAGGAAGAAAAAAAGTTGTTATTTGTGAGAAGAATGAAATTATCGAGTGGCTTCCAATTGAGGCATCTACTTTAGTGGACGTGTGTATACATATATTAAACAATAATTATTCGATTTTTTATGAGTTTGAACAAGTGTTTGATGATGGAATTTGTGTTCTGTATTAATTTTTCAAAGATATAAATAGATGTTAAATTACTTTCAATTTTACAATAGTTTTTACTTTTATGTATCACTTGTGATAAAATATGACAAGTGATGTTTATCACTGGTCATAAAACACATATGATACAGAGCACTTGTGATATTAGATGACATGTATTGTATCACTTGTGATATTTCATTGTTATGTTTTATTATCATAGAAGCTGTTAGTTTAAATAGCTTAAGCAGGTTGATTTTGTTTTAAACAAATACTAAAGTTGAATCATTTTTTTTCTTTATTAAAAGTTTTATACCACAAGATGTATAACACTGTGAATTACATATACCAAATATGTATAAAAAAGAAACAAAACAAAACAAATAAAAGGTTGACATATTCTAAAATCAACCCAAGTGTTGCATCACTTTTAACATAATATCACAAATGATTTAAACACCTGAATAAACCCAAGTGTGGCATCACATTTAAAAGAATATCACAAGTGATAACAGATACAAGAAATGTATAAATCATAAAAATCCTCAAAAATATTTATTCCAAACTATTAAGCATAAGTTTTAAAAATATTGAAAAGGTATGAATCACAAGTGATAAATCAAACAAAAATAATAAAATATGAAAATCTGCCTCAAATTATGACTTTAGCTCTTTGAGCTTATGTACAAAAGAAATCAGCTTTGACTCATCATTGCTTAACATATGTACACATATGCCCGCTGAGTTATCTCAATTGCTTCATTCTTCTCGTTGTATCAGTTTCATTTCCTCCTCAAATCTGATGGAATCAAATCCCTTGTCGAACGCCTCTGTATATACTGTTCTGAGATACATAACACCTTACAATTATTGAATACACAAAATATATGTCGTCATAAAATCCCACATCGAACAAAAAACTGACAACAACAGGCAACATAACCATCTTGGTTGTTATAAAGCACCTTCATATAAAAAAATTAAAAAGAAAAAAAATTAAAAAAGGATAAGACACAAAACATAAATTTACAAGCATATATCACAGGTGATACTTCAAATGATATTTTTAACAATGGAAGTAAAACTAGAAATATCACATTTGATATTTAAAAAAAATAACCATGTAAAAGCAAATTATACATAGCAATGCAACCTCACAAGTGATACATTAGATGTACAATGAAATATCACAAGTGATACTACAAATATCACAAGTGATAATACACATATACAGTTCAAAGCAAGCACGTGAATATCACAAGTAATAATACACATATACAGTTCATAGCAATCACATGAATCAAAACAAAAAGCAATCCAATTCAATAAAAAAAATAAACTAACAACATAACTAATAAGCAAAAATATACTATCATAAACTAACAATAACACATGTGATATTACACAGTGCAAACTGAAAAACACAAATCTAATCACAACTTAAATAATAAGCAAAATCACACTAAATAACTATGCGTTTAAAGCAAAATCAACTTGTTTAAGCTGTTTAAACTAACAACTTAAATAATAAGCAATATTACACTATAATGAACAACTTATTAGTAACTTAAACACAATTATCATCAACCAAAAGCGCATAAAACAACAAATTATAATATCATCAACTTCAAATATCAATGGTGATACTACACATATGATACAGAGCATATTTAAAACATTAATCAGACATAAAAACATCATTGCAATGCAGTTAAAAACAAAATTCAACTAACAACTTAATTAATTAATAAGCAAAATTAACAAGATTATCAAATATTTTTCACTCACTCATTTCATCAAACACTTGGTGTGCATCCATGTGTACAAAACTTGTTATACCAGTCCTATGTATCATTCTTTGCTCCAAAAGTAACCTACATATTTACTTCTTTTTATTTTAACAAATATATCTTTTGGATCTTTCTACTCTTAAACAGTATGTGGATTACAGAGGTGAATGCCCCTGGTAAAATTTATGCGCACATCATAACAGCTCAACAAAGGTGAAGAAGATCTTCCTCATGTTTAAAACAATACTACTTCAAATTAAAAATTAAAATAAAAGGATATTCGTGTTTACATTGACAATAAAATCAAACATAATTTACTTACTTTAATCGAAATCAGAAGCATTGGTTCACCGATAACCTACTTTTCACCGGATCTCAATCGGTTCATTTTGAATCTTTTTTTCCCGTATTCGTGTTTGTATGCGTCGACTCTTCCATTTTATGTGTTCTTTATGTGATTTGTACGGTTAATCACGGTTGATTTTTGATTTTAATGGCTAGGGTTTGAATATTGGTAGAGAGAGAAAGTGGGGTGAATTGTGTGGGGTGAATTGTGTGGGATTTGGGAAAAAGTGGAATAATGATAGTTATGATGTAATTTACACATCTAGTCCCTCCATTTTTTTTAAATATTTACATTATTAGTCCCTCCGTGTTTTTTTTCCCTTAATTTTTGTTCTTTTAATCCAATGGTCAGGATGTGTCCATTGGTATATAAGACTTTGTGAGCATGCAAAATAAAGTGACTCTACTATCTAAATGTTGAGGCTGTAAATATAATGGTCTAAAGAGTTCCCTCAATAAAAAAAACATATTTCGGACAAATTTTAACACATTTGACCCGTTTTTCTCAATAGTAACTTTATTTATTTTACCAATTTAACCCGTGTATAACCAATACTGGTCAATCACATTTGGAAATTTTGAGTTCACTTGTATGGTTGGATCTTTCTTGTTAAATGAGTAAGTTTCGACTTCATAATTAAATAACTCATCTTCATTATGTTCTCAATGCTTTGATAACTTTCTTCATTACCATTGCAATAGTCTAAATCATCAAAAGGCTTCTCATTATGTGGTTCACCAATTGCTTCATCTTGACCATGTGGTTCACCAATCACTTCATCGTTACCATGTGGTTCACCAATTGCTTCATCTTGACCACTACACCAAAAGATTATTCCATCATTAATTACAGACATATATGTGTGTGTGTTGTATCTTAAAGTGCATAAATATATGTTTTTACCTCTGTTGAATATTAGTTGTGCCATTGTTAGTTGTGCCACATCATTGTTTGTGGTCGCATGAATGGTTATTTCTTTCTCTTTCTTGTACATTGTTGAAGTAAAACCTTGTAGGAAGGTCCCACTTCTATGTATCGTCCTCCGGAGTGATTCCTTCGGACCTTGTGAGCTGCTACAAACAAGAAAGAACCGTTAGAAGGAGTCTCGAGGCCGGAGCCTCGGGACCACCCTCCGACGGTCAAGTCAGTTCTCAACCATAAGAGTAATTCTAGAGAGAGAAAGTAGAGAGAGGTTGGAGAATATCTCTCTATACAGCCACCAAGGGTGGTGTATATATAGTACCTGAGTTACTGTAGATGATGTCAGCCTAGGGAACATGTCCCCTTAAAACCTGGGTGGTAGATACACGCGCCCTTCATTCAGACGCGCCTTAAGTACACGCGCCCTTCACAGGATGAACGGTAGGGATGAAGGTACCGGATGAACAGCAGGGATGAAGGTACCGGATGAAGGTACAGGATGAAGGGTATGACCGAAGGGTATGGGATGAAGGGTATGGCCGAAGGGTATAGGATGAAGGGTATGGCCGAAGGGTCCGGAAGAGGCATGTCATCCGGACACATACACCAACATGTCCCCCCCCCCCCCCCAGTATTGTAGCATCGGTTGAAGACTGATGGTGCAATACTTAAATAATATCTTTACGGATGAACGGTACATGTCGTTCAGACACATACACCAACATGTCCCCCCCAGTATTGCATTATTAGTAAAAGACTAATGATGCGATACTTGACAAATATGTTATGGTCTTTCGTCCTGTATCATTCGGACATGCCTTTTTTCCCAGTGGCCCATAAGCCGGTGATTCATAAGATGAGTTGGGTCTTTTAGACCACATACGTCCTCGTCTGTTTCCTGTACAAATAAAACACAATTCCAGAGGCACAAACTTATATGTTTGATATACAGTTAGCGGGTAGACGGAGTGTTTTCCACAATCCGCTCGTAAGAGAGGGAGTGTTTTCGCTTATCCGTTAATCATTTATTATACGGAGTGTTTTCCACGGTCCGCTCGTAAGAGGGGGAGTGTTTTCACTATCCGTTAATTATTTATTATACGGAGTGTTTTTCACGATCCGCTCGTAAGAGAGGGAGTGTTTTCACTATCCGTTAATTATTTGACGGAGTGTTTTCACGATCCGCTCACGAGGGAGGGAGTGTTTTCCACGATCCGTTTAATTTATTTGACGGAGTGTTTTCACGATCCGCTCACGAGGGAGGGAGTGTTTTCACTATCCGTTAATTATTTGACGGAGTGTTTTCACGATCCGCTCACGAGGGAGGGAGTGTTTTCCACGATCCGTTTAATTTATTTGACGGAGTGTTTTCACGATCCGCTCACGAGGGAGGGAGTGTTTTCCACCATCCGTTTCTTGTAATTGTTATGCATGTGGAACCTCATACAGCTGTTCCTGCACAATAAGGCATGAAAGGCCACTATTACCAAAGCGTAAGGTAACCGATGGGGCTTGGATTAGAACCAAATCGTAAGATAACCGATGGCCTTTTTGCCATAATGGTACGTATGGCACCACTTTTGGGGTAACATACGGGCGACACACGCCGTACGGGCTTTTTGCCTTAATGATACGTATGGCACCACTCTTGGGGTACCATACGGGCGACACACGCCGTACGGGCTTTTTGCCTTAATGATACGTATGGCACCACTCTTGGGGTACCATACGGGCGACACACGCCGTACGGGCTTTTTACCTTGATGATACGGAGCCTCGTACAGTTATTCCGTAACATAACCGATGGAGGGTATCATACCACTGTTCTCCCCCCAGTTCAATGGTGCTAATTCTCATTAGTGTTGTTGAACTCAAATGCCACAAAATGCTAAATAACATAATCAACTCATAAAGACCAAGGGTCTCCTAGATATCAGATATAAAACATGTAGTTTTGACGCATGAACCTTTTCGAGTGTTATGATCTAATAAAGCAGGTTATGAGACCGGGAAGAAACCAAGTAAACGGAAGATAAGTACCGGGGCATAAACTTGAAAATTTGGGATCGGTAACCGGAGCATAGATACCATACGGATTTTCGTATGTAAAGTATTATCAAAAAATGCACTCGTATATACGTGTGGTCAAAACAAGATAGATAATCATATCACATATAAACTTATAGTTTTATATGTTTTGGTAGTTTTTGTTTTGTTCGGTTTGTGAAGAAAGCAGATGATAAAAGTCTGACATTCGGGTGGGCCCGCATCCGTTTTACTTTACTTTTCCATCCACCCTCAATATTTTGAATCTTTACATCAAGATAGATAATAAACGGTACACATTTGCTACAGCTCTGTCGACATACACAGATGTTTTTTTTTTTTTTTTTGCTCTAGTCCCAAAAATTTTATTGCAAATTTTCTCTTAGGCTAGCGGACTAGCTAGCTGTTTACTTTTTTGCACCTAAGGCATCATTATTGAGAAATACTCATATAGTTAAATCTGTGTTTTGCTTTTAGCATGTGAATATGGACGGGCACAGTCTCAGTAATTTGATAAATGAGCCGCATGTGAAAATATATATGAAAGGCTTTACAATGCGCAAACATACATATTTCTTTATCATGTTATTTTATCAGCCTTTTTTAGAAGGTTCCTATTTCCCATTTTATATTATTTTATCAGCCTTTTATGCATCTAATAATGCTTCCAGACTTATCATATCCACACAATCACATAGAAAGAGAGTATCATTAAAAAATTTAATGGCCATATTAAAGTTCCGCCGGACGGAAAAAGCGCCGGACCGAAGAACAGAAGTTGGCGATCGGAATCCGGAGCAAAAGCAGTACACCGAAGAAAAGCAGTTTTGATGATAGGAATATTGGAGATCAGGAGAATCTCATCGGAGAACAGAAGGTTTGATGACCGGAGGCCGGAGCATAAGTAGCTCATCGGTGAACAAAAGTTTTAATGATCGGAATCCGGAGCACAAGCATAATTCAGAAGAACAGAAAGTTGATGAT